>JAJEJO010000195.1:606346-656836 GCA_020662805.1 Glaucomys volans | reverse complement strand
CCCCCCCCCCCCCCCGCTTTGCTGTAGAATAACAATAGCCACCCTTGGATGGATCTCCACATTTTAAAATTTTTCTTAGAAGTATGTTTAAAACTAAACAAATATTTATTTTTTCATTTCTGCCATCTTTTTTTCATTCCCTTGAAGTTTCTCCATTCTTGAACCTTTTAAGATACCTATCAAATTATTCCTTAATTTTAGGTTATGTTCATAATCTAACTCTTTTTTGTGAGAATATTTAGTTATGCCACTTGGGAGATGTTCACAGAGGCTCAGCTTTTGTTCCTGACTGCCTCAGCACGTGCCTGCTTCCGGGATCTTCCACCTCTCTGTGTGCAAAAACTCTAGGGCATCATCTCCCCTGCATGCTGCTATGTCAAAGAACAAAGCCAAGGAGTGCTTTTAAACTTTGATCTTTAAGTGCCACTGAGAACCCAGTGGGCCACACACCTCTTCTCAGTCTGAGTAACCTGAAGTGACTTGCTTTCAGGGAAATCTACTATTTTCTTGTGTCAGTTTCATGCACAATTTGAATATTGCGCTGTGATGCAGAGGGCTTAATTGAAATACGAAAGCAAAGTGTTACTCAGCTCTTCAACAGAACATACCTACATAGGTGGGAACACTACCTTCATATCCCGTGAAGCTATATGCCCAGCATATTTGCATGTTTTGGGGAGAGGATTTCCCCTCTGACACCCTCAAAACTAAAGAATAGCCATGTTTTAGGTGAGAACCTGCAAAACTAGACAGTGGAAGCTTTTCTAAGGAAAGAATCACAATGTGCATCTATAAAATATGTGTGTGCTTAGTTGTGTTGCTTCACAGACACTGGTCTTGATTTTGGAGGATGTGAAAAATATACTATGAACTTGAGGGGTAAATAATTATATTTCAAATACTTATGCTATCCTTTCATGCAAGCAGTTCTTTACTTGACTAAGATTTTGAGTTCATATAATTTCATCATTAAATTTTATCACTAAATTCTTAAGTATAATTTCCTCACTAAATTCTTAAGTAATGTACCTTGAAGTCATTCGCATAGCAATTGCCTAAAAATCTATTTGGATTTTATAATAAGTTTCCATTTCATAATTAGTCTTATTATGTGATAATTTTTCACTTTTTTCCTGTGATTCTTCTTTTCTATTTCTGTGAGATCAGAATTCTTGCTTATCTGAGCTGCCATTTATCTCTCAGTATTTTTTTCTGGGCAGATCCCTCCAGTTTTTCATTACCTGGCACACAATGCCCCATCCATCTTTCCCATTGCAGCTGAATCTAATAAAATCTCTACCCTACTTATTTAAATGTATTACATGCACTTTTCATGGTTACTCACTTTCAGATTGCAGGTTATTGAAAGGCATGGATTATTTCCATTCACTTGTACAATATGCAGGAGTGATTTTGAGTTGTGATGACAAATAACAAACATGAGAAAACACTTTTCAGGACTAAGCATCTTTAGTATTAAAATGAGAATATAAAATATTACAATTTTCTCAAAAGTGATTTTTGGAAAGGTGATAAAATTTTCTGTCCTGGAACAGAATCTACTCACTTTAAACATTAAACAACAATCATACCCTCATGATTAACCTGATGCCCTATATTGGTCTTCTGTTTGAGAATTTTCCATATCCTCACCCATATCTTTTTCTATTAAGTGTGAAAGTTTTGGGGGAAGTCTTCTCCTGTGTAATCTGAGTAGCTAAGACTGAAGACTGGGTACCAACAGAAGGTATTAAATCCTTTTTTACTGCTTGTTACCAGCAAGACTTTGAGTAAGCTGTCTAATCTTCGTGCACTCCAGTTTCAGAGGATGACACTTCTTAATACACAGAATTGTTATATGGGTTAAATTAGTAAAATATCTTAAAGAATAAATAGAACAATGATCTGTTGAAGTGGTGCATAGGCATTGTCAATATTTCTTGATAATATTATTTTGTTAACTTATGAATTAAACTGCTTCAAAATTACATAGCTCCAGACCCTCTTTTTATCTGATTTCATTGCCTGTTTTATCTGTTTTCTCCAACTCTCATATATTTTTGCCCCTGTAACTCATGCCTCATTCTGAAATACATTCCTGCTATCTACATTATCATATCCCCCCCCCCATAAAACATGTGAAATTAGTGAGAGCAGAGGACGACTTGAATATTCTAATTATTTTCTCTAAATGTCAAGCCTTAGTTGGGTAGTTGGTGTCAGGTGTCTTGTCTATTAGCAGTTGCTTCCATCACCATCATCACCATTGTCTTTTCATGGTCATGATCTTGGTCATCATCTCATCTCCAGCATTTACTGTGGTTAGGACTGGCCAGAAACTAGTCTATGGATGCTATATTTATTAAATAATCACAAGAAGTAGCTAGTGTTATTATTCTCCATTACAGATATGGAAATATAGGCTGTGGTCACTCCTCTTGCATCTTTCTTCCCTTTATATTGTCTTAGAACACCCTTATAACATGAACACATGTTCATGGTGCCTTCCTTACTTTGATCACTCAGAAGACAGCAAATGGTTGTTGAGTGGATAATGAACCCAAAGTTCATCATTTTCCTTATGAAAAATTTGAGGATTAATTCCTGGGATATTAAAGCATCCAGTGCTTTAGTATAAGCATCAGTCTGACTGATTTGGGTAGGTACTGAATTAGCAGGAGAAGCACCTCCAGCATACATTGGTACATGAATGAGTGAGTTTCTGTGTAGAGTTTCACATAATAACTCCAGAAATAATCAAATGGAAGAGGCCCAACAATGATAAATTGAAGAGAAGGTGGCTTGTAGAATTGCTCTGTGGTGTATGGGGCCAGCCTGGTGGGGTAGGAGGAGAAGATTTGGCACTGCACAGAGACAGATGCTTGAATAGATTTTGCAGGTGGTTTTATGCTAGTTCATGGTGGGCTCATTGGCAGATCTTTCTCTTGGCTCTTTTAATTCAGTCCAGGCTGGAGGTGACACTGTATGTCTCTGCTGGCAAGATACACACAATGACCTTGCTCACCTTGCCGATATTTTTTTCAGTATACACTAGAAGGTATTTGTATTTACTTTTTATCTGATTTCTGTGCAGCAATTTGTTGCTTTTTATTTAAATTTTTAGATATCTGATTTATGGATGAAATTCCCTTGATCATTATTATGAATCAGCCAGGAAGTGCTGGGATAAGAATTAGTACTTAGATATTTTCTCCTGTTTGTTGTAATTAAAAATATAGTATGCAATATTTTAAACCAAAATGACAATAGCTAACAATTGTTGAGTGGTTAACTGCTTTTAGTTCTTGTGATGATCAAATAAGGCAGGCATTATAATTATTCCCGTTTTACTGATGAAGAAAGCAAAATATGTAGTGATTGAGAAGCTTGCCTAAGGCTCCCAGAAATGAGAAGGACTTGCACCAGGGCTTCTGCCTCAGAACCTGAGGTCTTAACCATAGCTCCATCCCCTTCTGTACAGTCATCTCTAGGCCAGGTGCTGTATTGCACAAACTATTTTCTGTAGCTCTCAAGCACAAAATGAACCTAAAGTTCTTTTGCAGACATGTAAAAAAGTGTAACATGAAGTTGTCATTCTGTGTTCTCTGCTTTTTACTAGCTTGAGAATAAGAGACCTAAGTTTTTTATTTTAATTAGTAACATTGAAATGCATTAAATGGAATCTGTGGCAACAGCTGCGTATTCTCACTTTGACTTGAAAACTACATTCATTGATATCTTTTTAGTCTTTGGAAAGAAATCTATTGTCCATTATAGCTGCTTCTTCTCTGAACCCTTTTGATAATTGTCCATGCAAGAGTCTGTTCTCTCCTCTTTGGGAAAATAACAATAGCATACTGTACTTCACAGGTGCAAAAATGAAATGATTTGCTCCATCATTTAGTTTGCTTAATTTACAGCGTTTTATGTTTAATTATGTCTATTGTTCATAGATTGGATATTGAGGATCCAACAAAGACGATATTTTGAATCAGCTTTGTAATGTCATTGAGTAGGTCTTACACTGCAGGATACTTAAATCTTTTCTTCAATTGTGACAGTTTGGATATCCTCAGGGGTTCCAAGCTGTCTTCAATTATGCCAGCTGTCTGAATGTGGAATGTAAAACTACTATTACAGTGGGGAATTAAATATTATTTGGCCCAATTTTATAACATGTGCCTGTATATACAGTGAACGTAGACAGTAATGGCATGTTGCAAACATGCTGTGGATACAGTTTTCCTTTCAAAGCATTTATGATTTGGAGAGAATATCCATCTGCTAGCAATAAGGTGAGTAACCTTGGGTATCTTTCTTTGTCTCTCTGGCTTCTCTTTCCTTACCTGTGAAATTAAAGAGGTATTCTAAATGTTTTGGAAGTCATCTGGAATAGAGCCATGTAAGTTTTACAATCTTGGAAATTATGTTGTTTCCACTTCTCTTGCTCCTTCTGCTCTGATGACCAGAAGAAGCCTCAGATCACCTAACCCTCAAATCTTTCCCTCATGACTCTGCCCATATCCCCAAGAATGGAAAGTTTTCATTAATTCACTGTGATGATTTTAAACTTCTTCCTAACTACATTATTCTCAGAGATGTATATTTTCTAAGTTTATCCAGAAATCATTCAGAATGAAATTTATAAAAATAGTAGATTTTTCTTTTGGGGACTGGTGCACAGTAAGTTTCTCACTCACTATTTTTTGGTGTGACTCTTATTTGGAAGAGCTTCACTTAGTATTTGTAAATGTGTAGCTTAGGTAATATCCTGGCTCCAAAGGATCATGGATTATGGTTTCTTTTATGAATCCATGAAGACTTCTAGTTCATCTTTGAACACCATTCTCACAAAGCATAATTTAATATACTATACCCTCACCATTATCTATAGGTATGAAGGAACTGGGGATTAGGATGTGTGAAGAACAAAAATTAGAGAAATAAGAAACAGTGGGAGAAATTTATGGTCTATAAGCATAAATCTTTTCCAGTTACTCATTGGTCTTGGTTCTATCTGGATCTGGCTCTCCTTCAATTATTTTCATTGATTCAATTAATAAATAAAAATTTGCTGTGCACTCAGAATAGTCAGACATTAACATAGGTCCTGGAAACACAGTTGAACAAGACCAACAAAGCCTTTAACTCTTATAAAACTTATACTAAGAATAGGTCAGCACTGAGATGCAAGCTGATTTTTACCCAAGCATTATTTTTCTGCTTATTTATGTAATTTCCCTTTTCACTTTTTCTGGTGGGATCCTATCTTCTCACAAAAGCCAAATAGTACTAGGAAACACCGAAGTATTAGTATAATAGACAAAATGGAATTATGTTGCAGTCTCTGACTTTTTGATAATGTGGCAAGGATTGAGTTGGGAGGGTAGCTAGCCCAGAGCTTCATCATCAAGCATAGTGCTAACCTAAGGTAGTTAGTTAATAAGTGAACACATCAGATGGATTTTAATTTTGTCTGTTATCAGGCTTGATTATGGTAGGGAGTGAATGGGAGTGAGGAAAGAATGAGTTTTTCTTTCAGTACTGGGGCTGGAGGACAGGTGCCATCCAGTAGTGTTTTAGAGAAGGGCTATACCCCAGCATTTGACAAGAGAAGGCATGGGGGTAAGCTCATAGGCACATGGATGAATCAGTATAGGCATTGTCATTTGGCAATTGAGAAAATTTAAGTGGAAGGATTTCAAATGATTTGACAGGTTTGTATAGAAATTCACAGAGCAGTTTTTGGTGCTGGAGGACGGAAGTGATGAGTTCTAGCATTCTAAATTTTCTAGCTTTGAGTAGACAATCTTAAATTTTAGTCCAAAGGATCTCTGCTTTCTTTCCTGCCGAGGTCCAGTCTAGCAGGGGTCGTGGCACAGCTTGGTGGGGGGAAGGCGTTGGCAACGAGAGTAAAGCGACAGACTCAAAGATCTGAGGCTTATTTGTAACTTTACTGTTACATGGCTGAATTCTAAGATCAGCTACCGTTTCACACACAATCTATGTATATCTATACATTCAACTTGAGTACATTCTTTTGAGGTTACATAGAAGGGGAGGTGTTAAAGCTCTAAGGAAATGTGATGGACATAAGTATAATCAAAACAAATCAAGTTCTACTTAAACAAAATATCACTAAACCGTTATCTGGTTCTGGTTTTTGTCTTACTAGGAACAATAGGAGTTGAGGCCATCTTCATAAACTATATAGGTTTTGACACATCATAGTTTAAAGTTATGTCAAGGATAACGAACAGTT
Organism: Glaucomys volans; assembly: GCA_020662805.1. Classification (NCBI taxonomy): domain Eukaryota; kingdom Metazoa; phylum Chordata; class Mammalia; order Rodentia; family Sciuridae; genus Glaucomys; species Glaucomys volans. Next base: position 650,574 of record JAJEJO010000195.1, on the reverse strand, counting down.
GTACTTAGACATCTCTGGGAGGCTGAAGCATAAATGCCTTTTGTCCTGTCTATAGTATACAAAGTGGAACTTCCTTCTGCTAATAGTTAATTGACACCCTAGGTACAGCTTCCCATTAATCTTATATGCAATCCACTGAGGTCTCTGAACTGTGAAAACAGTTTCCCTAATGCAGTCTGGCTGCATTAAGCTAACTGAGAGCAGTGGACAATAACTCTTATTGATCTGACCCACAACATTTTTTCTGTTTGCTTAAGGTAATATTAATATGAAATCAATTAACTTGAGCAGTGTTATTTTTATGTTCCATATCACTTAATATCTGATTATCTACTGAAATGTTTACCGATACCAATAAGAAATAACATGAAAACAAGAAAGAGCATGCCACGTCCACATTTCCCAGAAGATTAGACCGTGCAAGAATCTTCATTATTCCCAGTGGAACCGTGTCAAGCACTGAGGGGAATAGTGGTGGGCGTGGCACTTTCCCCCTGGCAATATTTTTGGCACTCATGTGGCATATTTTCCTGCTTATGCTTTGGCTGAGTTTCTTTAGGTAAACCTTGTGGATTCACTGCTGCCAGCTTCATGGTTCTCTAGGACAAGCAGTCAAGGGGTTAGAGAAGATGACCCTTAGAGGCTCATGAAGGGTGGGTCCTCCTTCTCTAAGCTTTGGCCCTGCTCCTTCATGGGAGTATGTGTTGGTGGGAAGTCTCAATGTGCATTTAGCTTTGCCAGCCTTTGGGGTGCTTCACTGCACTCAATGTGGCACTGATCACAATGCTCCATCCAGTGCAGATGTGTCTAACCTGCTGCCATACACCTGAGAATTGGAAAAGTGATGTACTCGGCATTCTATTTTAAGCTTATTTCTCTACACACTTCAAAAAACACTAATGAGAAAGACTCTCATGCCACCTGATGCTTTCTTTTACTCTTGCGTTGGTGTTCAGAGGTGATCAATGGGAAATAGTTTCAAAATACTCTCTGTCTGCAGTTCAGATTACTGGAGTCTGATGAGTTCGGGCACAGTTCTGCACAAGAGCATGCTCTTTGATTTCCACTTGTAATCTTATTGGAAATGTCCTTGATCATTTTACCTATGCCTCACAGCTATCTCTGGGAATATTTCATCCTTATTCTTTCAACAAGAAACTTGGGGAATTATAAAATGTGTTCAGGGAGCTCACAGTTTTGGAAAAGTGACATAAAAAGAGAACAATTGAAGTACAATGTCATAAACACTATCATAGAATTACATTCTAGATGTTAGAGGTTTAATATGATGTGATGGATGTTCATAATGATTGTCCTTTTCTATTAGGAATTGGATAAATTTTTTCAATATTCTCAATAATGTGGGATCAAATGCATCACAGAGTGGATTACTTCAAAATGTGTTAATTAAATGATATGTTTTAGTTTCCATAATTGTTATATTCAAATAATTTATGTTGCAGGAATTTCTGATTGGCAAATACCCTGTTATAACTTCAGAATTTATAATAGTTCTTGGCAGAAAATAACATGCTTAATAAATATCTAATGAAGGAATGAATTATCCATAATATGAAGAAAATAGCACAATCAGAATTTGATTGTAAAGACATGCAGAAATGACCACAGGGAGTTTAAACCCACCTGTAATTTAGTGACTAGACAAGGGCATTCACTTATGTAGTCTGGGTACAGAACTGTAAGGTCAAGGTCAAAGTATCTTTTCTTATATAAGCAAGTTAGATTTTTATTAGGAAAGGTAGTTGGGAAAAAATAGTTGAGTATTCAGCTGGCCTTAGATCAAATCTTAGAGAATTAAAAGGGTCTCCAAGTTAGAATAATACAAACAAAGGCTAGAACAGGAAAGAGAGAATGTGTTTTAAATCTCGTCAAGTAAAACCTTGAATCTGTGTTCATGCTTGCCTGCTCATACCAGTTTCCAAAGGAAGGGTCTATACCAACAGGCACAGCTACCTCAGTGGGTTGGAATTGTTTAGGTTATTTCCCTTTTAATAGGTGGCCAGATTTGGAAGGGCTCCTGACCCAAGGATAGCCCACACATTCTTCTTATGTTTGATCTGGCACTAGAATTTGAGCTATGTCTGTTTGTGTAGGCACAGAGACTAAAACCATAAGCAGGAGGAGCTCACTTAGGAATGTTATAGCTGCAATTTTAGGGAGCAAAAATCACAAGGAAAAGAGCAGAGAATTATGCAGGAAGAGCAGGCCACCAATGAGGGAGAGAGAGAGCATGTGGGAGAGATAGAGGAATAGGGTTACCTGAGTTTCTGCAGGCTGCCCAGTCCCTGTGTCCCCAAAATCACACCCCTTCCGCACACATAAACTCACATTCATAAGATTTTTGTTGTTGTTAGAGATATTTAAAGTAGATTTTCCTTCTTGTAGCACACCCAAAGGACCAATTAAAATATTCACAGTTACTAATTTGTTACCTTTGGGATATTGGGATAAATGCTTTGGATTAGAGCATTTCTACCATTATATCTGAAGAAAACTATTCCAAGTCCTGTTCCTCTGTCTCTTTATCCATGTTTGTATGATTTAGGTGACCTCCTAGAGCTGATCATCAAACTGTATACATCACTATCATGCCAGGCAGCATAGCTTTGAAATTCTTAGTGGAACTCTATGTATTCTCCACTAGATTGTAGGTTCCTAGTACTGAGATTGTAAATTATTTATTTTTCCTGTCTTGGTGCCTATCACAGTGTCACAAAAATGTCTTGTTCTGAGAATATTCTTGATGCATGCTTGCTGGAAAAAATTGTCCCTGTGCATAAAGGATGCTCTTTGTTATTATACATACTGATTAAAATGTTGAAATTTTCCAGAATCAACCATATTTTCATGTAAACACTTAAAAGTAAATAGATAGTATATGACAGAACTATGGCATAATGAGTGATCTTACAACTGGATAGAGAAGATTAAAAAAAATACAACAGTGAATTGCATTTAGATTTAATTCTTGCATTTTTCCTGACCATCTTTTTGTATTTATAGTTGAAAAACATTATTGAGAAAAATTTCAATACTGCCAAAAGAAGTATGATGTCCCTTTTCCATTCACTAGTTAGTCTTTAGATTTCCCTCCACAAAAAGGGCTTGAGACTTGGATTTTATTGCTTCTGTTGTTCTGTGTACAAGAATGACTCAAACAAAAGTCCTGTTAGTCTGCAAGGTAAATGAGTATTTGGTACGTTCCTGATCTGTGTGGAGGTGTGTTTGCTGAAGCAGTGCCAGTTCCCAGCCTCCACTCTGTTGTAAGGACAGGGTCCTTGGGAAGGTGAGTGGAGGACATCCCCTTACAGCATGTAGCACATATGCAATGGCTCTCTTGATTTTCAGACAGCATCTGGCTCAGTAGTTCCTGGCTCTTCTTTTCAATGTCAAGTTTGACACATTTGCATATGAGATATGTAGATATTTTAGAGTAGCTCCTATATCCAGGGAGATAGGAACTTCAAGGTTAGTCAAGGAAGACATATCCAGAATTGCAATTTTTAATTTAAAATTTTAAGTAATGGTCTTTTAATTGGTATGGTACATTCTCTTCCTTACAAAGAGGTTTGGTTGGTTGGTTTGTTTTCCCGCTGGGATTGAACTCAGGGCCATGCTTTACTACTGACTGAGCTATATCCTCCCCAAGCCCTACAAAGAGCATTTATGAAACTACTTAGCCCAGAATCATAATCTTTTGTAAAATTATTAAATATTAATTGCTTCACTAAATATTACTCTATTATTTTTTCAATTACATTATCATGAGTCAATAATCTAGAATGTGGAAACAAACCAAAAAATTATATACCTGATCGTTTTGGCTGAATTACTTAATGTACTATTTTATCTGTTTATATTGAGGCAAATGCAAATAAAAAACATTGGCAATAAAAGGAGAATTTTAACAAAAATGTCTTTTAGATGGGGCAATAAATATCTGACTAACCACTGGAACAGCACATATTAATGTGAGAAAGGAAAACAAAATAAAATTAATTAATTGGTAACAAAGGGGAAGAAAGACAAGGTTATGAAGTTTTCTGTAATTGATTATAATCTGTAATGTTAGCATTTTCATCAGTAGGCACTTAACAAGTATATTTTTATTTCTAATGACATGTATGTTGCAGATGCATCTCCAAATTGCAAATGTCTATCTCCATAAATGCTAATTATAAAGACATGTCACTTCTGAAAATTATTCGAAGGTATTTTTTTCTATAAAATATTTTCTTAATAGAAGCATAATTTCTCTTTCAAGTTTCCTGCCTTTATCACATTTAACTAAATATAGGTTTTAAAAAGTTGATTAGACAAGAAATGTTATAGTAATATGTGATATATTGATAACATTTTAAAAATTAAGCTGTCCCTTCACATGTACTTGATTTAAATATTTTCAGTTATAGAAGAAGCAAGTAGAAGAAAAATGACTGATCAATAGGATGTCATCATTGATAACAATAGCTGCATTTCTTGAGAGCTGCCCATATGTCCCATGTCTTGTTAAATTGTTAATGTGCAGCACAACAAACCTATGTGATTGGTGGTATTTTCCCCATTGCACACAGAGGTAACAGGTGTGGAAACTGCAAACCTCTTGCCAAGATCACTTAGCTGGTAAATGGTGGCTTGAGTATTCAAACAGGTCTGTTTAATGCCAAACCTCAGGCTCTTAGCCATTTTACTGTATTTTAGGAACCTGCTAAATGGTGATATTTTGAGAAAGATAAATGATATGATGAATTTGTGGCACTTTACAGTGGATCAGAGTGAGAAAAATATATCAGTAAGATTTATATTTCAATGAAATATCTTTATTTTTTTCATATAACATTTATGTTTTAAAGCGCTTTTTTCTGTTTATTTGTGGATTGCAAAGACAACGTTAAGATTTATTTAGCTTTGGTGTTAGGTAAGTATATAAATAATCTTTGTGATAATTATTAAATCAGTCCATAATTTATATAACCCCCTGTTAACTAAGGTATTTCATTAACCAAACTCCTATTTTGTATAATTGAGATGTTATCATTTATCACCTTGCTACTTATCTACAGAACTTTTCAGTTTAATCATGTAGAGTTTTGTGTTTGTAGTCTTCCTTTATTCTCCATTCCATTTTTTCATATTTTATTACTAACATTCAAATACTCATGTTCAGCAGAATAATCACCACTTATTTACAGAAACTATTCAATAAAAATAGAAGGACGTTAACTTTTTTCATCTGCAACAACAACAAAAATTCTACTATGACATTTCCTTTCCTTTTACCTTCTAATCTCAGAGGAGAAAATGTTTCTATTTGCTTTTACTTTCCTGTTCATTTAATTATTTATTGCCATCTTTGTCTCTCTCTATATCACCAAATTATACCCATTATTTCATTTCTTAAATATTTTCTCTCAGCTTATACATTTCCCTGTTTTTAAATTTCTTCCCTTGTGTTTTGACTGGATTCTCTTACAGTTACTTTTGAAACTCTCAGCTACCTTTTAGTAGCAAATTGTAGATATAGTGATCTTTAGTTTTTCTTCCTAATTACCACCCACTTCTTCCTTAATCTCTTATTATCTGGCTTCAACCCATAGCATCAGAATGAAATTGTTCTTCCAAAGGTCATCACTGCTCAAAATAGCCAAAGCCAGCTTCCTATTCTCTGAGCTCATCATACAACACAAGTAAGATATTGTTGGACAAAGAGTGGAGAAAATTTCACAGAGGAAGTGGTATTTGAGAGAATTAGTGGTTGATGATTCTAGGCAGATTAAACACTACAAGGGAACACAGAAATGGGAACAATTTCTGGGAACATGATGGGAACAAGCACATCATGGTTTGCAAAGTCTGAGTGTGGTTCAACCTTGTAACACTTGGAGATGTGGTAGGGATATGAGTAATAATGGGGGTTAAAACGGCTTTGGACCAGATTGTACTGACATGAAACTTTTTTTCCATTGCTTTTGTTCTCTGCTTTGTTTCCTGTTTTCTTGCATTGATTCCTATTTTCAAACAAGTGTTCTCAAGAGCAGCTCTTGCATCAGATGAAGTCATTTTCTTTTCTGACCTAACTGATGCTACCTATTCCTATCTTTAACAATTATGTTACATACATAGAGTTTACAAAAATCTGACAAGTCAAGGTAAAATCTCAACTTCTCTTCTGATTCACCTCAAATCAAATATAGTAAAAGTAAAGCTTAATGTATTTAATTTGAAGACTCTTTGCTCCATCTGCATTCTTCATCTAATTCAATGGTCACCATCTTCCTAATTGTTACCAAGGACAGGTACTGTATTAATTTTTACTTTTCCCCTGGATAATTAACAACTCCAGTAAGTCACTGTACTAAGACTCTTATCTTTTATTCTCATACTTGTCTAGGTCATAACATCATATTTTTACCTAAACTATTATTTAAGTATTTTGACCACTATTTTGTATAATTGCTTCTCTAATTTCTTTCTTAAACAACAGTTCAAATACAGTTTAAATAATTATAGTATAATTGACTTAGTGAAGTCAAAATAAATTATTTGAATTATAAATTATAAAAATTATAATTCTATATTATTTAAATAATCAAATATTTAATTATAAATATTAAAAAAGCATTGTTTTATGCCTGTCTTTATTTTTATTTCAGCTCAGTGAATGCCTGCAGAAAAGAAACCTATATTATTCCTTCATGATCCGTACAAGTTAATACTCAGAAATAACTGCAAACTAAAATAATTTAGATATGCAATCATTCTCTAAAAAAAAGTAAGGGGACTATTACGATTTTTATTTGATTCATAGTACTATTCTCCAGAATGATAGCTCTGCATATGGAGAGAGCATCATATAGTTCAAATATTAAGCAGCTATTTCATGTGGAGCAAGTTTCTTCTCTGAGTGGGTTTTCTCATATGTTAAATGTAAATTTTCAGATATATCCTTTAGGGTTATTCTCATGATTAAGTGCAATATTAAATGTAAAAAATAACATAGTTGAAGGTTGCTTTGAGAGCCCTGACATTCACAGAGTTCCTTACTATCAGCTTACACCAATGTAAATGCAGCTTCTGAAATTTGAAAGAAACATTTTCCAAATCAAATTTATACCTTTGCTATTTCTGAGCCTTCTGTAACATATATAAATTACTTGAACTTTAGTCTCCCAATAGTTTTAATTTTAGCTTAAGAAATCTATTTTTTTGTTTTTGAAATTACAAAAGAAAATTATTTTAATCCCAAATTATATACAGGAAAAGCAAAATGCTTAAACAGTCATAGGTGATTTTAAAGAATTTTAAGTTGATTTTATAAAAATTTTAAAATAGTTTATGATCCAATGGAATTACATTCAAAATGAAATTTATTTTAATGATATGCCACCTTAAAATATATAATGCTTGTAAATTATCTTCTTAGTAAATTCATAAAATGTAGTTTTTATAGAACCATCTTAAGTTTATTGCTGTATTCTTCCAAATGTAATTACTGTGTTTATAGATGATATATAAATTTACAAGGATCTTATACAAGCATTTTTACTATATCACAAATCTGTTACTTCAACAATAGAATAATCTAGTAAATTCTTTCTATTCATAAGTACATTGACCTTTCTATTCAAAGAATCATGGCATATTCATGCATTTAAACAAATACACTGCTCATATAAAAATAGATATTAATTAGAGTAAATCTTTAGCTATCTCTATCCTTTCAGAAGGAAAGATTTTAGGAAGCAAATTCCTACATACTAAAGGTTACCCCCAACTCACACACCTGTGTATACTTATTTTAAGTACCATTGTTGGAATCTTTTTGAATTGCCTTTTTCTTTCCTTCTTAAACAAACACTGCATTGAGCCCGAAGCACACATTTCTTATTGAATCAGAGTAGTCTTTGAAGTTTATTTGTGGTGAAGCACTGAGCTTCTGTTTCAGGTAGTGAGATGGACCGAATGGAAAATAGAGTCAAGTGGCTATGTTGCCTGAACCTTACAGAAAATAGCTTAATTGTCTTCTTCCTCAATTAATGATATGTCTGGTCATTTGGAGCACAGCCTTTGCAAACACAGAGACTCAAGTTTGAATACTAGACTTTCCACTTCCATAATTTATGTAGTTTGTGAGAAATCATCTGACTTCTGCCAAATTTAGTTTTCTACCAGGTAAACTTGCGGTAATAATATTGATATAGACCTTGCAGAGTAAGTATGAAGAATAAATGCAGTGATCCTATTTAAACTTACTACCTGGCATTAATAAACACTCAACAAATGAGGTTGATGTTCCACCAGCAGTGGATAGTGACAGCACTGTTAAAACCAGGGAAGGACAAGTCAGGATACATGAAGGTATAAAATTGCAATTACATATGTGGAAGTCCTCTGTAACTGGTGTTCTTATTTGCTGCTGCCCGAGTATACTATGTCATGCCAATATTTACTTCTAATGGTGATTCTCAAGACTGTTGATCTTGATTACTAGCTATATCTTCTTTTTATATTTTTATTCTTTTTTAGCTTAAAAAAAAAGAAAAGAAAACCTTACTGCTGCTGCTCTCTCTCTCTCTCTCTCTCTCTCTCTCTTTTTTTTAATGAAAAAGTCAGTCTTACAAAGGTATTACCAGCCATGAGGGCTATCCTTACTTCTCTTAGTGAGTAAATTATGCCAACATTTAGTAGTAAGTTCTTTCTATCTTTTTTCCTCTATAGTGCTTAAAGGATACTTTCATTTTTCCTATTTTTAACTTTAAAACAGTATACTTATGCCCTGGTCCATAATACCACTCTCCTTCCCACTATATTTCTGAGTTTGCAATAATTCTTACATCCCTAGCTTCACAGCCAATATTTTACTCTAAGTGTTCATAATACAATATGCTACAAACATTTTAAATATGTGTGCTAAACCAAAGCTGAATATATTTTATAATTAAAAATAGGGAAACAATTAGGAGAACAGGACATGTTTTGTCATAACCAGGAGACCAAGGTTAGTTGTTTTCATTTCTTTCTTAGAAAAAAAAGTTTATTATGCTTTCTAGAGTGACTCAAGCACAGATGGAGGTGGAGACTTTCTACAATGAAGTTCAAAATTTACCCCAAAGTATACTTGTCCTCAAAGCATCTGTATAATTATAAGTTTTTACCATACCAAATCTTTCCATGTACTTGACATTGGTTTCTGCTTTAGAATCAGTTTAAGTTGGATAAATAGTGTGTGGTGGTGGTATTATTCTGGTTATAGTTAGTGGAGGTGTTGCCTAGGAAAAGTCTTTGGCATGAAAAAATGTAGGATGGTCTCAGAATTTACTCTAAGCCTCTTCTACAGAATATCTTTACATCATATTGTTTAGCCACATGGGCTTGGAGCTGGTAGATTTTTGGTCATAGATTGCCAAGGAACAGATCCCACCTTGGGCATTCAGAAAACAGCATATTATTGCAGACAAATGCAGTCCAAAGAAACAACTAAAGGTCACTGTTGAAAGAAATGTGAATCTGAAGATGCATGTCCTGTAGTTGTTTTGTAAGGACCAGTCTCAGTACTCATTTGTTACTTATCCATTTCTCTTCCTTTTAGAGGATTTCTATATTTTCACTCATATGTAAGCAAATGAAAATTTAGTTTTCTCAATGTAGTGTCTGGTACCCTGTGACATAATGTGTGTGATACTCTTCATGATACATATATTTTTGTTTATCTGGCTCCTTCAAGTTATATATCTTTTCTTCAGAGTTTTTTACTTTTTATGGACCTTTTGAAATCTTGTGAGTCAAGGCACATGCTCAAATTATCTATCTGTCTGTCTATCTATCTATCTATCTATCTATCTATCTATAGATACATAAAATATCTCTATTTTATATATAAAATATATAAGCACTCAGTATTTATCAAAGTTAAAGTCGGAATTAGGAGACAACAAAAGCTAAGGAGTTTTTTCCCCTTCTTAGTGGAGTTTAAAAGTTAGTTCTACAGAAAAATTCTTTTAAAGCACTATAATATTTTGTAATAATATTAAGATCTAATAAGATTTTATATTTTCCCCAAGAAGTCATGTAACTGGTATATCATTTCTATTATGTAACTCTATGTTCTCTGTATTGTACAGAAAATTTTAATTTATACTGTGAAAGGAAGTTCAGGTCTTATTTGTAATTGCTACTGAAATTATATACAAAATTATAGTACATAAAATGGGGGAATTATTACTTTTGAAGAAAAATGGTAGGTGTTTACTTAAAAATATAGGGGTAATAAAAGGTAACTGAAAAATTAAGCATAACAAAAATGAATTTGAATTCCAGTGGAGGCAAATGCTGTTTGAATTGACTGTTAAAATACACTTAAATTTCTGAAGAGTTCTAATGTAAGATTGTAATACATTTATTTTCTTAAGGAAAAACTAACATGTAAGTGAAGAGTTTATACTTAATATTTAGGCAACACAGCATAAGAATGAAGACTTGAAGGTGGGCATTTGCAGTTTGAGTACTTCTCTGGTCATCACTAATCCTTGGCTCTGTGTTTTAGGGCTGCCTAGCACTGGATATGTTCAGACTTACTTTCATGAAGACAATACAAAGCAATCTGCTATATAGCATTTATAAAATCTGGTTTCCTGAATGTTTCAGTACAGAATAATGTGACTCTAAAATGCCCTGATTAAGATAATTGTAATTTTTAATCTAATAGGTACAATGATGAGATAATTATAAATATCTTTCATATTCTAAAAACGTAGGTAAGTTAACATCAGACTTTCAGATATATAATTTATGATAATATAAATTATTATGTTATATATTAGTTTCTTGTACGATTTTTATATTTCTTGAAAATGCTGTTTGTATTATAATAGGCTGGGTAAAATTAGATTGAGGTAAATACTTCAACAGTATTAGAAAAAGTTGTTATTTTAAAATGCAACTATGTTTACACCTGATATTATTTAATGTTATCATATAATTTGTTCATATTTTAGAATAATTTTATTATCACTTACCTGTAACATATGACCCTTGATTTTCATTATTTTCAAAGATATGGGATAGAACATAATAAAATTCTTCTCAAGTCTCAACAAATCAAGTTTTCCAATTATCAGTGGCAGTATTGCAATAAAAAGTTACTAGGTAATGTTACATTAATTCAATGTATAGAGTTTATGAATGTAATAATTTTCTATTGTTTTTTGCAGCAGATCAGGATTTTAATTGAATACAGGTGCAAAATTAGACAACATTACTTAAAAAGGTGGTTTAATTAAATAAAATCTAAGAAAAATGTATGTAATAGTATCTGGTATAAATAAGCATATTCTAAGTTCATAATCTGTATGTCATCTCCATAAGTTTTTGAGACATTTTGGGGATTATCATTCCATTAATAAATATCTTTTATTTTATTGATAATCTGAAACTAAACATATCTGAATATGGTTTTCTTGCATATTGAATGATTTTTTTTTAGTTGAACCATGATTTCAAATACGAGTGTGTATCTTGGTGTGGTGGCACACACCTGTAATACCAGCAACTTTCAGGGCATGAGGATGGCAAATTTTAGGCCAGCCTAAGCAATTTAGTGAGACTTTCACCAATTGAGGGAGAGACCCTGTCTCAAACAAAACAAAAAAGAGTGAACTGAGAATGTGCTCAATGGTAAAGCTCCCACGGATTCAATCTCCAGGACCAAACAAACGAACAAATAAATGGATAAACAAACAAAGAAAAAAACAAAGAAAAAAACAAAGAAATAAGAATCTGGGGACCCTCAGAGTGTGTGCGTGTGTGTGTGTACACCACTTTCTGTTGCTTAATTTTATTAGTTGAATATATTTCTGGGAATGTGCCAAAGAAATAGCAATTTTGTTTTTATTTTTATTAAAATCATTAAACTTTAGCTCTGTAATCTCTACCCAGTAAACCATGAGATTAATTCATGGTTTTTTGCACCTGGTCACATCTAAATTCATATTTTTAATATCTGTAGCCTTGTCTGTGTGTTCTCTCATCAGCTCCTGTTTCCATTTCATGCCTATACCTGACATTAATAATTCCTTTGCCATGTAAACTATGTGAGAATTTCTTTGTTTCTATCTATTCCATATTCAATTGAGAGATTTTGCTAAAGAGGCTAACTGGTAATAATTGTCATTCAGCTAAACAATCATGATGCTTGTGTCTAAAACATGTGTCTTTAGTAAGACATATTATGAAAGAATAAACATGGCAGATTCTTTGAGTCTATCAAGTTTCCCCACATGTTCCACAGAGGGCTCAGCTTCACTGATAAGGAAGAAAAAGCATGTCTCTAAGCACTTGTGATGTCAGCAGGCACTGGCAAGGATTACAAGGAAGTTGCTAATTCTAGGAGGCGTTTCAAGCCAGAGTTCTTGCTCTGAACTTCTTGAGCCTGAAGTAAGCATGACAAATCTACAGAAAGCTTCTGCTGCTGCTATTATCAAGTGTCATTTATGATGCTTATGCAGTGGTGCTAAGACATCTAAACTTGATGTTCCTCTGGGATCAGTGCAAGTTATAAAATTAATGAAACCACCATCATTTTTCTCTTTTTTGACCAAAGGAAATTATCATTTATCTTGGACAAGTATGCTCCACTATGGTGTTTATGTGCAGGAAATTGACATATTTACCAAGATTTTTACCTGAATATTCAAGGTGATACACATTGGGCACATATCTGTCACATTTTGCATAGAAATTAATTTTTTATATTGGTGTCCAATGCTAAGTTGAGTGCTGAGAACATTATCATATTTAAGCATCAGACTATTGAATAAAAATGGCATTTACTTTCCTGTGCAAATGGAGAATTGCTGAAACACATAAGAAACCTGAATATAAAAAAATTTTGACTACTGGCTTATATGTCTTGAAACATAAGCTTTTATCTAAGTGTTTTGTTATGACAACTATATAGTGAGTCATAAACATAAGCCATTTCAGAAAAAATGCCTTGTGATAGATAAAGCCACATCTTATAAATATATAATGAACATATTGTGGTTTTATGTCTTGTAATGTAATCAAGTTACCTGGAAGCAAATGATAGAGATTTCAACCTTGCTTATAACAGGTTCTTACCACAAAAATAACTTTATGAAGTAATGCACATGTTAATTAGCTAGATTTAACCACTTCACAATGTGCATATACTTCAAAACCTCACGTTGTACATGATAATTGTATCCAATTGTGTCTGTTCATTTAAAATAAATAATAAATAAATTTATAATGATGCATTAGAATTAGAAATTAGATGTTTTAAAGGTATCATTATCTATCAAGAAATGAATTAAATAATTAGACCTGGGTTGGTTTCTTTGACAACTGGGTTACAGCTGGTTGCACATGGGTACAAGAAAATCACCATCAAATTAAACATAACTTAGTATCTGACAGGGAATTCTTGAAAGAAACTAGTTAATTAGCCATTTTGTGCTATAAAGAACTTTAATTAAAGTGATGTGTTTGGTTTTATAGGTCAGCAATATGTCAGAAAAATGTATATAAATGGTGATAAATGACAGTCCCTGTATATTTTTAAATGGTACCTCTAAGCATACATGTTTATGAAAACACTCTCAAAATCATAAAAATTAATCATAAAATATTCAGAGTAATTCACATATTCTCAGGAGCCATAATTTTCCTTCTAAGTAAGAAAATAATCCACAAATGAGCTTTAAATTATAACACAAATAATAATTCATTGGGATTTAACTAAAAAAATTAAAATTTTAAAACATAATAAAAGTCAAGTGTTTCATAAAAACATTTACTAAAATGTTATGACTAAAGTATATTTAGTGTTTTTGTTTATCTTAATATTGTAAATCGAAAACATAAATCAATACAACTAACCAGAGGAATGCATAATTTTTAAAATTTTCTTTGATAAGACAAAGCATTTAATAATATTAGTTAGATCTCTCTTTACATTTAGTGGGTCTTAGTAAAAGATAAGTCAATATATAATCCTTTCCCTCTAAGGAAACAGTCTTGAGGAGCCTGAGGGATGATAGCATCTGATGAATGGACAGAGACCCTGTGTTCCTGGCTGGTGGTGGGTGCAGGGTTGGGGAAAAGGTGGAAGGTAGGTGAGGCTGCCTGTGAAAGGTATGAGTCCCCATCACAAACATAGCTTGCTGTAGGCAGCTGGCCAAACACCTTTGCAGTGGGAATGGATGACGCCTCACGCCTAACTTGAGATGGGCTCTTAAGATGAGACTGGGGCCTGTGGGTCTTGATCCAGGAGCCGTCAGCATCCTGTAGCCCTTACAGATGTACAACAGTGCATTTCACTAGGTCCAGGCATGCACAGATTTATACCTTCACATCGCTAAATAATCTCCTTTCCCTCTTTTCATGGCTAATGTAAAAGTATGCCCAATTTTGAAGAAACAAACTGAAGTACCAGGGAGAACTGAAATATGCTTTTAGTGTATTTTTGAAGGTATCCCGGAAACCACTTTGCAGCACCCTGTTAAATCTGAACACCATGTATTTTCTATATTGTTGACTGAAATTCAAAGATCAGAATAGTTTTGGCACTGAACACACATTTCATTTTGCTTGACTCTCAGCTCCACTTTATTACAGAATACCAAAGCCAGAAAGCAACAGCCTAGATTGGTATGTATGCTGGTGCCAAGAGAGCTAATCAGAGTCTAGCATATGGGGCATTTGAACAAGAAAATGGATGTTAACTACCTGGTTGTGCATTTGGACTGCTTCAGAAGCATTTGGATTTTGCTTGGTAACCTGAGAGGTAGCAGGGAGGGGATGGAACAGCTGTGACCACTCTACCTATAAGTGACCTAAATTGCATCCTTGGACTGTCCCACCTTCTCTACCTGAAAATTCTTCTGTAACTTCATGGATGCTTTCCTAAATTGCCTATGAAATATTTGATGAAGGATTATTTATAGATTTAGGAATGAAATTCTTGCTGATGTCCTACATTCAAATTCAGTGAATGTTTATTGAATGTTTGCTATGAATCAAGCAACATGTGAGATGCAAAATACAACTGTAGTTAAGAGCAATTCTGAAGCCCTATCATGTAAGTTGTAATCACAGCTCCCACTGTTTTCTATGTTCCTCATGTTCCTCCTCCATAAAATGGGGATCTTAATAGAAATTAGCATAGCAGTACTGAATGAGTGAAGCAAATATGTATGTGTACTTAGACTAGTACTAGGCACATTTAAAAACAAATAATAAATGTCTGGTATCACACATATTAAACATTATAATATCCTCTATTATGTAGTTGGTATTATTCTCATTTCACTGATAAGAAAAACAGAGAGTCAGTCAGGGATATTAATTGGTTATTCTTGTGGTCTTGACGTTAGGAAGCAGAAGTTAAGATTCAAAACGAAGTTATATATTTCACAATTAGTGTTCTTTTTATATTACCATAATAACCTTAACATATTGCTTTTAACCTTACAACTGCCTTTAAGGTTTAAGGCCCTTAAGGCCCTACCTGCTCCCACTTGCCTGACCTTTCTGCCCATGGCTCCCACTGCTCTCTCTCCTGCCTCAGCCTCTGTGACAGCTTCTCTGATGACAATATTAAAATTACTACCCAGCTCCTATTTTTCTTCTGTGCTTTATTTGTTTCTTAACAATAGCCATCCTCTCTTCTACTATATATATCTTTTCTATCTACTTACTTTCTCCTCTGATAGATTGTATGTTCTAAGAGATTAGAGATATTGCCTTTTTTGTTTATCACTGTTTCCTAGAGCCTACAATATAGTGCCTTAATGACAAAACATACTCAACATGATATTTGTGGAATGGATGAACTAATGTATTTAGTTATTGAACACTAAATATACAGCATCAGTGCAGGTGCTACTTAGGATAGGGAATAAAAATACACCTTGCCTTTAAGAAATTTAAAATGTAGTTTAGGAAATGAAATACAAACATTTTCAATATAAGGTATAACATGTAAGTGGCATAAAATTTCAACATATTAAAGAGAAAGAGGGACGGATTCTTTGAAAAATTGACATTTTAAAACACCCTGAATGTGGGATAGGATTTCAACAAGAAAAGATGAGATGGGGACTGAAGGGTTTATAGAGGGAACATTATGAACAAATCTACACAGGAATGGGAATATATAGGTTATATACAGAGAATAATCTGCATTGCAGTTTGAGAAGAGTATGCAGTATACACACAAAGGGAATAGAAGATGTCATTTGTGTATAATGGATACTAATACAGTTCCTGACAAATTGAAGATGTTCTGCACCTTTTCCTTGAGCATATGGTTTCCATGTTACTTGCTCACTTTTCTAACCTTCCATTGTCCATAACCAGTAAAATCAACAGTGGGCAAAGTCCTATGAATAACCTGGTATGAAAAGTCCTGTTCTTTTAAATAGTAGTGATTACTCAAGTAAATCAGGTTTTGGCTTCTGGGAAATTGAACAATGAAATAAAGAAATATTCAGGCAAGGGCAATAGGAATATAGGAGACAAGGCAAGAGACAGAAGCCAGGAAGGAGCATTAGTAAGCTGAAGTTATAGGTATTTACATGTACAAAGAAGGTCTAATTAAGAAAATGTTCAGTGAATGTTTGAGAAGAAACCGACTGAGGTGAGAAAATTACATACAGAGTAAATGGAAACCTGCTGGTAGAAGGCTGAGAGAAGCTGAGACTTAGTGAATACTAAGCCATTTTAATGAAGTATAGTGAAGCCAGGAAGATGCACAAACTCTGGTTCTTACTGCTGTTAGAGCAACTAAAGGAGCATTACATAGAACCTGAAGAATATAAATCTTCTTTTCTTTGGTTCCTATGAGAGTTTTTGTGCCTTATTGTCATATGTTGCTGTGTTATATGTCCCCATTATTTATGATAGCCTGAGTTAGTTGCTGATTCTTGCAAATCAAAGATGTTGGTACAAACTGTTTGCCTTGTAGTAATTAGCTTCCTCTACTTTACTATCATGTGCTAGATGAAGTGGACTTGCTAGATGGTTTTTAAGGTTCAAAATAGCAATGCAAAAGTAGACAATTTTTCTATTGAATGATTACTTGCATGTTTTCCATATAGAATACTGTTATCACAAAGAAGCCTATTGTTACACATTGACAGCTGGGGACAGAAAAAACTAGATTAGTGAAAACTTATGCAACTAGCTCCCTCCCCACTTCATTTCATTTGGTGCTTTTGTTTGATGCTGTATGTCTTGTCCATGAAAGATGCTAGCATCCTGGAAAAATGGGAATTTAATTGCTCTCATCAAACATGTTGCCTAATAAATTGCTTACTCTGGCAGAGAAAATTAGAAGTAGCTTTAATATGAGCAAAGTCTTTTTAATATGGCAGATTTTATATGATATAGATGTATATAACTAGATTTTTTAATATCATGTGCCATCTGTCATTGAGTATTGGCATGATGGCTCCTGTTGATGTTATTATATGCATAAATACAATGACAAATGGATCTTATTTGTATTCATATACTATTTTCCAAATTTTCTTTTAAAGAAAAAATTAAGATATAATTTCAATATTTGACATGAACTTGTGTTTATAAGGTTAAGGGATATTTTCATTCTACTTCATTCTTAATACTTATTTTTATTTTTCTGGATCTAGTGAAGCAAGCCAGTACAAATAAATGCCAAAAGTTGCAAAAATGCAAGATTATGGAACCTGACATTTGGTTGCATGGTGAGATTCCAGTAGGTGGGGATGTAACCACATAAAAGAAAATTCTGGTCAGTAGGTCAGTAAGCCAGCATTTCTCATTTCCTAAACTTTGAGTAAAAGTTTACCTACCTTTTTCATATGAAAAGCAAAGGAGAGGAAACCCCCCTCTCCAATTCAGTTACTTAATTCTTAGCTATTTTAATAAGTGAGCAAATTTATGGTAAAGTCCTATAATCCTTAAGCATAATTATAATCTGAAGAATGAGATAAAAAATCAACATTATTAAATTAGTAAGGTAGAAGTTTGTTAAAAATTGTAACTGCATTTTAAAAATTATTTATTGATCCTGGGGTTATGAATTTATTTAAACACCAAAGCAGATATTTAAAAAATCATTTTTAAAATGTCTGAAATTTGTAGTCTTATTCTTATTGTTTTGAGAAACTACTATATTATTTTCCGCAAAGCCCATGTTAATTAATAGTTTCACAAATATTGTGCAAGTGTTCTCTTTTCACTAGCACTGGTTGTCTTTAATCTTTTTGATAATAGTCATTGTTTATATTCATGTATGTTGAATTGCAAGAACGAGAGAGTCTGCTGATACATTAGGATAAAACCAAATGATATATTTATCTATTCAATAATTTGGTCAACAAATTGTGTCCATAATATCCCAGTATTTTGCTACTATTTAATGATGAATAATTTATGTAATCTAATCTCAAGTAATTCCTAGTCTGAAGGGCGATACAATACAAATAAAGAGACAAAACATAAGGTAATGAGCTAATTATTATACAGAATATGTGAGGGATTGTCTTCACCTACAGTAAGAATACACACATGGTATTTGAATATGGTGCTCCAGGCAAAGAATATGGGTGGCCAGATCCAGTCTCATGATGATCAAGTTAATACAAAATTTTGCCTCCTGAAAACAAAACCAACCAAAACCACACAAAGTTGGGTACTTTTCAAACACAAAGTAAAACTATGTTTTTAAATGCTTATTTTTTAAAATGTGAAAGACAGGGATTTTCACATCAGAAAAGAGGGAGCATGATGTCAAAGCTGTACCATTGCAAGTTACTTTAATAAGGCATTGCTGGGTCCTAAGTCAGTATTCCAGCACAGAGTCTAGAAGTTCAGCCCCTACAGGAAAACATTTGGACTTTCATTCTCACTCAGGAATTAGGAAATGGTAGGTCAGGTTTGGTCATGAATTTGAACCGGAGACTCCAACATGAAACCAGAGTCTGGAAGGGTTGAATCTTCCATGGATTGGGGACTGAAATCTCTACAGGAGGAAAACAGAAGGGATAAAATTTGATTCTGCCCAGGAAGCTGAAGGGAAAAAAAATTTTAATTAAGAAATCAAAATTTAAAGCTTATTTCTATGCAGAGTATGGTATACAAATTTTATTCTGTTCATGGTAGAAGGATTTTTGAATAGACATTTTAACACAAACACAATGGAATCCCTTGGACATCTGGAAAAACAGAAGTCAAATGCAAAACTACTTTGAAGGAATATTTCCAACCTAGCTGTACACAGCATCCTGTGGGGAAAATGTCCCCACTCAGGATGAGTTCAATTCTCCATCCACCCTGCATCATTACCGAAGTTAGCACTTTGACAGAAAGTTAGCCATTATAACAAATAGAAGATTCAACAACCATCCCTGAAAACTTGTTTATAGAAAATCTGAGAAAGACCAAAAATAGATAAATAAACAAACTTGGTGGCAAGTACCTTTTTGTCTGTATTAGCCAGTGTTGAAGATGACTGAGGATGACTCTAGATTATGTTGGATGATTTTATGCGTGTGTGTGTGTGTGTGTGTGTGTGTGAACAGATTCAAAGGGAAATAAATAGGTCTTTTAAAAGAGAAAATGAATAGGCAAAGTTAAAGAAACAGGTCGAAATTAAAGTTGGAGATATTGACATTTAGAAACAGGAGGATTTGGGGAGGGAGGATGGAAGGGTGAGGGTTTTTAGGGAGTGCCACAGTGATACCCCCATTCTGTACAATTGATATGCACAAATTTTAAAAAAAGCATTAGAGATGCGTTAAAGGGCAAATTACATCAAAGTGTGCCTAAAACGTGATCTAGGGACAATTCCACAAATGTGACACAAGTGAAAAAAATAAATCATGGGAGAAAAATTAAGATATATAGAGAACAAATGACATGATCTATCTGTCTTTCCAACTCCCTGTCTATCCATCCATCCAAAATAGAATTAGAAGTAGCAAAGTACAATAGGGAAGAGGTAATATTTAGGGAGCTAATGACTGAGAGCTTTCCAGAATTAATGAGGTATATGAATTGTCAGATGGAAAAACCACAATGAGTTCTGAGTAGATTACATAAAAACAAACCCATTTATAGACTTTATGACAGATAAATTATAATTAGTTGGATAACAGAGTTTTTAAAGCAACATTGGAGGCTAGGAAACAATAGAATTGGTAGCTTCAAACTGCTGAGAAGAAATAATTGTCAAAGTAGAATACTAAATTGGAATTGCTAAATTGGTGATGAAAATTGAGGCTAAAAAAGGCATTTTTAGGCAAAGACTGCAGACATTTCTATGCACAGGCACTGAACTATTAAAGAATGTACATCAGGAAAAAGATTTTGAAACCATTTGGGAAAACATGATAATATAACAATGATGAACAAAGAATTGGCAAAAACAGGCAAATACAAAAAAATCAGTGGCTCTGAAATTAACCTTGGGGCAGCTAAAATGAGGATGGACATAAAATACAAGACAAAGAAAAGAATATCATCTGTGGAAGATCTGTATACAAGCATTCTCAGATCTATGTATCAAAGAGAAAATAAGAAATTTCCATTAATTTTCTATTTTGCTAGGGTAAAATATGGAAACAAATTAAAAATCTAAGAATTATCAGAATGTAAATAAATGTAATTTTTAGGCTAATTGATGGGAAATAAGGGAAGTAAACAATTGACCATACCTTTGATAAGAAAAAAAATATATTAAAAAATATGAGTTAAAACCAACCAACCAAACCCAAGCAGGAAGGATGTACATGTAAACACCTGACAGCAAAGGAGGGCAGTCCCATTTGGGAACTACAAGTTTACATGGCTGGAGAGGAGGCAGGGTGAGGCATGTGGGTTGGGGATCTTAGGGTGAAAGCAACATGAGGCTAGAAAGGTCATTAAGATTTATAAAGGTCTTCCTACTTAATATAAAGCTGAAATCGTGTTTTAGGAAAAGCAAATTGGCTCAATTTGTGTGCATTGGAAGATCATTCTGGCTGCAGTGGACAATGCACAGAAAAGGCAGATGGAGGTCAAGAACACCAGTTATCTAAGTGAAACACAAAAAATGGCTTGATGTAAGGTGGTGGCAGTGGGAATAAAGGCAGGTGAGACAGTGGGAGGAAAACAGTGCTGAAAAATAGATGCCTTTTGGAGAATGATTTGGGGTTGAATGATTTGGGAGGAAAATAAAGAGGAAACATAGGTTTCTGGTTTGGAAAATGGAGTGAAAAATGTTGCAGTTCACTAAGACTATGAGCAGATAATTCAGATGAGTTTTAACAATGTTTATTATCAAGCTTGTAAAAGGCTCTGTTGAGAACATTTACACCACAGAAATTGCAAAAAAGTATATACACTAGGGAATTTTTGTTGTTTCCTTGTTTTTAGTTTAGTCATTTGTTTGTTTGGAGGGTCAGCTTGCCAACACTTGGTTGGAATTTGGACGTTGAAGCTATAAGTACTGACTGGATATCCAAATAGACATGTTTGGTAGATAACAGATTGTCTGAAGAGCTAAGTCGAGAGGTAGTTTGGAGACGAAGATTTGATACTCAGGTCTGTGAAACTGAATTATTTGTTTACTTATTTGTTTGTTTATTTTTGTGGCACTGCAGATCCAACCGAGGGTTTTGTGCATGATAGGCAAATGTTTACCACTGAGTCGTACTTCCAACCCCTTGAATTATTTATTTACTAATTTAACTTGTTTACAGGTTTGAAGAGAATATTCTTAATAATCTAGATAAAATAACATCAATATTCTTAACTGCTTAGAAAGGTAGACTGCTTTTTGCCTTTGCTTTATATTACATATTGTGTATAGAACTAAATGTATTTTATGTTTTATGTCTATAAAATGTACTTGGTACATTTAGGCATGATTCTTCCATTTTAAAACAGAATGTATTTGAAGAAACTCTGGTTTAATTTTCTTCAGTGTGTATTCTGTCATTTACCAATTTAATTATCTAATATGCTGTACCAGTTATCGGTTTCCTATCTCTTGGCTCCATGTCCACTCAACTTTTTCCCTGTTTCCTGATACTGGAACAGAACCCTCCAAACTTTTCTCCTTTGTCAGACACAAAACTTTGTTAAGTTTTGTAAACAGAGGGCATTGGAGAACAATAAAAGGTATGACAGAGGAAAGGGCTTCTCTCCCTAATGCAGTTGTGACTCTTCCACTTTCCATATGTATGTGTATCCACTCAACCTCTGGAGAATTTCTCCAGTACCCCAGGAGTAGTGGGCTGATTTTATCCCATGGTGCCCAGGAGGCAGCTTCCTGTGTACCAGGATAGGCTCACAGTGTTTCAGTGGCTTCCCTAGTACAGGCTCTGACCCAGGATGCCCCAGGAGATATGTCAGTCATTCATTGGGCTATCATCACACCTGTCCTAACAGTTCTTAATATCAGCTTTATGGCAGAGGGATGGAAGAACTCAAAATTTGTCCCCTTCTCTGTATTTTTGTCCCTGAGCCTGTGAAGTGGGACTTTTCTCAGTAAACTGAGAACTTTCTCCCTAAATTTGCTAGAATTATTTTCTCCCTTATAGACATTAACTACCTTATACTAGTTAACCACTATTTATATTATTTTTTTGTGCAAATTATTGGTGTGATTTGTAGCTCCTCATTGGATCTCAAGTTATACATGGATAAGATTGTTAGAAACAGAAGTTTCCATATACAGAAAAGATAACGAAACAAAGATGCTTTCTGACGCCTGTTCAAACAATGGTGAAGGACCTGTGTGTGTGTGATGTTTTTTCTGAATTTTAAAATAAATGCAGTTTTAGAATACTCTGTAACGTTTCATATCTTATTTTTGGGATTCAGTGTTGATTTCAGAAGTGATTTTAGATCCTTTTGTTCTAGTTAAAATGTCCTTCAGTAATTTTTTTCCACTTAAGTCTATATAGTGCATATTTCTATCTCTATTACTTGAATTTATAACCTCCAAATAGTAGTTCTTAAATTTTCTCTAATCTCCACTTAGTTTTTCTCTCTCTTCTTTCACATTTCTAATTCTAGTCATCCTTTGGGGATTGGGTTCATGTTATAATTCTTTCAATTTTTCACTCCCATCCCCATTCAAATTATCAGCTACTTCTTTATCTACCAATTCTTATCTGAAGATCTATCTCCAGTTTAACTTATTTAAAGGTTTTGTTTCTGTTTTTGTTTTCTGATGACTACAACTAAATAACCAATCTTTCTTTCTTGAATCTGTTGAATTTTATACCTCTCATACAGGGAAATCATTTTTCTGTGCTTTCCTTCTTTTGAGATTATTCTTTCTTGTTATATACTTTAAAAATGTTTTACGGTTGATTTTGTTAAGAGAAGTGCATAATAGATACTTATTTAAATACAAGAAGTAGATTGACAGAGACATCTACTGTTAAATTAACTAATAAAAGTGAAAGTGAAGTATGGAGGAGGAAAATGACTATAAATCAAACATAGGTGGCAGTTAACACTTAATTGAGCATTAAGTTTAGTTAAGAGATCCTGGGAGGCAAGTGAAGAAGGGAAAGACTATTGGCTTTGTGTTTGCATTCATTTGTGTTTCACATTTTTAATGGCTAGATTTCTAGGGAAACGATATATCTGTGTGAAATGAATATTAGTGTGCAGAATTTCTTTAGGAAAAAGTAAAGGAGCGGGTTTGGACAAAGAGAATTTAACTGCCATGGAGTCATAAAATGGAATCAGCAGACCACTCAGGGATGCTCTGAAGCTGAGATGGTCTTTAGAGTTGTCACAGTTTGAGTGAGGGAACTGGGTCCTTGTACTGCAGCTTAGATTAGTTACTGGTCATGAATTGGTCTGGAAAGGAGATGTGCTTTGGTTGAGGGACTCTTTAGATGAGGCAATCAGCTGAAAACCTTTCCAGCACTTGAGAAAAGGTATCAATCTTGAAAGGGCATGTAGGAGGTACAGTACAGAATTGCTAATATGTTTTACTTTTCGTAGACAGGAACTGTTTATCAACTCTCTTTATTAGGAAGGCACTTGCTTGGCAGAATTATTCATCAATAAAGTTTCTGAATTAAATTGAAGCAAAATCATATGCATGTCCCTGGGCTGGGGGTGTGTAGTAGTAATAGAACACTGAAACATGGTGTCAATTTTTAATGGCCATTGGTGCCTGAGGGAAAAAAAAGAAAACTATAAAGGAAAGGAGAAGATAAGCAACAGTTGATGCAACTGCAGAACAGATGCCATAAGGACTTACATATTACATTACATGATTAATTGCCAAATGAGCCACATTAAGTCTTGCTGGAACAAATAAAAATAAATTACCAAATTAATGATATGAACAAGTATTACTACAGAAATTTATCTGGAGTGGACAGTTAGGGAAACCAAGCAGTTTGGCAAAAAGGCTGAACTACTTCTGAATAAGGAATCAATTTCTTCTGTCAGGCTCTTAGGAGTGCAGGAGGGTTTCTGATGAGAGAATTGGGAACACCCATTGAAAGATCTTTGTCTGTTGGAGGTTCAGTGGATAACAGTGGGAAGAGAATGGCAGCCAGTAGATACCAGTAGGTGACTTTCTGAGGCTGGATATGAGGTGACAGAGGTGACATTAGGCACAGAAGCAGCTTCCATCATAAAGACTTCTCTAACTCTTTGCTCCGAGTTGATTTCTTCCTCTGCAATCTCCCACAATCCTCACTGTTTTACACATTTTGATCTTCAGTAATTTATTATTGTGTAATAAGTGGAATCATTAAGATTTATGTTGTTATTCATATTTTACAGAGTGCTTTCACTGCTTATCCGATGCCTTCAATTGAGCCAAGCTGGAGTGTAATTTTTATATCCATATTTAGATGTGAAAAAAAAGCCCAGTTGTTTAATGTTATTATTCCCCTCTCACAATATAACTTCTTCAGGCTACAGAGTTAAATCCATCCTTACAGACCCTAGAATATAAAGGAGTCAACAAATTTTAGTGGGTTGAGTGAGAGCTCATATTTGAAGCGCACTACACTCTCATAAAATTAGGTGTTATAGATTATGCTGCCAAAAGATGACTCCAAGTAATATTAAAGTTGACTTTTTCATTTTTTACTTCTGAATGAGCAAGGCTTAGTTTCTGAACAGATGACAGCTTCATATGTTACTTTAGGTGTAATATCACATCTGGGGGACCTTTTTTCATGCTATTGGAAAATTTTTACAGAATTTTCAGATAGATTGTGCTATAAGCATTTCTGGGAAATGAACATGCTGCCAATGAAGAATGTATGTGTATCTGGGTATACTTATATCACACACAAAAAAAAATCTCAGGAAAAATAAATGTCAGTAAAAGTAAAATTAAGAAGTGTTGGACACTGGATGATAATTAACCAAATTCTTAAGTCCTGATAATCTGCAAGTAATAACTGCTTTTCTTAATTTAGTAAGTCATTACTTTTTAAAAAGTTACCTTGTAAGAAAATAATTTGATGATAATATGTTAATGTAATAGAGGCACTATAAACAGAGTCAAATACTTGAATAAGTTTCAGTCTTCCAGCTTTTTCAGTAATTTATACTATCAATGTGAGAAAGTCCAAAGGGGGTTGTTGGAGATGCTCTCTGAATTTTCTTTCACATAGAGAAACATTTATTCAAAGTATTTGTAACTGATTCTGGAGAGCCAACATTGAATAAGAAAGGTGTTTTCCTGTATTCCTGGAGCTTATGTACTGGTATTGTGTACATGATGGATTTGTTATGCCACAACTTGAAGTAGATGGAGCTTGTGCTACATGAAAAGCATAGCTTACTTCAGCAAAACACAATGATGAAAAGGTTCTAAGGCAGGGAAGTGTATCATATGTTTGAAGAAACGTTTTACTTAACTTGCATACTACACAAACCAAGTGAGAATAAAGTTTCAATCAACAAAATCCATTATCAAAAAAGATTTTAAGGAAGAAGGAATACAGAGAATAGGAATACAGAGAATTGGTGGTAAGTTGGGCCTCATTGATTATTTTATTAGTAAAATTGAATGGAGTGGCAGGGCAAAGCCAGAAACAAGGAGTTCAGTGTCAGGGGTGGTGATAAATGAAGGCAGTGGAGTATGAGCTACATTTAAAGAAATACTTGTAGTTTAAAAGTATAAGTAAAGGGAGATAGGGTAGAGAACTTCAGGGAAATCAGAATTGGAGGAAATTTTCACATCACCGTTTTTTAAGGATGAGTGGAGAAAATTTGTAGACAAATAAGAATGTGGGAATGGATTTGAGCAAGATAAAGAAGTCTGGAAGCTGTTGGATCAGGGCAAAGATGGGTGGCCAACCTTGGGGAACACAGATGTGGAAGGAAGGAAGGAAGGAAGGAAGGAAGGAAGGAAGGAAGGAAGGAAAAAATCTAGACAAATCTCAAATTGGGCCTTCCAGACCATTCGATAAATTTGAAAATCCTGATAGGCTTGGAATAGTTGCTTTTGAGAACAAGAAAGGGAATAGAAAACATGATAAGGAGGGGAAAAGGGAATGAGAAAGGGAAAGGATAAGAAAGGGCATGAAAAGGAAAGGAGAAAGGTGGAAGAGGTTGGCAGATAGCAGGAAGGGACTAATCGTATGGAATAGGGTTAGTAAACTTTTTCTGTGAAGTGCCAGATAGCAAAGATTTTAGAATTTGAGAATCAGTTAGTCTGTTGCAACTATACTACTTACTTTGTAGTACAAAAGGAACCTTAGACAATACATAAGCCAATGGGTGTGGTTGTGTTCCAGTGAAACTTATTTATAAAACATACACCTAGTTGTATTTGACTTTAGTATAATAGTTTGCTGACATCTTGTCCTGATGACCAGACTCTATTTAGTTATAAACAGACCGAATTAGCATGATCTTATGACTTTCTTGAGTGTAAGTGTAGGGATTATGTATATATGTACCCCTTACAAGCACAAATGTATATATGTATGCATTTATTTATATGCATATGTGCTTATTTTCATACATATATACATCTACCAGAAGTCTTCTGGAGCCTCCAGTTCTTTGAATCTAAGTGCCATCCATCATGGACCCAATTTTTGTGGACTTTACATTCTCATGGCCATCTCTGGTTTTGATTTTTCTACATGTCATCTTTTTTCCTGCGATTTTTGCACCCCTTTCTTTATCTCATCCTGGTGTTAAATCTGACTCACACTTTACTATCCTTGCTTTCCCATGACTCAACGAAAATCTGTGAGGATAAAAGAATGTGGTATGGAATACTACCTTTTTTTTTTTTTTTTTACTAAAATTACATAGAAATCTGAGAGTCCTCACATTATGAATCATATGGTAAAGAACTTCAAATTTTAAATTGATTTTATACACTCATACTCTCACAGGGCATTTTGGTTATCATAGTTATGATAGGTATCCTTTTACATACCAAGGTATTCTCACTGGCCAAGTGTCTATTCATAATTTGTTGTAGAATATTCTTTTTTCTTTTTGTCCGTGTCCTTTCTTTTCATTCTCAGGCAAAATGAATGTGCAAATTGTGTTAAGGAGAATTTAGCTTTTCATTATTATCATTTCTACTAATACACATTCCTTACAAATTCAGATCTTTATGTGAAAGGCTAAGTTTGTTCTTAGTACTATCATCTATCTTGTGATTACAGCACCCTGTGTGGTTGGTATTATCCTCTTCATTTAAATACATAGCAAGAAGAATTGAGGAGGATCTCGAAAGAGAGTGGAAATGAAAAGCAAAGCAAAGTTTCCTTAGGAGATAATGAGTGGAATTTGGGATTTGGTGTCTTTGGGTGGTGGGTTTGATATCATCAAGTAAGATTAGAGATAATGGCACTAATGCACTTTCTGACAGCTTCCCTTAAAAGTAATTGCAAAAATATTTCAATAAGCAATATTTTAACTGCATGCAAAAAGGGAGCAATAATTAAGACTCTTCTAGATCTCAGATGGACTTTCCTTTAATAAAAATGCAGGTGATCCCTGTAATAGAATAGCTCAATTAGATAAATCTTTTAAAAAGATGTCATTATGTAAAATTTTGAACAAATCTCTATCTGAAATTGTGTTTTGTGTTGATTTTATATAAAAAGGACAGGTTTGGGATCATCATCATCTAAGGTACTTAGTAATTAACACTGAATCAGAATCTGAGCTCATTGGAATGCATACCTCAGGGGAACAGGAATCTATCTGTTCAATGTCTACTCTCCCTCAAAAAATAGATCCTGAATACTTATGAATTGAATGAATTAATTGAGACCATCCCCTCTTTTTTCATCTTTTTGTTTTATTTTATTTGCTTTTTTCTAATTAATCAATAGATTTTATTTTTACAGCTCAGTGTCTTATGGCATTTCAATTTGCTTGCCAAAGGAGTATCTGTAAAGATGCTTTTGAAAAATGAATAAGAATAAACATAATGGGTGCATTTACTTTGAACATTTTAAACATGTAACTGAGCCATCCTCAGTTTTAAAACAGAGTTAATATGTGGTTCTCAGAGCAAGTGTGGTGTTCTGCATTATTCCCATGTGTTCCCTGTTCCACTGGCATCTCCTAGTTAAATTTTACAGCAAGAATTGTCTGTCTTAAGTGTACAGTTGGGGAAGAGCTGTTAAAGAAGACAGTACTGAAGTATAACTAAGATGTCATTGGGACCCCTTCATCCTTTCCAATATCTTGGAGGGTTCTTTGGCAATGGTGGGGCTAGCATTTTATCCATTCACCTCTGGCTGTTGTTGCTTCTTGTGGATTCTTCTATCTCAGTCAGGTCTGGCAGCTATTTTTGCATGACCACAAATATGAAACAAAATTTCTATGGCTTGTTTGCCCCCAATACTACCCACATAAAGACCCCTGAGGAATAATAGGGTTACTGAATGAGTTTGTGGGACGAGAATATCTACTAACCTTTTAAAATACAATGAATGCTCCATCTCCATATTTTTAATAGCTATTTGGACAATTGTCTCTTCTTTCTTCCTGCATTTTCCTTTTATTTTCTTTTGTTTATATGTTGTCACCCTGGCTCTTGCTGGGCTTTCTAATCTCTTTAATATTCCTTTTCACTCTCCTTAATTCACTTGTTTTTGTCTTCAACCTCCCCTTACTTCTTGAGCAAAAACACTTTGTCTCTTCCTCCTCTCAACTCATCCTGGAACAATGCAGTTCAGTGTTTAACCATGTTAATTCTGGACTGAGATTTCAATGATGGCAGTGCTCTTCTGTCTTTTATTAATTTTGTGACTCTTGGGAAATTTACTTAATTTTCTGTGACCCAGTTTCATTTCTAAATGTTTTTGCAAGAATGTAATGAATTGATGAGTGGAAAGCACTAAGAAAGGTATGAAATGGTCAAAAGCTCTCATTAAATGTTATTTATTATTATTAACCTGCTCCAGGGCTCTCTTTCTAAAAAAAGATAACAGGAAAAAAAAGTATCCTATTAATGTTATTCACTAAACAGGGACAAATAAGCCCACTACGAGGAGTTCAGTAGTCAGCAATTAAAGTAAAATTATTTCCTCACAGCTAAAGAAAGCAAATGGTAGTACTTTAAGACAAGAAGATATCATATCCTCACTTTGTGCAGTTGATTTTCTCTTCCCTGTGGAAAATGATCATCATAATTTTTTTAGGGGTTAATTCACTACTTTTTAAAACACATTAGATTGTATAATTTTGAAGTCAGTTAAACTACACTTTCTTTGTATTTATGTGCAGCTTATAATAGGCATTTAGTGACTACTGAATAAAATAAGGACTTTTTAATTCTAAAAATGGCTTAAGACACCAAATTACACCTCTTAAGCAGAAATTATTGCATTCTTTCTCTCATCTTAAAATTTGAATTATACTGATTCTCGTGGAGAGAGTCAAACGAATGACAGGGTTTTTGTGTTTGTTGTGTTCTCTTTTTTGGAGATTGGGGATCATTTAGAGATTTTACAGTATGTCGCCCTATATTTTAACAAGGAAGACTTAGAGCCCATTGGTTAGATGATTTGTACAAGCTCTTACCTATAACTTCAGGGTCCAGGATTGTCAGGTTCAGAGCTAAGCAACTCCAAATACCACTATACCTGCACACTTCTTCTGTGTCGCATAACTCCAGAACACAATGGGAAACTGTTATTGTTTAACTGGAGTAAATATAGAAAGAAACAATTCTGCTTTTACACTACTCCAAAGTGTGGGTGTTCAGTAATGGATTTATCCATTATTTAGTAGCTGACTGACTTGTATCACATTCATTCTAGTCTAAGTCAAAGAAAATTATCAGTCAGGATAATATTGCCTTCTCTGTATTTTCCTGCAACTGTTATTTTCTTATGGCGGGGCCTGATACTAATATTCCCCCTCCTTCTTGTTGAATACATTTTACATTGCACATCATTTGTCTCATAGGTACTCAAATTATCACTTCAATATATTAGCTTTTTGGGGGTTGGCATAAATCACACAATAACACAATCTCCAGTCTTGAAGATCTTATTACATAAGTGAAAATACAGGATGTGAAATAGACCTAAAACAGCAACATTTACTCCCGTGGTTTTAATAGAGTACAAGAGAATTTCACAAACCCCAACATGTTCACATTAAGCCAAAGTGGATAAGTTGTTGACTTCACTGGCTTAATTGCAGCCACCATAAGAGGTAGCTATTTTGTTACAGATGTGAAGAAAGAGGTTAGAAGTATGACCTGATGGATAAGACAGGTTCTCATCGACCATTGCCGGAGAGAAGAACATAACCACAATTTTGACAAGCAGAATTTTTTGTTGGCACAGTGAAGTCCACATGATGAGAAAGAAAAGTTGTTTAATCTCAAGGGTGGAGTGAGATTGGGCTGAACCTGTGGTGAAAAAGCTCATGCTCAGCAAAATCTGAATATAATTTTATGATTTAACATGCTTTTTGCTTTTACTCTTTTTTTACAAGACCTTCTTTCATAAACTGAAAATAACTCATGAATGAATTATAACCAGTATCTCTTCATGTTGTAGAAGCTCCATGAATTTATAATGAATTCTATTCTTTGTATTCTCTGTTTGACTGATGAAAGGGTCAGAAGCCCAATTTATAGGTTAAATGATATTAGGGAACTATGCATTGTATGACATATTTCATTAAAGCAGAGGCTATGAGCTAGGGCTTTAACAACCAGGAATTTCACACATCTGACCAGCAATCTTGTCCATAATTACTTTTATAATTGCTAAGAATAAGAAAAAGAATTGTGAGCATGCATTTTTTAAAGCTTTACAATTGTAATTTCTATGCAGAGTGGATTTTAGTTGTGAGGGGATACTATGCCATAAAAATGTAAACATAAAGTATAATAACTACTTCAATAAAATTTCTACAAATTAAAAATGTTTTTATACAGTGTTCTCAAAGTATTTAGTAACATAGTAGCATCTTATAAAAACCAAAATTGAAATCCTTCTAAGAATTTATTTTTGTTAGTTATAAATTATTCCAAGAAAATTAAGAGTCAGAGTGAATCCTTTCTTATTCGAATGTTAATACCATTTGTAAAATCTGCTTAAAAATCACTCTTCATAAAATTCAAATATTTTCAAGCAAAAACTTAATGTAATATGTAATTGCAATAAGATAACAGATGGAGGTATATGGATATATCAAATGGCTCATATTGATAATTATTGATAGCAAGAATAATGTGTAGATATCTTCCATTTGTCCTTCTGAAGTTGTGAGATTTCTAATTGAATATATATAAAATTATGACAGAAATTAAAAAATAAGGCAAGACAATGTATAATTAAAGGATAAATGACATAGTTTTAAGTGCTGTTGAAGTTTAGGAGTGAATATTGCCTTTAAGAAGAACAGACATTTTCCACATTTTGTAACACTCATATTATTCATTTTAATCAATGACCAAATGGAAATTTCAGAGCTGAGTGTGATAAACTATGCTATTTGAAGGTCTGTTAGAAAATAAGAAGATTGGTTAATTATCCACATAATGATAGTTTAAAAAGCCAATAATTTAAATACATAATGACCTATTGGATGATGAGCATTTTGCCTGCTTTTGCTAAGCAAGATAGACTATTTTAGTTGTTTTAATAACATTTAAAAATAATATTGACTAGCTTCCCTTTTTAGTTACAATTAAATGTTACAAGTCACCAAGCCAGTTGGGGGCTTGGACCTTAAAAATTAAAGTAAATCTAAAATTCTGGAGAAATAGTAAAAGCAGTATAGTAAAATGGGAAGGGTTTATGACTGCTAATAATTTTCAGAACGTTATATCATTGCTACATGACACAGTTTCGTTGATTTATACCCCTCACTTTTGGTGGGTTCTCCAAATGGACAAATTCTATCAGAAATTTCAGAAGAGAGAAATTGTAACCATTTTCATTATTAAAATCACTTCCTATTTCTCCCTACATCTCAGAAAAACACATATATTATGGCTGAGATACAATGGAGAGATTTGATGCTCATACAGAAGATTTGGAGTTTTCCTTAGTCTGTCATTTCCTTACTGTGTGATCTTAAATCACTTAATTTCTCTGGGTGGTACTGGTTTCCTATGGACCAATGGGCATTGCTACTTTTCTCTTCCAGTTTTGCGTCTGCGAATATTCATATTAACTGTGTTAATTACCAAATGCTTTGGAATTATTAGTTCTTTCTGTTTTCTTTTTTCTTTCTTCCTCCTTTTCTTTTCCTTCTTTTTTTCTTTCATTTTTCTTTCTATATCTATCCATACTAATGCACATTTCTAAAAGAAAATAAAATGTAAATAATTATATTTTAAATAGCTAAATGTTACATCCGATATTAAAATTCTCAACTCCACTTTTCAAATTTTATGCAGATATTTAATTATTATATTAGCACAAGGTGACCACAAACCTGTGGTAGTTACTTTGGTAATGCTCATATCTGTGCTATTTCTTCATAACCTTTTCTCCCGAGCTTCAACAAAAGGCATGAAGAAGGACTTTGTAGAGGGTAACTCATTAGCATAATTTCATAGGTAGAAATATAATGATTGAATCATATTTCAAACATGTAATCTATTGAAAATAGAGTTTGATTCCTATTCTTGGATAAAATAATAAGTTTCTAGTGGATGTGGCATTAACAGGAAAGACAGTAGGCTGACAAAATCCATAGTTATGATTTCTGCTATTCAGTACAAGGTCAATGGTTAATTAAGTTACCATCCGTGGAAATTTGATCATGGATGAAGTCTCTAACTTTGCCTGTATTATAGAGCTCTCACTGGATGACTCAGCTAAGTCATTATATTATCTTTGCTTCCTCCAGACAGGTACATGATTCAAACTGGACTGACAGGGGATTTAGGCTGTGATACCATAATATTACTTCCTAGAGATTGTTACTTACTTCGGAAAGCACACATTTTCCTCAGAAATAGCATTTAACTTTAAATATTTTGCTGTCATGAAAATTAGCTACATCATGTCATAGGTTAGACTGACAAGGGTCTTCTAAGTGCCCTTATTTGCTGATCTTTTAAATAATCTATTCCTTCATTTCCATGAATGTGCACTGAATGCCTTCTATGTGCTGGCACTGGAGATAGGCAGATTAAAAGAACAGCATGGGCCTTCCCTTCACTTGAGTTCTTCATACTTCTCGGCTCATAGCTAGATACACTGAGACTCAGAATACTTCATTGATTTGTTAAAGTTCTGTTCCTTAATGGCAGAAACCAAACTAGAATCCCAGCCTATGAATCCACCATCTGCTTGTACATACCATAACTATAATGTCTTTGAAATTGTCCTTTAAATTCACATAAATTTTTTATAATATGCTTGGGTATCATTTTATGCTTAGCACATAAATAATATAAAATTTAAAAAATGGACACCAGAGAAAACTTGGATTAATTGAGATGCAGAAAGTATCCAAATAAACCCAAGAAAACCTTTCCTGCTTTAGAGGAAAAATTGCTTTGTTTACATTTGTACCATTTTCTCAGTGTCCTCATTCTGTGACTGTGTCCATAAATAACATTCTCTCAGCTTTTCTCTAAAGTGTGCTTTGTGCCACATTTTTTGTGTCACAAACAGGTATGTGAGAAGAAAAATAAATGATATTTTTACTCAAATTAGGAACATGGGTATTCGATGTCCTCTGACAAAAGCTAAATACATATTCATGACATCCTACAATTGTAGCTGAAATTCCATCTTTGCCTCTAGGCTGCCTTCAACTAGGTCACACCAGGCAGATAAGGATATACGTTGGTTCTAATATGTCTATTGGGAGAAATCCACGTTTGAAGGTTGGGTTGGGAAAGAGTTTCAGTGTAGCTTATGTATATTTATAGTGCTTACATTTACTCTCTTGCAGTTCCCCTGTGGGAAGCATTGTATTGGTT
The DNA here is from genome assembly GCA_020662805.1 of Glaucomys volans. Taxonomy (NCBI): domain Eukaryota; kingdom Metazoa; phylum Chordata; class Mammalia; order Rodentia; family Sciuridae; genus Glaucomys; species Glaucomys volans. The sequence goes on along the minus strand of JAJEJO010000195.1, from coordinate 616,127 downwards.
CATTTTGACAGTATTGAATGAGGCACAACGTTTTAACCTCTTTCTCTTGTAATTATATAAACATGTACCCTGTACATGGTGACCTGGGAATGATGATCAGAACATCTGTTATGATAAATGAAACAGTGAATGAGAGATGATTTTTGAATTGTAAAGCACTAAAAGTCACTCTTCTGATCTGTGACTTTATGCAAATGGAAATGTTTGAAAATTTTGCTGAAACCTGTCATTCTTAACTTATTAGAGGTGGAAAGAGAGTTTGCTTTTTCCTGTTTTCAATGAGTGCTGCTTAGCGAGGCAGTATTTTGTCTTTCTGGGAATCAGTTTTGTTATTGTTTATAGTAATTTGTGTAGCAGTTTAAGCATTCTAGAGATGACAAGAAATGCTAGTTTAAACTAATATGTCAGGTTAACCTTTCACTAGCCAAGACATCTTGACTACATTTCTTTAGCATGTAATCCATATACCCTTGGTAAATTTTGGGATAGGTATAGAGAAGACATGGGTAGTAGTTAATAAGATAAATATTACCTCTAATCATTCTTTTCCCAAAATGAAGGATGAGTTGAAGATCCTAGGTCCAGGGACAAGTATAAAGTTCACCTTGTAGAGGGCTGATTTGCCCATTTTTCTGATTCCTTCCACACTGTCTACCACATCAAGATTGCCTACCTCAGGAGATTTATCAGTTCATTCTCCTGTTATCTGCTTTGTTGCAAGCAGAAAACATTTTTAAAGATAATTTTAAAATTACTTTTCGTGTACTCATTTTGCATTGATTTCTAAATATCTTTTATTTTTTTCCATTCAACTAACAATTGATTTCTAATTTAAGCTACAATTTGATTGTGAACTGTTTAGCACATTGAAGTTTGGGAGAAACTTTTAAACAAGAAATCATTCACATACTTGACAAATATTGGAAAGGTTTTTGTGTATATGTGTGTTGGGGTGAAATGTGTGAAGAATGCAAGGGTGGCATTGCATCTGCCTGACCCAAATCACCTCTCTACAACCAGGTCATCTTTTTGTTTAACTTTCAAGGTCATTTTTGTTTATAGAAAAGTGATTTATTTCTACAGTGACAGGAAAAGTTTGCTGATGCTGTATTTGGATATTTTTTTCTGTAAATATTCTCCTCCTTTTTGGTTGGTTTGTGTCCAGTCTCAAGAATCTGTATAATTTTCTGTCACAAATTGCCCCCAAATTCAAAAATTATTTTCTTTCTTTAAAGGTATCTCAGCTATAGGAAAATTAATTTTATTTATAGAAGCCCAGAAAATAGTAATTATCAATAATCCTGTTCATCAGATAAAATCTCCATTACGTGTATTTGAGAAACGGTCCTATGTATATATATATTATTTTATTCTGATAAGTAAATATATTGACATAACTAAGTTTTAATGAGCTAGAACTGTTGTTCTAAGAATTTTAATTTATAACTCATTCAATCTTCATAAAAAACCTATGAAGTTGGTTTCTGGTATTACTATTAATATAGCATTTCTTTCCAGGAGAAAATCAAGATATAAAAAAGTTAAGCATTTTCCTCAGGCCACTAGGCAGAAAGACTACACTGGGCTATGAACCCAAGTAGACTAACTTCAGTGCCTTTTTTTCTAATCACTCTACATGCTGACTCTGTTTTATTAGCAATACATCTTGAATATTTTTCTATGTCAATAAATATGCATTTATCCAAATATTTTAATGATTGTACACTATTTGGTTTAGGCGTTATATAGAACACATCCCTGAGTGATGGATATTTAAATTTTTTCTAGTTTGCTTCATTTTTAAAAATTATTCTATTATGAACATCTTTGAACATGTGTAATCTCTAGTATTATCTGGATAAGTTTTCAGTTCTGATGCAGTTAACTTTTCCTGCCAATAGAAAATTGGCAATTTACTCACATGGTTACTTGCTTAGATAATTCCTTGATTCTGCATGTCAGTATGATTATATTAATGTAAGAACTATTTATGGAAAACAGACTGTATGTTAGACACTCAGAGCTGGAGATTCAATATGGCACAAATGCCTAAGAGTTTACAGACTAGTAATTCTCATTAACAAATGAATTTTACAGGAAATGTTTTAAAACATTTGCTTGATTAAAAATCCATTTCTCAGGGGATGCTTAAGAATACTACAGTTTTAAATGAAATTCTCTCAGGGGTATGTATGTATATGTATACATTGACTCTTCACTCTTTGAATGCACAAAGCTTCATAGTCTACAGTTGGGAAATTCATTTGACTGTTAGACACTAAGACTGTGTATACACAAAATCAAGGTAAACATTTGGTCATTGACCTATTGCTTTGTTTGACAGTGTGTGACCCCTCTATTTTTTCTCTGCTACTTTTTCTCTGATTTAACTAACTGGTTGTTTCTATGAGTCATTGTGGGTATATGTAAGTTTTGCATGCATGCTCACATATGTACACATTATTTCTATGTCAGATTCCAAATGACGTCACCACATTATCTACAATTAACTTTTTTCTACAAAGCTTTTTGGAGGCAGGCAGTTGGAAAAGGAAAGTTACCAAACTTTAATATTTTATATGCACATTTATATTTTCTTGACTTTTTTGTTTTATTTCTTCCCACTACTGCTTTGGAATCTTATCATTTTTAAATTTCTGAGAAAAAAAATACCTATTATTGAATACTGAACTAGGTTTTTTTTTTTTTTGTGCAGGATTTTATTTATTTTTTTTTGTTTTTTATTTTTTACTTATTTTATTTTTACAGATTTCATTTTGATTCATTGTACATAAATGGGGTACAACTTTTCATTTCTACAGTTATGCATGATGTAGATTCATACCATTCATGTAATAACACATGTACATAGGGTAATGATGTCTGTCTCATTCCACCATTTTTCATACCCCTGCCCCCTCCCCCCTCTCATTTCCCTCTATGTAATCTAAAGTTCCTCCATTCTTCTTTCACCCCCCTGAGCTAGTTTTGAAGGTTTTTTTTTAACACATAAAATATCAATTAGTTTTAGAAATATACTTCTCTATTCTGCAGACCATCTTACAAATAAAAATAACTCAGAACACTTTGGCAAATATGTGAGGCTTTCTGGATTTCTGGAAGAACACATTATGATCCACATGGTTCTCTTAGTTTCTTGTAAAAAGGAAAATAAATAATGACCATTTGATCAATTTGTGCAGCATTTCTTTTAAATTTTGTCAACATAAAATATGACTAAATTTTCCTTCAGTTTATTTGGTGCTGATACTTGCAATGCTCTCATATTCATTTCAGTGGTTTATTCTTCAAACATTTATTAAACATTCACTGTATACCAGGCACAGAGTTAAGTCCAAGACATCAAAGTTTTCTGGGGAGCTGTGTGTATACTAGAAGGCTATGTTCCTTCATACTGTTGGAACTACTAGAAAAGGGGAATAAAAAGGGTACTTCTCGGACTTGATATCTATCTGGGGGAACTTGTGAGGTGGGCTTCATGAATTTGGTGATGAAATATTATTAGCAGCAATGTATGTACTAGTATTTTAGTCATCTTAAAATACTTTAGGTCTCATTAATACTATAGCTTTAATAAAGGGAAAGCAAAACATATTTAAGGATTTTTCAGCTCCATATCATAGGAACTTGCATTCTTCTACCACTTTCCAACTCTCTTCTAAATAGTTTTGGACAATAGAGGCCCATACTTATTATTTATCTATGGCTGTAATGTCTAGTACAGAGACCCTAAACACATGTGCCTGCTCAATACTTGAAACATGATGGGTATAAATTGAGTTGTGCCATAAATGTACGAAATACAGATTTAAAAACCTTAATATGAAGAAGGATATGTCTGAAAATATCTCCTTAACAAAGTTTATATCAATTACGTATTGAAATAATATTTTGGATATGTTGACTTAAATAAAATATGCTGTTAAGTTTTAACAAGATATTTTTAAGGACTTTATGAAACCTTGACAAAAAGGATAGAAATAAATAGTTTTTACATTCTTCTTTATCACTTAATTTAAAACAAAATAATCATGCAGACATGTATGGCTCATATATAATGGTAAATTCTCCAACTAATACCGTAAAGAAAATATTTTTAAATGTGAAAATAAATATGTAAGGGGATATGAAAGGCCTAGGTCAAAGTTATAGTCATATGAATAATGTAAATTTTTTCAAATAGAAAATCAAATTATACTTATGTAACTTCATACATTACACTAGTATTATATTTATTTCTATTTTGTAAAATATCAATTTGCTAACTATCTTTTTAATTACTATTTCTGGATTAAATTTCAAGAATGTTTATTTTAATGCCTTTAATTTAGCTTCATGACATCTATATACCCATCTCAGACTTAAAACACATTCATATATTTTGTTGATTGAATTCAGTAATAATTTGACACATGGTTCTCAAATTAATATGTTATTTGCAAATTTAAGAGTGTTATAGAAATTGCCAAATTTACAAGAGATTCTTCCTAAATTTCTATAGAAACAATATTCTTTCCTAACTTACTGTGCAGTTTTTCATCAATCTTAGAATCATGAAAGTTTTCTAAATCTCTGATCTTCATAGTCATGTCATCTGATCCCTTTGCTTTGCAGCAGAGAGAATGGAGATCTGGGTAGTGAAGGGGCTTGCTCATCCATCCAATCATGGTTTGCTTTTTCTTTCCATTTAGTTGACCTATTTTTTTAATTGGCATAATTAAAGTGTGAGCTATTGGTCTTTAAATAGTTGGTTTTATTTACACAGTTTGTGTAGTGATTATTCATGTGACTATCTTGCTCGTTATCTCTGTTTGATCAGTTCTATTTATGTCTTGATGCTATTCAAGCATCTGCCTACCCCATCAGTATGCATTCCTTCTAGGTCTTAAATTGCTCACATTTAAGTAGCCACTTTTCAATTTTCCTCTCAGTATGTTGTGCATTTACTTTAAAATTATTATTATTTGAATGTGTAACTCCAAGATACATTGGAAATTTATCTAGGGATAAATTTCCCTAGAATTTTAAGGGTCCATCTGTAGGCAAACCAAGAAAACAAAAAACTGCACCTTTTTCCATTCACAACAGAAAAATCTGTTGGAAATAGTAGGATGTTTGTAAAGTTAAAAGCATGTTTGTATGTAAATTCAGAAAGCACATTTACAAGTTAGTGAACAGTGAATCTTTTTCTAATGGGACTATTTCACTCTTTCCTGTCACTTGATTTCAGTTTATCTACTACCCTTTAACTCATATTCTCAATTCTAGACTATCAATAGCTTTCTTTTTTCAAATTCCACTACAAATTAGAGTTGAATAAAATATGATAGATGTAGCAGGAAACATATGAGTATTTTTAATGTTTTCTATAGTTGAATAACTGCAGAGTGCTAGCACTATAAATATTCCAGGACATTCCAGAGATAAAGTTTTCTTTGGTTATATATTTGAATAGTTTCAATTTTACCTGAAATGTTGAGATAGGTGCTAGTTTCCATAGTTTGATGAGATTTAACTTAGTAACCTTATAATGAAGAATGTCTTTGGCACTAGAAACAGAGGAGCCGGTACTTGTATTAAATTAGAAATATCTCGGACTGGAATTGTGGCTCAGTGGTAGAGCACTTGCCTAGCATGTGTGAGGCACTGGGTTCTATTCTCAGCACCACATGTAAATAAATGAACAAAATAAAGGTCTATCAGCATCTAAAAAAATATTAAAAAAAGAGAAATACCTGTTGCTTTATGACCCAAGGAAAACAAAAGCAAATGGGAGAGTGGGAGCCATCTGGAAATATGAAGCAGAGATCAGTCACAACTCCTCCCCTAGAAGAGTTCTACTTTAAACTATGGGCTTTATAACCAGTAATATTTTTGGAAGCTATGACCTATTCTTTTTTTCATGCTGTGTCATTCATTAGGGTCCATGTGAATGTTTTTTGTTCGTTTGGTTTTTCAATAGACTAAGATGAAATCCACCAAACTCACACAAAATCAGTTTCAGAATCTTGTGGCTATACTTCTTGTGGATTTAAAACTCTAGGAATTTGTTTTAAGGACTTGAATATATTTATCATTTAGAAAGAAACAAGCTATTGAGAAAGCAACCAGATGTTAAGGTAAAAAAGTGGCAATAATACCCTGCAGGAATTTGCACAATATTGTAATTAAAAGATGGAATTTGGTTTAGAGTCTCTTGTGTTCTAATCCCATATCCATCATTTACTGACGGTGTGACTGATCTTAGGCAAGATATTCAAGATTCTGGACCCACTCCAAGGTCTTATTAAAGCAGAACGTGACAGGTTTAGTATAGCAAATTGTTTTGCCAAAGAACCTTATCTTGTGGGACTGTGGAGCATGAAGGAAGAAAGTCTTAGATTCAATATTTTGAACAATTTAAATATCACTGTTATATTCAGACTCAAAATATACAATGTATAAAATATTATAACCATGGAAATGTATTAAAGAGAAAAAATGAAAATTAAATTGAGTTCTTGATGACATTCTATTAATGTTTCCAAAATATTTAAAATAATGCCTGGCATAAAGGATGTTCTCAATAAATGCTGTCTGTTAGAAGCTTTCATCCTTCAATTGGAGTGGGCCAGGCTTAAACATGTTTCATACCAATTTAACTTTTTAAGTTTCAGATTTCAGGAATTTGAATTATAATGCTTAAAATGTATTTTGAACCGTGGAAACTTTAAAAAAACACCACCACATAATCCAGTGGGGGTTGGGGCTACTATGGAATATTTTCTCAGATAAGGTGACTTCAAAGCTCGTGTGTGTGTGTGTGTGTGTGTGTGTGTATGTGTGTGTGTGTGAGATACTGTGTAAATAGGTAAAGACTGGATTCCTGGGCAGAAAAGTATCACATGGAAAGGATAGTCGCATTTGACTCTGATTCATTCAGGGAAGGTAGGTGGTTTAATGTGACTATAGGATTAGGCAAGAGACAACAGTAAGAAAGGAACCTGGAGCTGGGCACAGTGGTGCGCGCCTGTAATCCCAGTTGTTTAGGAGGCTGACAGGAGGATTGGAGTTCAAAGCCAGCCTCAGCAAAAGCATGGTATTGAGCAACTCAGTGAGACCCTGTCTCTAATTAAAAACTAAAAACTACAAAATAGGGCTGGGGATGTGATTCAGTGTTTGAGTGCCCCCCCGTTAAATCAAACCTAAAAAAAAAAAAAAAAAAAAAAAAAAAAAAAAAGCCTGGAGATAGAGGATGGATTATAAAGAAACTTGCAAATAGCATTGAACTTAATAATTGGACATCACTGAAAGATTTTAAATAGTTGAATGATAAAGTAAAAAAGTCACACTTGACAAATGCTACCTTGGTTGCAGTGACAAAATCTATACTAAGAGTAGTTATCTGTGAAAATTCAGTGGAGATGCATCATTGTGGTGTGGAAGACAGAGTGTATTTGGATTTAGTCACAAATATAAAAAGCTTTACAGTACTGTAGAAATGGTGGAGACCCATGAATTGTTACCTAGAATATTTAAGTGGATTGTTAGCTAGTATAATAATGGAACCTTCTATGTGATTATAATCTGAAGTTTCGTCCTTAACTCTTTCTTGCTCATCACTTTTATTACTGATTTGGACATAGAAACAAAATAAATATGACTTAAAAGTAGAGAGAAAAGAAAGTATTTTGTATATCATTGAGGTGTTAGTAATTTGCTCTAATGTTTCAGAATTTGAATGGCCTTAATTAGAAAATTAGATCAAATATAAATATTTGTCAGAGGCACATGCAAAAATGAGAAAAAGAAAATAGTTCATAAGAATCATAAGCATTTTCAACAGTATGCTTAAGATGAATTTAGCAGATGTTGTAATCTTAAAAATACCCTACAACTCATTTTATGTGTAATTAGGGGCTGAGAGCCCTATTATAATTGCTTTACTTGGGACACTTGAATTATAACATTGATTTGGAGTGTGTTAAAAAAAATAACTAGAAAAGTTAAGGAATCAGAGTAGCCATGTGACAGCCAAAAGATAAAAAGTTTTGACCTAGATGAAGGAATACAATTGGAAGAGGAAATCTATTTTCAAATTCTGGAAGACCATCATGTGCAAGTTCGGTATCCTAAACAGATAAAATGGTTAGAAACTCCGGGAAAACAGATGATGAATTAATATATGGGTGAATCTTGTGCTATTGTTCTCCAGAGAGGTAGGAGACTACTTCTGAGGGCAATCAGATCACCATTCCTGGAGGTGCATTTGTAGTGGTGGAGGAAAGACATTCTGAGTATCCAAAGAATGGGTAGACCAGATGACTCACTGATTGCATGTTTGTCAGATTCATCTGTCCTTTACCTTGAAGTAACAGTGCAATTTTAATACATATACATATACATACTTTCAGATTCATTAATGATCTTTTTGAAAGATCTTTCAAAAACATGTCATAATAACAAAATAAAGGAATTTTATTTCCTTTTCTTTTCTGCCCCAACTTTTACCATGGAATTACTTAAGAATTCAGAAAATTTAAATAATAGTATAAAAAATAACACTTATTTACCACCTTGATTAGACAATTGTTAACATTTTTCCATTTCTGCATTCTTGACACTTTACACTTGAACACTTTAGTATGGATTTTCTAGAACAAGTATACTTTTTAACATAACCATTGTATCATTATTTTGCCCAGGGAGAAAAAGAATACTTCTTACATGTTATTTAATATCCAGGGCATTGAAAAATGACCTTTGGAATTATATTATGTCAAAATTAAAGCTTGATGATTTTATTCTTTGAATAATGATTTTTACAAAATTAAGGATGAGATAGCCCCTTTGCGACTGTGTTTAGATAGAAAATAAGTTTAGTACATCAGTTGATTGAGAAAACCCAGCATATCATCCAGGAGAGTAATAGATGATTTGTCATTCAGAACATCAATTGTTTTATTAAATTTAAAAGTCTGTAAAATACTGTCCCCACTTTAGGATAGAACCTATTTGAACAGTCTCAGAGGTTAGATGTGACATTGGTTGACAATCCATCATAGGTTTATGAGTCATACAATGCTCAGTAGTAGTTAAAATTGATTTAAAGGAGAAAAGCATTGGCTAGATTTCAGAAGTTGACTAATAAATCTTTTATTTCAAATCCTGAGTGTAATGATGCTCTTTTGTGAGTCAGAGAATGAGATGGGAAAAGTTTCAGTGTTGGCGTATTCCCCATACACCTGGGATTCCTTACCGTTTGGTCTGCATTTGCAAAATAAAATGGGGCAACTATTCCATGAGAAAAAGGGCATTCCCTATGCCTCCATCCTTCCTTTAATAAGCCTATGATAGAATGATGAAGTCTATTAACTTTTAATATAAGCTTGGAAAAAGAACTGCAGGCATTTTTATTGTTTGATATAATAGTTATGTGAGATGTGACAGCCCTTCCTGAATTCAGAGAAACCAACCAACCAAACAAACAAAATAAAACTGTGAGAACAATTAAGTGATTTCTTAAATGTGAACAATCTAAAAGTAAGTACAAAAATGTAGTAAATTTTGTCCATGTCCTAGAGAGAACATGGAATTTGAAAACTACGAAGTGGTCCCTAGATTCTCAAAGATGTGAAACTGGGCGAATATTAATGTAAGTCTAGGGAGAGCACATAATTACATATTACTAAGATACTGCTTTAGGATCCTCTAGTCTTTATATTTTTATTACTATGGGATGTTTTCTTATCTTTCAAACATGATATGTGATCTCTGTAGG
>JAJEJO010000195.1:442863-605946 GCA_020662805.1 Glaucomys volans | reverse complement strand
AAAAAAAATAACTAGAAAAGTTAAGGAATCAGAGTAGCCATGTGACAGCCAAAAGATAAAAAGTTTTGACCTAGATGAAAGAATACAATTGGAAGAGGAAATCTATTTTCAAATTCTGGAAGACCATCATGTGCAAGTTCGGTATCCTAAACAGATAAAATGGTTAGAAACTCCGGGAAAACAGATGATGAATTAATATATGGGTGAATCTTGTGCTATTGTTCTCCAGAGAGATAGGAGACTACTTCTGAGGGCAATCAGATCACCATTCCTGGAGGTGCATTTGTAGTGGTGGAGGAAAGACATTCTGAGTATCCAAAGAATGGGTAGACCAGATGACTTACTGATTGCATGTTTGTCAGATTCATCTGTCCTTTACCTTGAAGTAACAGTGCAATTTTAATACATATACATATACATACTTTCAGATTCATTAATGATCTTTTTGAAAGATCTTTCAAAAACATGTCATAATAACAAAATAAAGGAATTTTATTTCTTCCTTTTCTTTTCTGCCCCAACTTTTACCATGGAATTACTTAAGAATTCAGAAAATTTAAATAATAGTATAAAAAATAACACTTATTTACCACCTTGATTAGACAATTGTTAACATTTTTCTGCATTCATTACACTTTACACTTGAACACTTCAGTATGGATTTTCTAGAACAAGTATACTTTTTAACATAACCATTGTATCATTATTTTGCCCAGGGAGAAAAAGAATACTTCTTACATGTTATTTAATATCCAGGGCATTGAAAAATGACCTTTGGAATTATATTATGTCAAAATTAAAGCTTGATGATTTTATTCTTTGAATAATGATTTTTACAAAATTAAGGATGAGATAGCCCCTTTGCGACTGTGTTTAGATAGAAAATAAGTTTAGTACATCAGTTGATTGAGAAAACCCAGCATATCATCCAGGAGAGTAATAGATGATTTGTCATTCAGAACATCAATTGTTTTATTAAATTTAAAAGTCTGTAAAATACTGTCCCCACTTTAGGATAGAACCTATTTGAACAGTCTCAGAGGTTAGATGTGACATTGGTTGACAATCCATCATAGGTTTATGAGTCATACAATGCTCAGTAGTAGTTAAAATTGATTTAAAGGAGAAAAGCATTGGCTAGATTTCAGAAGTTGACTAATAAATCTTTTATTTCAAATCCTGAGTGTAATGATGCTCTTTTGTGAGTCAGAGAATGAGATGGGAAAAGTTTCAGTGTTGGCGTATTCCCCATACACCTGGGATTCCTTACCGTTTGGTCTGCATTTGCAAAATAAAATGGGGCAACTATTCCATGAGAAAAAGGGCATTCCCTATGCCTCCATCCTTCCTTTAATAAGCCTATGATAGAATGATGAAGTCTATTAACTTTTAATATAAGCTTGGAAAAAGAACTGCAGGCATTTTTATTGTTTGATATAATAGTTATGTGAGATGTGACAGCCCTTCCTGAATTCAGAGAAACCAACCAACCAAACAAACAAAATAAAACTGTGAGAACAATTAAGTGATTTCTTAAATGTGAACAATCTAAAAGTAAGTACAAAAATGTAGTAAATTTTGTCCATGTCCTAGAGAGAACATGGAATTTGAAAACTACGAAGTGGTCCCTAGATTCTCAAAGATGTGAAACTGGGCGAATATTAATGTAAGTCTAGGGAGAGCACATAATTACATATTACTAAGATACTGCTTTAGGATCCTCTAGTCTTTATATTTTTATTACCATGGAATGTTTTCTTATCTTTCAAACATGGTATGTGATCTCTGTAGGGTACCAATTCCCTTTTTATGGATTGCATGCTTATGAAATGCTACATACAACTCTGACATTTCATAATAAAATGAGTGAATCTGGAGGCAAAGCTTTTTTATATTAGATAAAATGGATATTATCTTTCAAGTTTTATAAAGAGAGAAAGCCTGGTTTAAAGTCATGAGAAGTTATTCTTTTGCAGGTTCATGAACAGGTAGAAAAATGCTTTGCTATTTAATTTTTTTATTAGCAATTTTTAAACTAAAGGAATACTTTTAGTATAGAAACAGCTGGTTCCTTCTTCAGAGAAACAAAATTATAGACCTCATGTCTTACTACACAAAGAAAATACATAAAACATATATCCCCTAACTTCCCTGTCCTTCTCTGCATCTGGAAATTACAGATATTGGCTTCCTGCTTAAGAGAATGAAGTGTCTATTTCCCTGAACTTGTTCACCATTTGCTACTGAGTCATCTGACTCAAACATTTATCTCTTTTTTTTTCATCTCTTCCTTTTTCTTTCTGATTGGTTCTTTCACCCTGCATATAAACATGTTAAGTCTTTCTTATCATAAAAGGAACAAATGGCCGAACACTCTGAGATTTTATGTTCTCCTCTATCAACCCTCCTGTTTTCTTCTATTCCTTAATATTCTAGTTTCATTTTAAACATATTTTATTCATTTTTAAAAAAATAACAAGATGAGCATAGAGTCATTTTTAGATATTTAAAATATACAAACAAAAGTTAAAGAGTTAAAATTAATCAAAGAACTAATATTTGAATCACAGTTAATAGTTTGTTAGGCATAGTACATATTGTAACTACTTGTTAAGCATGTTGTCATCAAATATCTTCCATAGAATAATATTAGGTACGTAGATGCATAGTATTTTATGTAATTATATGTTCCTTAACTTCTGTAAATAATCTCCTACCATTGTACATATAGAACATTTCTACTCATAATTTTCTTATGAATTAAGAAGGAAGATTCTTGAAGCTAATCAGTGACATTTTCCTTATGGCCACTTCTGTAACTAGAATTGATGGATTCAAGTGTGTGGTATTTTAGACTTAAAAAATGTTTTTTCAGAAAAGCGATTCCAAGTTATTTTTCTGTAAAATTCTGCTTTTTCTCATACCTCAACACTTTGATATGTGAAAATTCTCATTGGTTTAATTAACCTTAATTTTTACCTAATTTTGTATATTTTAATATTTTGACTGGATATTTATATTTATTATTTATGCAGAATTATTTTGATCTCTGAAATTTTTTCTATGAGTGTGATCATTATTTTTGTTAGCTCATGTTTTAGTCAGCATTTTTGCTGCTGTGACCAAAAGACAAGAACAATTTTAGAGGAGGAAAAGTTTACTTTGGGGCTCATAGGTTCAGAGGTCTCAGTCCATAGATGACTGGCTCCTTTTGCTCTGGGCCCAAAGTAAGGTAGGAAATCATAGAGAAAGGGTATGGAGGAAGAAAGCAGCTTAGAACATAGACATTAGGAAACAGAGAGAAAGAGAAGGATGGAAGGAGGGAGGGAGGGAGAGAGAGAGAGAGAGGGAACTAGAGCGCTCTCAAAAGTGAACTCCCTTTGCCATGGACAAAATATAAACCCTAAAATCATGCCCCTGAATACCCGCCTCCTCCTGTCATACCCTACCTGCCTGTAGTTACCATTCAGTTAATTCTTCTCAGGGGATTAGGTTACTGATTAGGTTAAGGCTCTTATAACCCAATCATTTCACCTCTAAATCTTCTTGCATTGTTTCAAACATGAGCTTTTGGGGGATATCTCATATCTAATCCATACTAGTCCTTTTATATATTAAGGGTCCAACCTTTTTATTTTTAATATATTATGTTTATATTTAGTATATTTTCAAATATTAACTTATTTGTATTTCTTTTCTCATACTGAAGTCCTTTAACCAGGCATGTCCTTTTCACATATTTAAATCTTTAATAAAACATTTATATGTTTAATAGACATTTTTCATATATTGAAGTTATATTCAGTAAGATTATCCTTATATTTGCTGCTTATAGTTTCACATTTATAAGGACTAGCACTATTATGAAATTGATTTTTTAAATAAAATTCTATTAAAGGATTATCTGTATGTGCCAAAGTACACAAATCATAAGAACAAAGCCCTAGTAATACATATCTCAGCACCCATATCAAGAAACAGAATTTGACCAGCACCATGAAAGTACATCATACTCTCTCCCTCTCACTACTTCCACCACCATTTTTTATAACATTTTGAGAACTAAAAATCATAAATCTTGTTCTTTTGTGCTGGCTTCTTTCACTAAATATTTAATGATTTATTTCATGTTGTATATAGTCTTCATTTATGAATGCATTTCATACTGTTAAGAATATTCTTGTACATGTCTTTGTTGAATTTACCTATGTATCTCTGTTGGATATATATCACAGAGTAAAATTAATGAGTCACAGGATTTGTGTATTTTCAATATTAGGAAATTCTGAAACACAATTTTCAAATTAGATTATGCCCATTCATCCTCATTTTAACCATTCTTGTAAATATAAAATTGTTTGGAATTGTGGTTTCAATTTTCATTGCCCAGATTGCCATGAAGTTAATCTCTCATTCATATGTGGATTGTCTATTTAAATCTTTTTTTGGGAGGAAGTGCTAGTTCAGATTTTCTACACACAAGATATTGGTTTGACTGACATTTTCTTATTATGCCAAATTTAAAGAGGTGAACCTTCTCTCACTTTCTCTCTCTTTCTCACACACACACACACACACACACACAAACAAGCACATGTAAACATACTGAATTTTGTCTTCAATTAGGATGTTTTTAATTTTAATGTAGTTCAATACACTATATTTTTTAACTTTGTGGTTAACACTATTCATCTTCATTTAAAGAAATCTTTCTTAGCCTAAGTTTTCCTATGGACAACTTTATTGGTTTACTTTCACATTTAGGTGTATGATTAAAATGGTTCTTAAATATGATTATTCAACTGATCCACAGGGCTAGGGATGTAACTCAGTGGCAGAACACATTCCTAGCATGTGAAAAGCCCTGGGTTTAATTGTCAATACTTAAAAAACCAAATCAAACAAAAACTACTGATCCACATTTATTGAAAATATGATCCTTTCTTTATGGCATAGCTGCATCATCACTTGTTGCTTTTGACTAATAACCATTCTCACAGATATGAGGTGATAACTCATTGTGGTTTTCATATGCATTTCCTTGTTAATTGATGATGATGAATCTTTTTTTTAACATACCTTTTGGCCATTTGACTATCTTTTTTGAGACTACTAAAAACAACATATGTCAAAAATTAGATAACCTCTAGAAATGGCCAAAAACCATGCAAACAACTAAGTCTGATTTATAAAGAAATAAAGAAGTCTGAATAGTCCAATAATGAATAAGGAGATTAAATAAATCATTGGAAAACTCCCAACATGTCAATCCCCGGTCCTGACGGTTTCCCTGGCAAATTCTATCAGGCTTTTAAAAAAATAATTAACACCAATCTTTCTCAAAGTCTTTCAAAAAATACAAGAGGAAGGTGCAATCCCAGATTTATCAATAGACCAGCATTTACCCAACACCAAAGCCTAACAAAGAAACTATAGGAAAAAAAATTGGGGCCAATATCCCTGATGAATATAGTTGCAAATGTTCTCAACAAAATCTTAGTGAACTGAATTTAGCAGTACCTTAAAGGAGTCATATACTGTGACAAAAATGGGACTTACCTCTGAAGTCTAAGAATGATTTAAGATATATAAATCAATAAATATGATATATTACATTAATGGAATGAAAGATAAAATCTATTTGATCCTCTTAATGGATACAGAAAAGTATATGAAAATTTTAACATCATTTATGATAAAAAAAAACTCTCAATAATTTACTTACAGAAGAATTGGACGTCAACACAGTAAAGTCTATACATGATGAATCTACAACTCACATCAAACAAAATGGTAAAATGTTGAAAACTTTTCCTCTAAGATCAGAAAGAAAATGAGGGGTTCATTGTTGCTCTATCTATTCAACATAATACAGATAGTCTTACCAGAGCAATAAGAGCATAAATATTTCAAAAGGAATCCAAAGAGGAGAGGAAGAAGTAAAATTAATTATCTCTGGTTTTGGATGATGTGATATTTTACAGTGAAAACCTTAAGACTCCACCAAAAATTTGTTAGAATAAATTAATTCATTTAAGTTTATCACACAAAATCAACATGTAAAATTCAATAGCATTTCTGAACACTAACAATATCCATAACAATAGATGAAACAATCTCAGCTACAGGAGCATCCAAAAACAAAACAATAATAAAAAAGACTTAGAGATAAATTTAACTAAGGTGTTGAGAAATCTGTACAATTAAAACAAAATACATTTATTAAATAAACTGAGGAATATACAAAGAGATGGAAAGATACCCTGTGTTCTTAGATGTGGTAATTAGCTTTATGTTGCTGTGACCAAAACATGACAAAAACAACTTAAGGGAAATTTTATATTGACTCATGATTTCAGAGATTTGGTCCATGGTCATCTGAGTCCATTGCTCTAAGCCCAAGGTGGGGGAGAACATCATGCTGAAAGGGTGTGCAGAGGGAAACTGTTTTATTCATCGTGGCCAGAAAGCTAAGAGAAAGAGAAAATGACTACAAGAAAGATGCAGGTTACCAGGGTAGACCTCAGTGACCCACCGTCTCCAGCCACACCCTACCTACCTACAGTTACCACTCAGTCCATTCAATTAAGCATGGACTGATTAGATTACATCTTTCATAATCTGATCATTTACCTCTGAATATTCCTTCTTTAACACAGGAGCTTTGGGGGAAACCTCATATGCAAACCGTAACAATAGATTGAAAGATTATTATTATTAAAATGTTTATACTACCCAAAGTGATCTACAGGATTATTTTTCTAGAAATTCCTGTACATTTTCCCCGGAGATAGAAAAAATAATCTTAAATTCATATGCAAACACTGAAGACCCAAATAGTCCCAACAGTCATGTGTAAAATGAATGAAGTTGAAAGTTTCATACTTTCTGATCTCAAATATGATTCAAAGCATGGTATAGCATAAAAAAAACAGCAAAGTATAAAACAGGATGGCATAACATAAAGAACAGATATAGACAAATGGTAAAGAATAAATAATTCAGATGTAAATCCATGTATTTATAGTCAACTGATCTGTGACACAGGTACTAAAAACTTTTACACAACAGAGAAAGGGCAATTTCTTCAACAAACAGTTTTAGGAAAACAGGATATCACAAGCAAAAGAATAAAATTAGACTCTCATTTCACATCATTTACAATAACCAACTCAAAGTGGGTCAAAGACTTAATAAAACTGGAAACTGTCAAACTACTAAAAGAAAAATACAGGGTAGAAACCTATGACCTTGGTCTTGGTAAAAAAAGATTTTACATAGCCCTGAAAAACAGGCCACAAAAGCAAAGACTAACAGTCGGATTTCATAAAAGTGAGATTCTGTAATAAAAAGTAATTAATGAACAGATACCCTGTAGAATGAAAACATTTGAAAACTATACATTTGACAAAGGATTTATCAAGAAAAAGCCTGATTTTTAAAAATGGACAAAGGCCTTGAGTAGATATTTCTCAAAAGAACACAAGCTATTATATTTTGTTTGGAATTTTCATCTATATTTTATTTTATTTTATTTTCTTGTAATTTCTTTCTTCTGATTCTTCATCACACTTTTAGGGTTTTATGCATTTTTTTATTAGTCTCTCTAAAACATGAAAGTTTGTTGTTGTTCTTGTTTGTGTCTAGTGAATATTTGAGTCCAATTTCAGTGATTTGTGCTCTAAGTTTTATCATTTTTCTCTTTTTATTTTCTTTTAGTTTTATTGGCTCTTTTTTCCCTTATTTATGTGAGGTAGAAATTAATTCATTGATTTTTGTTTTTTCTAGTAAACTCACAAGGCCATTTTACTAATTTTTAGTATTTTTCTGTGTATGTTTTTTACTTCACTTTTCTTATCCTCTTCAGACAAATACAATATTTTGTCATTTTTCCCTATTAATTTTTCAATTATGTGTTGCTTTATTACTACTGTTGCTTTTTTAGTCAAAATTCATTAATATTCTCCCCTAGATTTGCCCTATCTTTAATATTCATATATTTAAGATTCATAGTTTTTCCCTCTGTGATTATTTTTCTTCTACCTAAATAACTTAATTCTCTTAACATTTTTTTTAACAAATGTTAAAAAAAGATACTATTTTTGTTGGTAAGTCAAACATTATTGATAAAAGATATTTGGGTTCCTTCCTTGTCCAATGAAAAGAAGATGAATATTAAGGAAGAGTGGATATTATAGACATTCTTATCATGTATGTCGAATCTAAATTATTTATTTGGAAGAGAAGTATAAGATAAGCAAGTTTCAACGTACTATCATCCACAATGACCGTTACATCTTTTTCTTGACAGTGCAACTTGTTTTTCATTCTCCTCTTAAAAATAACAGGCATTATCAATTTGTAATTTTTATCTTAATGCAACATTGTTGTTTCTCTTTTTTTCCCTAGAAATCTATTTTTAAAAAGAATAATTAATGATAATCTTCCAAGTTTCTTTATAACATCTAGAACAGTGTTTATGCTTCTTTTCTCTTTGCCCAATTAATGGTTAAATGTTATTAAAACCTTCCAAATTTTTCAGTAGGATGTGAAAAAGTTTCTCCCTCCCTTGTGTGTTTGTGGTCTTCCTTCTACTTTTTTCTGGAAAGCAGTTCCTTTATATGAAATATTTTTTTACCCTCCCTAGAATACCTGCTCTATACATGTCAGAGATGCTGAGTTATTCAATTTCTCTCTTTTCTTGAGTTAATATTGTTGGGTGGTTTTACGGAAGATATTTTGCTTATGAAGTTTGTTATCTGGATGTTTTTTGGGTTTTCCTTGGCAAAGTATTAGATTCTGGCTTTGAATCAATAAAAATTAATTATTCATCTTATTTAATTAAGGTAGAAA
The DNA here is from genome assembly GCA_020662805.1 of Glaucomys volans. Lineage (NCBI taxonomy): Eukaryota > Metazoa > Chordata > Mammalia > Rodentia > Sciuridae > Glaucomys > Glaucomys volans. The sequence continues at coordinate 597,093 of JAJEJO010000195.1, read as the reverse complement.
ACGAGCTATCCTGAGTTTCAAAGATTTCTTTAAATATTCAAAGCATTGATAAATATGTTGAATCTAAATTATTTATTTGGAAAAGAAGCATAAGATAAGCAAGTTTTAACATACTATCATCAAATATTGACCATTACCTCTATCTTTCATTTATATCACATAGAAATTACAATTATTCTTCCTGACTACAAATTTTCCTTATCCTGTGATCCTTCTGAGTTCTAATTCCTCACAGTTAGAGGAATTTCAAAGATACCATGACTTTTTATTAAATCTGAATATTAAATCTGAATAGGTAGTTTACCAATAGTATTGTAACCTGGCATTCATGTTGAAAATACCTTTGATGATATGTGGATTTCTAACTGTGAAACTGGTTTATTCAAGGGTGTCTAATTTGTGAATGATTGTGCTGCAGAGTATGTGGTGTGAAATGTAAAACCCGGCAAGATAAATGCTTTTTAATTTTAAAGTACTAGTTTTTCAATGAGAAGTTGGAGAGAATTAAGTATCAGGCATTTCCCATTGCACTATTCACCAAACCAATAGTAAGAAATTCTGTCAAGGCAAAGTTTGGTAGCTGGAATCTTCTGGCAGAAGAGAGTGATACCAGAGTGGAGGAAGACAGGGACAAGAATGAGGAAATTGGGCTCAGGCACATTTGGGAAGGTGCATGTTAAACATGCATGTTTTAAAGTTATATTTTATGGCCAAAATTTATGCTAGTGTTATTTGTTGATTAAGGAATTTGCATTAATGCCATATATCCTCTGAAAAGGGACTTAGAGAAAATGAATAGAGAAATGCTACTTTGTTATCTTTTTTTCATAAGTAAAATAAGATGCTGGGATTTGCAAATGTTTTGGGCTTTTAACAAAACAAAATAAGTATCGTGAAAGTTGAACTAAAGAATTCTGACTTCTGAATTAATGTAGACAACTTTAATTCAATTTTTCCATTGCTTAGCATTCTCTCCCTCCCACACACACACACACACTCACACACTCATACACACACACCCCTAATTGGTAATTCTGGAATAGTGTGCAAAATTTGGAGGTTAATATTCACTATGTGAGGCAAAAATCTATCAATCATCTATCTATCTATCTATCTATCTATCTATCTATCTATCTATCATCTATTATCTCTAAAGTAAATGATTGCCGAATTCAGACGGAAATATCCCATTTAAATAATGTTAAATTTTGGCAGCAATACAAAGAAAACTTTGCCAGGATGGATTTATTTAAAAAGGAATATCTATACAGTTCATAGAAAAAGTAAGTACAAACCCTCTGCACTTATATGAATCATAATAACACACATGCAGACACTCAGAAGTATGCATACAAGCATGAAATATAGAAAACTTGTGACATTTTTTCTATATTCTAAGAATTGTGCAATTATTCTCTTGTTTTGCCAGGTGGTATTTTTGAATATGTGGAATCTGGGCCAATGGGAGCTGAGGAACTTGCATTCCGATTTGCTGTGAATACAATCAACAGAAACAGAACCTTGTTGCCCAATACCACCCTAACCTATGACACCCAGAAGATCAATCTATATGACAGTTTTGAAGCATCCAAGAAAGGTAACTGATTGATGTTGAGTATCATGTTTTCTGCAATTCAAATTTCCAGGTATTCTAAAGAGATTTCTTAAAACCCTCATGTATTAGCTGGGAGAGATGGCTCATGCCTATAATCCCAGCAGTTTGGGAGGCTGAAGCAGGAGGATCACGAATTCAAGGCCAGCCTCAGCAAAAGCAAAGTGCTAAGCAACTTATTGAGACCCTATCTCTAAATAAATTACAAAGGAGAGCTGGGGATGTGGCTCAGTGGTTGAGTACCCCTGATTTCAATCCCTGGTACCTGCCCTCCCAAAAAAATCCTCATGCAGTTAATAAGCTGTTAAGGACACTTACATATAAAGTTTTCTTTTTAAGTGCACATAAATTTTATCAGGGAAGGTAAAGTGATATAATCACCTATTATAAGAAATCTATTTATAAATGAATGCAATTAAATATGTGATAGTCAATTGTTTTTATTTCCATTGATTCTCCTGCTTTGTTATCAAATTATATCCATTTTTAAAAACCCCCCAAATAAGATAACATATATCAATGAATTTCATGAAGTTTTGAAATCCACTGTTACATTTTAATTTTCATTACCTGTCAATCCTGCTGTATTATTACTTTGGTCTCAATTTATAGACTACACTGAAAGTTCTGTGGTTCCAAGTGACTTCAAAAAGTCAGTTTATCTTAAAATTTTATTTGAAAATTTTGAGCTATAATTAATTTATATATTCTCTATGCTCATTTTTATCATGATGTTTCTTCTAACTGAAAGTTAATGACAATTGACATAAAATTATATGAAGGATAATTAGAATACCTTATGTATTTTGTGTTTTATTATCTATTCTTTTGACAAGAATAGGAATCCAATTTGTGAATATGAATTTAATGTTTATATATGAAGAAAGATAATAGAAGGAACTATTTAAAAAGCATTAGTTTAGCCAAATGGCAGTCAGTGGTAAATGCATTTGACAGGTATTTCCATAGTTTCATGTAAGTGATCTTTTCTAATATATAGGTGATGTTATAGCTGGGGGTCTTGTCTTTTGCATAGTTAGTATTCATGTAATAGAAATTAACTCCATGATATAAATGTTCTCAAAGGAGTAGGCTTACAAAGCATTTGTTGTCACTTCATACTTTTAAACAATGTTTGCCTTTCTGTAATGCTAATATTATCTTACTAGATGCCTTACATTAATGGAAATGTACATAATTATTTATAATTCTAAGTCAGTGAAGATTTCTTCTAAGCTTATTAATATTAATGGCAGCTGATAAGGTACAACATTGCTCAAGATGAAAGTCTTCTTTTCCCCCAGCAGCTAACTTGTGTTTATCAAAGACATATTCTGCCTGCCCTTTGAATTCATATCTTTATGAATACAAATAAGTTTCACATTTCAGAACCATGTCAGGGTGGTGAAAGGTTTAGAAGACTGAAAAAAAGGTTAAAGTTTACTGCTAAATGCTACATTTGTCATCATAATTGCAAAGTAAGTCATTAACTGCAAGACAAGTGCATTTGATTAGTGGCATAGTTCATGATTATTTTCATTAGGAAGAAGAAGCTTTGCCTCTAATGAAAGCATTCAGACCAAAGAACATGGAATGAGTGCAGTATAAATAAAATATTAATAGATTTCTTAATGGTGACTTCACAGGAACAATGTAAAAACAGGCTAGAATGTTCTGACTGCAAATAAGACAGGATGCTGGGAATGTCCTACCAATATATTAAGTGATCAAGTCATTTGTTTTCCCAACTCTTATAATAAATTTAAAATCTTTAAAAACTCATTGGGAATCAAATGTATCAGTTGACTTTGGCCTAAAACCAGGAAATGCTCGAACAAGTATGTAACTTTCTCTGTGAGATGTTAAAAGGGTGAATGTATGGTTTGAACCTTGTCTTGTGAAGTTCTTGTTTGCTAAGCTATTGTTGGTTAGAGAACATGCATATGTAAAAGGGTAACATAAAGGGAGAGGTTCCATAGTTTTGAAACTTGTAGGGACTTAATAGAAGTATACATTGATAATGACAGTGATTAATTATAAAATAGTGTAATTAATTTGAAAGTTTTTAAAAGAATTAATTTTTAAGGCAAGAAAATAATAAGAAATTAGATTTAAATTTTGACATTTTCACTGATCCATTTTTTTCTCTTGTATTTTTATTAGGAAAGACTCTTTTGCTGAGATAATATACTTATGTACTAGAACTTGAATTGTTATTTGAATGATACATTATTTTTAAATGACTCTTCTGACAATTGATAACTTTTTTGTTAAACACATGAATATTCTAAATAGTCTTATAAAATATGTTCAGCTTTTCATAGCTTGTGTTTTTTCAGAAAAAAACAAGAGAAGGAAAATCTTTTATTCTCAATGTACATGAATTAAAATCCCATGTTGAGAAATCCTGTGTTGAAAATTTTCAGGCTTCAGAATTTCTATGGATTCAGAATTCTATTCATTATGTAGAAAGTAAGAATCTATTCAAAATCAGTTTATTTAGATCATATTGGAATTTTGAAGAAAGTGTTTTTTCCAGCTAAGACTATATTATTGTGTGCCCTTATAATTAAGAATTCACCAATGCATTGCATTCTATAGAAAATTCTGAAAAAAGAAAATGTCAGAAAAATTCACACAGTAGAATTATAATCTGTTTTGGAAGAATTGTGTGTGAACATCCAATTTTAGTCTAAATCCCAATAGAAGTCCTGAGTCCTATTTAAATGTTTACAGTGATGGGCATATCATTTCCTCTTGGACAAACTATTCCACATTTGGACATTTCCCATATCATATATTAATTTGTGAGAAGTTTCTAAATATTTGCCCTACTTCTCCTTTGCCAGTTAAATGACACAAGCTTAAGCTTATTTCACAGTCCAAATATTTTTTTAGTTGTAGATTTTTTAAATATATATATTTTTAGTTGTAGGTGGACAAACTACCTTTATTTTATTTATTTATTTTTATGTAGTGCTAAGGATCAAACCCAGTGCCTCACAAGTGCCAGGCAAGCACTCTACCACTGAGCTACAACCCCAGCCCCCAGATCTTCAAATATTTAAAGATAATTTTCATGGTTCTAATAATTATTCACTTCCTAGGCCCAAACTCACTATTTGCTTCAGTGTGCCTTATAAAATTTTAAGTCCTAACCTGAGTACACTCTAGTTTATGCCTCTGAATTCCTATAGTTATTATTCATGCAAGTGAAACTTCCTATGAGTAAATGCTAAATTTAAAAAGTATTTTAGAACAGTATAAAAGACATTTTAGTATCCCAAAAGTATATAAGATGAATACTTATCTAATTTGGTGCTCTTCTACTCAATGAGTTGAATTCATATGAAATCATCTGCAAAGAGCCATAACAGGTTTATATGACTGGTTGAATGCATAACTTGACTTGGATCATTAGATATATATAAATGTTTAACTGTACTTTGCCATAGCTAATTCAGTCAGAAGAGGGACTAAATAGCTGGCTGTTCATTAAGAATTTGATAATTAGAAAGGATGACCAGGGAATTTGGGAATCAACATTATGTTTCTACCTTTCTAACAAAAACTATTCTTTCAAAATGAATGCGAAAATTTGAAAATGTATGGATATTCCTTTTCTTCCTCCTACCTTTCCTCCCTCCCCAACATTATAGAATTCTTGAACATTAAGCTGCAGGCATCTGAGTGAATTAATTCTCTTGTAAAAAACTGAAAATGTTCAGGGACAGACAAAATGCAAAAGTAGTGAAATGCAAATATTATATTAAAGAAAGAATCTTTATTCAGGATAATACCTTTGGGTTTTGATAATAATGTGGTATATGCTGGCACACTGGCATCTCTTCTCTCTTTATTAACAAACTTCTATCTCCTCTGTAGCCTGTGATCAACTGTCTCTTGGGGTGGCTGCCATCTTCGGGCCTTCACACAGTTCTTCAGCAAACGCAGTACAGTCCATCTGCAATGCTCTGGGGGTTCCCCACATACAGACCCGATGGAAGCACCAGGTGTCAGACAACAAAGATTCCTTTTATGTCAGCCTCTACCCAGACTTCTCTTCGCTCAGCCGTGCCATTTTAGACTTGGTGCAGTTTTTCAAGTGGAAAACCGTTACAGTTGTATATGATGACAGCACTGGTAAGAAAAATTAGTAGTCTTTGGGGCTATGCTTTAAATATATAATCTTCTCTGAAGCCTACTTCGGATTCTGTGTTCTTGGTTTTTGTTTTGTTTTTGTGTGGGTTTTGTTTATTTGTTCATTTAAAAAAATTAAGTTAAGAGAAGGAAAGACATTTGGAACCAGATATCAATCCTAATTTCATGCATACAGATAACAGCAAAATCACAGACTTTTTCTCTGTGTTTGTAAAATAAGCAAGTGTTTTTTCCTTGAAGGGTCAACTAGCTTGAACTATACATTGGACACAGGATAGAGATAGTATGAATATAATATTGAAATGTTTATACAAAGAATATTTCTGATAGGTTGAGGATAATTTCCTGCAGCTGTCAGTGAAACTTGTCAAGAAATTCATAGTTTTGTGTCAATTTTTTATCTGTCTGTTTATATGCAAATAATGCACATGAAAAGTAATACATTTGTTGAGATTTAATATATTTCTCAACTGTGGAACAACATAATAACCATTGAAATACTCATGAATTTTTGAAACTGCTTTTGTGTAGACACCATTTAGGGACTTAGAGAATAGAAATTACAAATAATATTTATTGCAGTGTCTTAAAAGAATATTTTAATGAGTATTTACTGACTGGAGGTTTTGCATGATTTCTTGTTTTTATATTTGTTAGTATTTTGTATATGAATGGTTACTTTCAATTAACTAGAAACAAGTCTTAGGCTGAGAGTGCAGTTCAGTAGAGCCCTTGTCTAGCAAGCAAGAGGCCCTAGGTTCATATCATCCACCTGCATTGAAAGAAAAAGTCTCAGAGAAATGTAAGCAAATAAATAGTAAAATTAAATGTTTAATTTTTGTTGGCAGATATATTGTTGAAGGAACTATTTTTCTTACAGTAGAGCAATACTTGATTAAATATTATGCTGTTTTTCAACATTTTGCCTAGTGCTCTTTAAATTAGAATGTAAAATATTTTATTTTAGGACCCTTCACTATACCTTCTTAAATATATAAAAATTTAAATTACTTGAATTTAAATTCTTTCCAAGTATGCCAGGAACAAACTTAGTTTATATATGCAGTATACTGAGATCTATACAGAAATTTGTTTATTTGCTAAGAATATTGATAAATGCAAATTGGCAAATAGGAATTCTTTAAAGAGAACAGGGAGTTACAGAGCTTGAAAAATGAAAATATATTTTAAAAGTATCTGTTGAGATGAAAAAAGGCAAATTTAAACAGAAAAATATATACAGCTAATTAAACCTGCCTACTTTTATTGGAATCCTGACCTTAAATTAAATTTATTAAAATAATGTAAGTTGCTATTTAAAGAAATTTTGTCCCTTCCATTGCCTTAAAGGTGACTTAGATACTTGGAGATTTCAAAGATCTTCAATTATTTGAATACTAATGCCAATTTAGAGTCATTACTGAATTTTTTGTAGAATACGTATGCCTTAAAATCCTCTTGGGGATATATTTATTAATGTTTCATTTCATGCAACATTTAATTCAACAAATATTGATTAAGCACCTGCTACAGGCCAAGGACAGTTATAGATAGGATTACGTGCCAGTAAAAGAAGCAAAGCCCCTGCCTTTGTTTCTAATTCACATTTAAGGACATATTATTATTTATGTTTTTATAATTATTCTTAATGAGAAAATTAATTTTTGTAACTGTCCATTCTTTTCTTTTAATTGAAAGCACTTTTGAGTACCTGGGTGTTCTTGATTATTTTATATGATACAACTGACTTTAAGACAGGCAGAAAAGTCCTTTTTCAGTAATATATGTGTTCAGTAATATATAAAAGTTGAATGTCCTTTTTATATTTAGAACTCTCAAAAAAGAATTCTGTTGATGGGATTTAGAAAAAGAAATTATAAATTTCACAGGAAAATATGATTATTATTTGATGACTTGGGAAGAGATCTATTTACAGCTAGCACTGTGAACTGAAATGGGTAGCCCCACCCCCAGCAAGATAAACAGTATTGACTATATTATGGATTTATGTATCAGTTTTTTACTGCAGGACACACACGTGACTTTTTATTTATATTTTCCTTTTTCCCTTTCCAGATTTATTTATTATGTATGCTATTCCTCCCATTTATGTTCATTTCTCTTTTGTTGTGTTGTCCACTTTGATACATGATAATTATACTTTCATCCAGTCTTTGTTCCCACCCCCCAAACAGATGGATGGTAGATGAAATATATTGCAAGAGCAGGAGAAATTCTTAAACTGATGTTAACAGGAGCTATTTATTTTTTATGATAATTAGCATTTGTTGTTGTTGTGGATGAATGCTTTTAAACACCATGAAAGTCTGTTATAGCTCTGAATGATGTCCAAAAATGATGGAAAGGAATTGGCTTCAGAAACAAAGCTGTGTTTCTGTCAGTCACTTTGGAACATATGATTCATTTTAAATATAAACTAAAAATAAGTTGGATAGCTGTCAGCTTGTAAGTAATTCAGGGATAAGTTGTGAATATTTGCTTTAAAGTCTGTGTTTCATCTTTGTTTATAGATCAGTAGTTCATTAACAGAGAACTCAGGGATGGTAAGAAAAAGTCTGGGATTCGATTGCCAGTTTTGCTAGGAAGTGAAAGAAACAATGCTGAAAAAGAGAAGAAGGGAATGAAAATGACTACAGAAATGAGCAAAAATGCATTAGGCCGTGTGGTAGTTCCTGTCACATAAAATATTTCACTTAATCTTCAAAGCAATTCTTGAGTCCAACAGGAAACAGGTTATCACCCATCATGCCTGCCTCCTCCTGTGACTGGCTCTCCTGATCACACAGACTGAGATAGAAAAAAAAATTTTCTTTCTCTGATTTCTTCTTTACTGGACTCTATAATCAAGGTCTGTTGGTTGTCAGTTCTGTACCTTTTTGACTTGCTTAATGCTTCCACACTCTACCACTTCTTAGGTCAAGATCAGCACCATCTCTTGTGTATTATGACTAACAACCTTTTAACTGGATTCTCCAGTTCAATTCTGCATCTCAATAATCTGATCTCTACACTGCACTTTTAAAAAATGCAATTCCTATCAATTCCTCCTTTATTAGCTTTTCATTGCTCTAAAAATAACAACAAAACATTTTCAGAAGCCTATAACTGATCTAGTCCCTGAAACTCTCCAATAACTTTTCAGTGTACATATCCCACTTAAATTCTCTTCAGTTGAACAATTAAGCTTTTTTCAAGTGCTAAAAGTGCTGTTTTGTTCACCTGGAAAGCACTTATCCTGTTCCCATTCTTTCTAGCCACCAATTGCACATGTGTGCATTTCCACTTAGACACTCATACATACCATTTGGCTTTAATGCAATGCAGAAAGCCTTCCCTGTTGCCTGTTCTCAATTCTGGAACAGGTATTGCCCAACACATCCCATTGTACCACATTAACTTCCATGACACTTCCCATGAGAACACATATCACACTGAATGGCTTTTCTTGGATATATCTTCCATGTGATCAGAGCAACATATGAGCAGAATAAGCCCTAATATTACCAGTGGCTAAAATATTGCCTGGGCTATGGCAGTACCTCAATAAATATTTAAGGAATGAAGACATGAAGATCTTATTATATCAATGTTTAGACAGGGAAATTCCAATGAGTTAAGTAATCTTCCCAAAGTCAAATTCAATTAGGTAGATTTTTAAATACTCGCCAATGAATGAATATCTTTAACAAGAATTTTCAGGTGGAGATAATTGCTTCTACGATTTCAAAAATCATATAAGCAAGCTAGAGTGAGATGTGTTTGTATTCAATTTCAACAATATGTTAGTCAGTTTTGCAGTGCTATGCCAAGTATATCTGACAAAAGCAACTTAAAGAAGAGTTTATTTTGGCTCATGGTTTTAGAGGTTCAGTCTAAGGTGGACTGACTCCATAGCTATGGGCTCCAGATGAGACAGAACATCATGGCAGGAGGGTGTGCTGGAAGAAAGTTGCTCCATTCATGACAGCCAGGAAGAGGAGAGAGAGAGAGAGAGAGAGAGAGAGAACGCTAAACTGCAGTAGTCAGGGACAAAATATAAACCCCAAAGGCATGCTCCCAGTGACCTTATTCCGTCCATATCCTATCTGCCTGTAGTCACCACTCAGTAAGTAGTCCTGCCAAATTATTAATCCATCAAATGGATCAATCCACTGATTAGGGTTATAGCTCTTAAAACCTAATCATATCACTTATGAACATTATTGCATGGTCTCACATACAAACTCTCCAGGGATACCTCATACCTAAATCAAAAAAATTACAATTAAACATGTATATATTTATTTGAACAATCATTCATCCATTTTCTTCTGTGTGATAAAAGCTACCTTAGAGGGGACTTGAGTATTGGAGAAAACTTTTGTCTTCACAGGCTCAGAGTTGAGTCAGAGGGAGAGAGTGACAAGTGATAATAGCATGATTATAGCATAGTAAGTACAGAGAGAGTCAAGAAAACAATATGTGGCAGCTCAAGAGAGGAAGCCCTAGCCAGGTATACTGACACGCAGCTGTAATCCCAGTGGCTTGGGAGGCTGAGGTCGAAGGAGGGGTTCCAGCCAACCTCAGCAACTTGGCAAGGCTCTAAGCAACTTGGAGAGACCCTGTCTCAAAATAATTTTTAAAGGGGGGGGGGGTGGCTAGAGATATAGCACTGGGTTCAAACTCTGATACCAAATAGAAAGTGCCTGAAAAGGACAGAAGAGACTTTTGGAGAACATGACCCTATCATGAAATTACTATGGAGGATGAGTAGAAATGTTTCAATTGGAGAAGTGCATGGGAGCAGCATGTTCAAATGTGGGGATGTCTGAGGGCGACAGCTGTTAGGGAACTGCAAGCATTTTATAATGATGGAATCAGAAATAAGGATGATGGGATATCGTGAGGGAGAATTTACATAGGATAGCAGAGGAGAGATCATCCAGAGCTTGTGACTTGCTATTATGCCTTTTCTGGATCCATTCTCCTGCCCTGGATTCTACATAGCTATAGAAATATCAGTGGTGTTTGTGGAATGTGACCCTGCTTTCTAAACCATGATTGAGTGACTCAAAGATGGACATATACCCACCCATTCATTATTTTCCAGGAACTCAGAAAGAGACATAGGAGATGTCCACCAGTATTGCACTCATGTGGTTAACATGTTTTTTTTGGTGTCATAACCTTCTAGATTAAAATCCTTGGCCTGTTGTGTAATTTTCATCAACTTACTTGACTTCTAAGGGCCTGAGTTGAGGCATTTCAAAGCTGAGGACAACATGGACTTTACAGGACTATTGACAAGATTTATGAAATATAGAAAATATCTCACAGAACACACATAGTAGAAGCTTAAAACTTGCAGAAATACAAATGCCATATCCTATGTGCCATCTATTCTTTACTATAATCTATGAAAAAGTTATTGATATTAATCCAACATTTTTAATATGAGAAAATTTAGATGCAGTGATTTGGTCAAGGATACATAATAAGAATGTGAAATTCTGGGTTTTGTTCCTGTGCAATCAACTTCAGAATGCCTTCTTGAATACTGATTAGTGGCACATTTACCTAAAAAGAAGAAAGCAAGTAAAGGGACTTGGAAGAGGACATGTTAACTCTGGTTCTTAGCACATTAAATTTGAAATATGTATGAAATATTCACTGGTGACTTTTTTAGCAAGTTTACTAATTTGGGTAAAGTGCATTTATAACTATGTTTTAGACACATCTGGGTGTGCTTTTGAAGTTGGTTTAATGAGTTGAAAAGTCAACTAATAGCAAAGAATTATTTTACTTTATTTTGAACCTACATTTAAGTAGGATAAAATAAAAGAATTCAATAAAGTTAATTTGAAAATATATATTCCTGGAAGACACTAATTTTGAATAAAGTAACATTTTTTCTTGTAAAACACAGACCAAATAATTTCAATTTTGTTTAGGGAGTGGAATAATTTAATTCTAAGATGATTATATGTTGTACACTTTAAGTACAAAGCTTCAAGTGCTGTGTTCTCTAATTCCAAGTGCAAATACAATTAGCAATTACAATTTAAACCTAATTATTTGGATATAGTTGATTACATAGCTCAGTATACTAGTATTTCTGCAAAGTTGGTTATGTTCAAACTTGGTATCTTTGCTTCTGATTAAACAGGCATAAAATTATTTACAGTATCATTTATTATGTTCTGGTTATATGATATTTACTACCTTTAAATGTAATTATAAAATTAATTCTTTCTATAAATTTTTTAATCTTTAAAACATATGCCAAAACATAAAGTAAAAATAAATTTTTAATCCATATTAATCCTACAACCCATATTCCTGTAGGATTGAAATAAACATACATATTGACTGAAAGAAATATAAAGAGGTTTCTTTTTGTTTTGTTTTTTACAAAACTTCATTGATCAGTAATATCTGACTGTTTTTAATGATAAAAAGATTACATCAAATGGGAGGAATTCCCATGTGGGTGTTCAGAAACTGCCAGTTCTCCTAAATTTAGATTTTTCTGACTTAAACATATTGCACAAGCATCTTGGTGGATACTTCCCTACCAGTTTTTCTTGCTCTTGTCTGCTTGCCTCTCTAGGCAGCCCAGAGGGAAGGAAAATATTCAAATGATTTCTTAAAAGTGACTGACAGTATTGACTGCTTCCTTCTTCAAGAAAGAGAAATTCTCCAACTTTGCACTCTGTGCCATCATTCTCTCCTTGTTATCTCTTTTTCAGCTATTTATTCCCATCCTCATACTCTTAAACTCATTTTTTTTCTTGTTTTCTTGTTGCTTATGTTGTTCAAGGGTTTATTCCTAGTCTTCTTGTTTTCTTATCTGTTTACCTTATCCTCCATAGACTTCTATCATCTGATTCTTGCCTCCTTTGGCCTATATGCTGTAGGCTCAATGATCTGCATTTTCAGCTCTTTCTAGATCTCCCAGCTCATAGATCTAGCCACCCATCAATCACCTTGATAGACACATCTGCCCCAATATGATGAAAACCTAACACATTATATTTATATGCAAACTTGCTTTTTCCTTGAATTTCCCTCAGGTTGAGAATTAGGTCGTCTCAACTTGATTGCTGGTGGTCATTCAAGGTCTCTGTCTCTCTTCTCCAATCTCAGTTGATTACTAATAGTTCTCAGTTTTACCTGACATTTCTCAAATTTATTCCTCTCCTCCATCCCCACTGTCTATCTCAGTTAACATCCTTCTCCTTTACACCTCAATTATGTCCTGCATGCTGCCCTATTTGAGCTAATGTATCTGGCATAGTCAAAATGGTCTTTTTAAAATGAATCTGATGATGTGATTTCTGGACGTTGAACTTTCCAGTTGTTCCTCATTTCTTCGAAGGATGAGCTCTGTTCTCAGCATGATGTGCCTATCCTTCACCATTGGCTTTCTCAAGCCTCCAACTTCACTGTTATTTCTTATCTCTGCACTTACATTATGGTTCTCCATGTACAATTGTCACTCTCCCCTACCGACCACGATCTGCTTTGTCAATCTCTGCTATGCACAAACAGTTCTTTCTGCCTAGTATGTCCTTACCATCTGATAGCCTACTCATCACCTTCATAATGTACCTCAAAATAGTCATGTGAAGTACCACCTTTCCTGACCCATGTGAGTTAATACCCTATGCTTGGTATGGTACAGATTTACTTTGATTGATAAAACAGTTCTTCATAATTTCTATAGTGAATCTTTTTTCTTTTTTAAATTTATTTTTATTAGAGCTTTGTGGTTATACATTGTTGTGATTTCCACATGAGATGTCCCCCAAAAGCTCATGCGTGAAACAATGCAAAAAAGTTTAGAGTAGAAATGATCAGGTAATGAGAGTTTTAACCCAGTTAGTGAATTAATCCCCTGATTGGTAACTATGGCTGGAAGAGATGGGTCCCTGGGGTATCTATTTTGTATCTGGAGAATAGAGTCTTTCTCTGCTTTCCGATCATCATGTGAGCTGATTCCTTCTGCCACACCCTTCTGCCATGATGTTCTGTCTCACCTTGAGCCCTGAGGAATGAAGCCTGATGTCTGTGGACTTGAGACCTCTGAAAACATGAGCCCCTGAATAAAATTTTCCTTCTCTACAATGGTTCTGGTCAGGTTTTTAGTCACAGCAGTGATAGCTGACTAAAACATACATAGTAGTTTCATTCATCTCAGTACCCATACATGCATAGAAATTGATTTCAGTTCATGATCCCCCACCCATTTTTCTTCCCTTTTACCTCCTGTTCTCCCTGACTACAATTCTTCTTCCTCTATTAATTTATATTTGATTGGTTCTTTATGTTATCCTATCCTTTCCTTCCCCTTTCCTTTATTTTACTCTGGTTTTCACATATGGGAGAAAACATTTGACCTTTGAGTTTCTGGGTTTGTCATATTTTACTTAGCATGATATTCTCCATTTCTATCCATTTACCAGCAAATGCCATAATTTCATTCTTTCTAATGACTGAGTAGAACTCTATTGTATAAATATACCATGATTTCTGAATTCATTCATCTATTGATTGGCATCTGGGTTGATTCCATAATTTAGCTATGGTGAATTGTGCTGGTATAAACATTATGTGGCTGTGTCACTATACTATGCTGATGTTAGATCTTTGGGGAAAATACTCTGGGAGAGTGGGAGGGTGGGGATAGCTGGGTCATATGGTGGTTCCATCCCTAGGTTTTTGAAGAATCTCCAAACTGCTTTCCAGAGGGGTCATACTAAGTCTGCAGTCAGAATAGCAATGACCAAGAACACAAACAATAATAAATGTTGTTGAGGTTGTGGAGAGAAAGGAGCACTTATACATTGTAGTAAATCTTATTTTCAGCATGATCACATAAACCATTTAGCAGCAGTGATGTTCTCTGTTGTTAAACATGACAATAGAATCCATTTTTACATAATTATACAGTCATAGAATATATCTTGTTCTAATTCAGACTCCACTACCTATCCTTTTCCTTTCTCTCTCATCCCCTGCTCCCTTTCCTCTCTTGATCTTCCTGCATTTATTCAGTTATTCATTTATTTTTTAATTAATTTCTTGTGGATGTACAAGATTGTGAGATTCACTGTGGTATATTCACATATGTATATAAGAAAGTTATGATTTGTTGACTTTTTATATATTTTTACTCCACAAATAATTATCAAGTACTTATTCTGTGTTGATACTATTATGTTCTTGGTAGTTGGAGATAAAAGAATGACCAAAACATACAAAATTATTCACTTTATGGAGTTATGTTCTAATATAGGGTGATAAACAATAGAAATTAATATGTGTATTTGCTAGTTTCCAATGGGATAAGTATTAAGGAGAAGAATTAAGCAGGAGAGGTGTATAGGCAGTCAATGGGAAAAATATTATAAAATTAAGTGGGTTTGTTAGAAGAGACAATACTTAGAAGGTGATGTTGGAACTAACTAGAATGAATTGAGGAAACCACTGAAGGAAGAGTAATTGAGACAAAATCAAGAGGGAAAAAAAATAACCAAGGAGGAAGGAGATTGAGAATTTCAAGGCAAAAGAGTGTATTTTTAGTTTAGAGGAGGAATTTTGAAAACGTTCAAAAACTGAGGGGGATTTTTGTGACATCCATCATTTTTCTAATCATATGTGTGTAGGTAGGTGATTACCTCTATATATGTTCCTTTATTGTCTCAGCAAAAATAATGTCATCTCTTTAAAAGTAGTTAGACTTGTTCATATCAAGGTTCATTTATAGTAATGATTGTGTTCTACACACTAACCCCTAAAACTTGATAATGTTCACTTTTAATTGCAATATTATTTTAGGTAAGGAAGAAAAGAAAGAAATCTGTAATTTGTCCATTTCTACAAGGTATAATAGATTTATTGGATAATTGAGCAAAAATAATTGTGCATCAAAAACACTTTTTAAAAAAATCCATGTTAAGCTGGGCGCGGTGGCGCACGCCTGTAATCCAAGCGACTTGGGAGGCTGAGTCCAGAGGATCGCGAGTTCAAAGCCAGCCTCAGCAACTTAGCGAGGCCCTTAGCAACTCAGTGAGACCCTGTCTCTAAATAAAATACAAAATAGGGCTGGGGATGTGGCTCAGTGGCCAAGTGTCCCTGAGTTCAATCCCTGGTTCCAAAAAAAAAAAAAAAAAAAAAAAAAAACCATGTTAATTAAAATCTTGTGGTGGATCAGTTTAATGTCTTTCTAAAAGAGTATTTTTGTTTCCTGAAACCTAATATTTGTTACTGAACTCTGTGTAAAAGTATATCTTGTTTTAAATATAATATATAAAAGCATAATTAAGTAAAAAAAATATAATATTGGAAATGTTGAGAAGGTGAGAAAAAAAAGCTAAAATTCTAGATAGGTTAATTGTCCATCACTTTTAACAGACACACAATAATTGTATATGTTTATGGTGGACTACGTGACATTTCAATGCATGTATACAGTGGTAATAATCAAATTATGATAATTAATAATACTGTAATAATTAATAATACTATGATAATAATAATAATACTATGATAATTAACATACTTTTCTACCACCTAAAGTATGTATCATTTCCTTGTGATGAGAACATTTAGAATCTTCTAGAAATTTTGAAACATATAATAAATGTCATTGTTATTCAAAATACTTTCTTCTAACTCTTAAAATACACAATAACATATTTTCAACTCTAAATTATCCTACTCTGCCATTCATTACAATGGAATTTATTCTTCCAACTATATTTAATTTTGTACTGATTAACTGCTTCTCCGTATCTTTTGCTCCCCTATCCGTCCCAGTCTCTGATCATAATTATTTACTTTATACTTCTATGGGATCAACTTCTTTAGTTTCTACTTATAGGTGAGATCTTGTGATATTTCTGTACATGGCTTATTTCATGTAACACAATATCCTCTAGCTTCATCCATGTCACAAATGACAGTTCATTCATTTTAATGACTGAATTAGATTCTACTGTGTATACATGCCACATTCTTAATCAATTCTTTTGTTAATGGATGTGTAATTTAGATCTGCTTCTTGACTATTGTAAATGATGCTGAAATAAATGTGGAAGTGTAGGTATCTCTTTAACATATTAATTTCCTTCCTTTAAATATATATCCAGTTGTGAGATTGCTGGATCACATAGTAATCGTATTTTTAGTTTTCTGAGGAAACTCCATGTTGTTTTCCATCATAGCTACACTAATTTACATTCCCAACAACAGCATATAAAAGTTCTCCTGTCTTTCCATCTTCACCAGCACTTGTTATTTGTTGTATTTTTGACAGTAGCTACTCTAATTGGAATGAAATGGTGTCTCATTGTGGTTTGGTGGTTTTGATTTGCACTTCCCTGATGATTAATGAGGGTGAGCATTTTTCAGATACATGTTGTCATTTGTGTGTCTATTTTTCTGAGAAATGTCTACTCAAATCATTGGCCTATTTTTAATATAATTATTTATTTATTTTTCTACTGAGTTGTGCAGGGGCCACAGTGTCCACTGGGGTAGTATTTTAATGATTAAAAAAGGATCTTATAAAATGATTTTTTTAACAAGAATGCATTAAACATATACCAAATCTATCTTCTTATAATCAAAACCCTAAATGTTAAAAACTAATGAAAACAAAAGCCTAAAATGCACTTGTCTTTGGCCTCATGTCATAACCAAAGGTGTTATTTTACTAGTCATAAATATTTGTGTTTCTGTAAACCCAATAGTCTTCTTTTTGAAAAAATTAAATTGATTATTTACCGCATACTAAACTTAGAATCCAAAGCAATATTTCTTAAATTTAATTGCTACTAGGTAATGGGATTACCTGGGTTATTGTTAAAACTAGAGATTCCTAGGGCAAGCCCTATGATAAGGTAACTCTTGGAGTATACACTGGGGCTTGTAATTATAATAGAAAATAGCTAATTGTGATAGGCATTGCTATTTTTTACCAATATATGGTTATCTTTACATCTAGATCTTAGTGGGTTGTAGTTCCCTAATCCTTAAATCTAAGTGTGACCAGGTAGATTGCCCCAGTTTGTGAAATGCAGTCAGTGGTGTTTCTCACTTTCAGTTGGAAGCATTTAGTTGCTGGGTCTTATTGACATATTTCTCTAGCTCACTCATCCTTGGGCATAGCAAATTATGCTACATGTTTGAGGCATCCTCAATTGTTGAGACAAAATATTGAATATTTCTGTCCTGGAGAAATGTCTAGTGCTACAGAAGAACTTGTTGTTTCAGAGTCTGATGGGGTGGGATGGGGTGGTTTTTGCTTATAGAATAAACTACTCTAGTGGTTTTTGGACTTCAGTGTCTTGTTAAAACACTGCTTTTTGGTCTTGCTTCTGGTTTCTAGTTTAGTAGAGTGTGACCTGACAATTTTTTTCCAATCAGTTCTCAGGTGATCATGATCCTTTAGTGTAGCAACCATCTTTAAGAACCACTGAGTTATCCAATCTTGACTGATAAACATTTTTTTCATATTTTGAAAAACAATTGATATTAGATCAATTAATATTAATGATAAACAAAGGCATGGCATCATTTGCAAAACCAATTTAAAATTTTCAAGCCAACTTAAAAGTTTCTTCAGTGACTTAACACTGACAAAATTATTACTCATTTTTAAAAATACTTAGTTGTCTTTTATACTAAGTAATTTTTATTTCCATTAAATACTCTTGTCCTGAGAGTTTTTAAAGCAGTTTTGCATTAACTTTAATAGGGAAGTACATTCCAATGTAAGAACAACAAAAATTGTCAAATGCAGACATGAAACATTTAGAATATTCCTAGACTGATTTAATGTTCTGTATTTCATAAAAGTTTACAAATAGTTTTACTTTTAAAGAATTTTGCAAGAAGTACTATTTGTGTGGGTAATGATTCTGATTTGTTAATTAAGCATTTTAACAAATCTCCCATTCCATTTCACAATGAACTTTTCATCCAATTGAAATAATTGGGTTGGCATTAAAAAAGAAAATTAAGTCAGCCCTTGAAATCTTAATACAACTTGTTAATTACCCTATTAATTACACAATAAGAAATGACAAGCTATAATTCTCTTTCCTAAAATATGACTGAAGGTCAGAGAGCTATCTTACTGGCTTACTGAGAGAACAGAAATTACAAATGATGCAATTAAAAAAATAACTATCAGATGCTTTTTAGAAACTCAGCCAAGGGGCTGGATCACTATTTTAAACATAGTCTTTAAATGTAGCTTTGTAAATATATTCTTAAAGAAAGCATTGCCTACTATATATTAAGACATAATGTTTTGAAGATATTTATAGAATTTATGTGTTAAAAGAAGACACATAGCAAGGGCTTTCAACCACTGCCCAGGCCTTAGCTTTTATACTATTGACAAAGCACCTTCGGCCTACAGCGAAGATCAAAAAAAATTCACCCACTCTATTATCCTAGGCCAAGGGTGAGGCAGAAGAGCATGGTGGAAAGGCATGTTGGAGAAGAGTTGCTCCATTCAATGGCTGCCAAGAAGCAGAGAGAGAAAGGGGCAGTGTGCTGCAGGGAAGATGGACTCTTCCAAGGCATTCCCCCAGTTACCCTCCTCTTCTAGTCATGTGTATGGTTGCCTCTAGTTACCACTCAATCCATTCAAAATAGGATGGACTGATTAGGGTACAGCTCTCACAGTTCAATCATTTCACCTCAGAACATTACTGCATTAACACAGGCTTTTGGGGACTACTTCATATCCAAAACCTAATACTATCATCTGCAAAATATGTCTTCCTTTGTTCTCAGATACAGAAGAATTACATTTACTCACTTTCTTTGCAGCTAAGCAATTTCATGTGGTTTTCTTTCTAAATCACTTCTTTGGGAATGTTTAAAAGCTAAAGATCAGTTTGTCATGTTTTCTTCCCCATGCCATGATGATGATGATACTGAGAACCATGGTTCCAGGTTGAGGTCCTGGAATAACTATAATGAACAGAACCACTGTACCACTTCATGTTAGGGAGCAGAGAAATACCTTTGCATGTTGTTTAGTCCCTGAGATTGGGCACTTTTTATGGGATCATAAACTATTCTGACAAATACATACAACAAATAAGACATAATAGTTGTCGAAAGTTTCAGTACTAACGAAAAGGGGGAAAAAAACCTTAAAATCAATATTTTTTTAACCTAAAAGAGTCATTAAATATTTTGATATTATATCTTTTATCTCTTAACTTATGTTTGTTGCTATATAGAAGTTTAATTCATCATGTCAATTTTTAAATGAGTTGCGGCAGATGTTCACTCTGCTGAAGATATGTGTTATTGCTCTGTGCCTCTCAGGAGATCAGCTTACTGACAGTAGCTGTTGTGTGATGACCCAGCTTGTAATCATGTGACCATAGGTTTAGGTATCCAATGTATTAACTGGCTATCATCTGTTTCTCCCTTATATGGGAAAACATGTAACAGTTATTTGAATCTTACATGAGAAAGGTATGTAAAATAAGTGACACCTTGAAAGGTAAACACTAAATGCTAAAGGGGCAATTTTGTATTTCTTAAGATTTCCTTATTGAAATTTAAAAGTATTAGATAATTTTAAGATGTAAATCATTTTTTTCAACAAAACTATAGCATAATTGTCAAAATTCGCCCATCTCCATATAGCTAAATAAATGTTATTTTGTTCTTTAAAATTATATGAACTCATCTGCCTAGTTGAAAAATTTCCTTTATATATCTGATTTCACAAGTCCATGATATTTTAATAGTACCTACTATTAATGCAATTTGGTTGAGCAAACTAATGTGTAAATACTGTGCAATTCTGAGTACAAGCACTCATTCTAACACAACTACATCCTCACTTGGGTTTTAAAAGTAAATATTTTGTTATCTTCTTGATGAATTAATTATACCGATACATGTCCAGTTGAAATAAAAAATAATATCTACTTGTATGAATCTAAATCTAGTTCTTCACTCCTGGCATTTTAATAAAGTTAAAAATAAACATAATAAAGGCTCATGGGAAAATTTTAATTAGTGATAAAATATTTGTTATCTTGACTGTGATGATTTCATCATGTTAAACCTAATCAAATTTTACCCTGTGAATATGTGCCTTTTAGTTCATTTCAGTTTTACCATACTAAAAAAAGAGGCATGTGGTCAAGGGTGGTCTGAGAAATGAAAAGTTGTACCCCATTTGTGTATAATGAATCAAAATGCCATCTGTAAAAATAAATAAAAATAAAAATAAATAAAAAATGAAAATGAATGAATAGAAAAAGCAAGAGTAATATATCAAACTATTTTGTTTTATACTACAACATTTCTGTAAAAATTCTGCCTCTACAGTATTTGCATCACTGTGAAAATCTGATAATGACTTAAAAAGTCTTCATCAGTGGAATATATTAATGCTTCTTCTTGATAGAAAAACTAAAACTTCTACATTTTATCTTGTCAGAAGATCAAAAAAGTTTCAAGGTCAAATTAAAGTTTTCAACCTTCAACCAGAAGTAGACAGAAAGGAAAGAAGAACGGAAACATTTGGAGAGGAAACTAAAAAAATGAAGAGGAGGGATAGAAAAGAGTTACAGTATAAAGAGATAAACATCAATAATGATCATCATGACAACAGCTATTGAAAAATCACTGCCATAACAGTTATAATCTAAGCATTTAGCTGCACTTTTTGTTTTTCTCTTACCATCATAACTCTGGTATGTTGTCCCCATATATACAAATTTTGAAGTCTGAGTTTTCAAGACATTATGAAACTTTTTTTAAGAGCAAGTTCAAGTAAGTGTCCGAACCAGGAATTGAACCCAAATGTTGAATCCACCACTCAGATTCTTCACTACAACCCCATCTAACAACAAGCACGAATAAAGAAAAACTAAGGAGTGATAACAAAGAGAAACAAACTTCTATACATATAGGCAAAGGAACAGGGAATTATCAGTAGATGCCTGGACCTTGTTCCAGGTTTCAAGGTTTCCACACACATCTCTGTAAGACAGAGTTTTTTTACAGTTGACTAAAGGTACAGGAATTTTAAGACATTTGGAAAGTGTTGAAAAGAAGTAATCATTTGATGTGTTCTTTGCAACTTTTGCACTGCATGCATTTTTTACTATAACAAGTGCACTTTAAGCCAAGTTTTGTTTTATGAGATATAAGAAACTACAGCCCAGCAAACAAAAATAAGAGATAAGCAGAGATGAGTAAATGGTATATAGTATCTGTACTTTTACAGAGGATAAAGATCATATCTGATACAGCCTACTTTCTCTATAAAAAGATACATAATTCGCCTTATATAACTATTCAATACAACTATTCAGTTCTTTCTTTTTTTTCTTTTTGCAAAGGATGAATAGTTTCTACCATATTGTGAAAAAAGGACAAGCAATATAAAGTTCAATCATGTAAAATGTACCTACATGTCTGGAATACGAATCTTAGGAACTAGTACATAAAGCATTCAGCGTTGAAAACAGCATTACATATCACTGTTGTATGCTAAGTGCTGGTTTCAAATATCTGTGACTTAGACCATAGTTTTTCAAACTCGATACTATTTTCATTGGGCCAAATAATTCTTTGTTGTGGGGAGCTGCACTGTGTATGCAGCATTTAACAGCATTCCTGGTCTCTAAATACTAGTGGTTAGTAGCAACCCCTAAACCTTATTGTGACAATCAAAAATATCTCCAGATGTTGCTAAATGATCCCTGGAAGCAATATCATCACTTCTGATGGAGATCCACTGGCTTCTTGGAGTATATTCCTAATTATTGTTGCTTAAATAAATATGTTGTAGACTTAAAATAAAGATAGTCTACAGCTTTAAGTATGTTGGGGGCTTGAAAATCTTTCTGTAGCTTTGATGCTAATATAATAGACTCAGTACAGTTGAGATTGGTATATGATTATACACACACACACACACATATATACAACAAACATTTGTTAGACACCTACTAAATATCTGTCACTATTCCAGTACTGGGGATACAAAAATAAAGGACACATTATTTTTTTGGTAGTTCTGAGGATTGAACTCCAGGGTGTTCTATCACTGAGCCACATACCCAGCCATTTTCATTTTTTGTTTTGAGACAGAGTATCACTGTTGGCTGGCCTTAAACTTGCAGTATTCCTGCCTCAGTCTTCTGACTTGCTGAGATTATAGGCTTGCACCAATATGCCCAACTTAAAGGACATGTTTGGGATTTAAATTAGATCAATCATATAAATTATTCATCCAGATTCTCGCAGGTTTACTTTTCTGTTCTGTTAGATGATCAGAAACCACAAATACCTCATGACTATTAAAAAAAAATTACCTAGTTGTTTTCTCTTGGAAATGAATGTGAAAATTGCCTTTGAAACTATTTTTTTTTAGTTTTTTAAAGATGCAAGCCCAAAATACCATGCCATTCAGTGTTCTTAATGCAAAGAAAGATGTATGTATATTATAGATAAATCTTGATTTCCAGGTTATAAGGATTGCTTATCTACCTGCAATTTTATGTATTTATTATGAGACAAAAATAATTCCAGCCTAACTCTTATAGATAACCCCAGTGTATCTATATACAGGGACAAGTTTCATTCAAGTTTTTCCTGTATTCTCATGAATTATTAGAACTGATTCTGTTTCTTATTTTCTCTGTATACCCTCCCCATAATGCGTTTGAAGATTCAAGATTTATAACAAACAAGAAACTAAATTTACAAAATGTTCAATGCATTACCAGGTTTACTGTATTTCAGGGCAAGGTTAGGGAAGTTGGACCCAATATCACAAGAATGAAGGGAGAACATCCAGAATATGAGCCCTGGGTCACATGTTAGTTTTTTGTCACTGTTTTCAAAATACCTGAAAAGAACAACTTAGAGGAGGAAAAATGTATATTTTGACTCACAGTGTGAGAGATCTCAGTCCATGGGCAGCTGACTCTATGCTCTGGGCACTGGGTCAGCTAACAAGCAGGGAGAGGGAGGGGGAGAGAGAGGGGGAGGTGGAGGGGGAGGTGGAGGGAGAGGGAGAGGGAAAAGCAGGGACAAGATTTAAATCCAAAGAGCATGTCCCTGTGACCTACTTCCTATAGCTACACCCTACCTACCTAGAGTTACCATCCAGTACTATAGTCTTTTCCAATTATTAATCTATCCAGTGAATTAATTCGCCAATTATGTCACAGTTCTTATATTCTAAGTATTTCACCTCTGAGCATTCCTGAATTGCCCAACACAAATTTTGGGGGGATACCTTATATTCAAATCATGAAAGTTATCAATGGGTGACAACTTGTAACTGAGGAAGGAAAGGAAGAGGGGTTACTGGGTATAGGAAGAGGGTGCAGAAGGGTGCAAGAGGCAAACCAGGTGGATCTTTAGTTCCTATTCAGAGTGGAAGCCAGGCATTTGGGGTGCAGGCCAGGGCAGTAAAGGCCAGAAGAGCCACTTTCTATCCTGAAATCTTTCAAGAATGCCTCATGCAGTTTAAGCTGATTCAGTGCTTCTGTATCAGCTCTTTGAAGCAGGGCTTCCTGGAAGAGCCTGACAAATTAATGTTTCTTTTGATGAAAGCAACCTAAAAGCAGGTTGGACCCATTTGTAGAGTGAATTCAGATACTTGAATTCACCTTCCAGAGTAGATAATATTTTTCAAACCACAACTGAAGAGTAAAGGTTGAAGATACTAATAATCCCAAGAGGGAAACATATTAGAAAGCGATTAGTATGTTTGTCAGTCTAATTGACCAGATACACATCTTCTGCTGTTTGTACAGTGGGAGAGGGAAAGCATACAGTCTGCTTGGTTCCAGAAGCAGCAAGAGGTCACCAATGAGGGAAAGGACAAGAGAGGGGAATCTTGGTGCAAATGTAAAATTTATCCTCTTCCTTTCAGTTTAGCCCCAAATTGCCCCTGTAAAAAAATACTCAGAGGACAAAGAGAAGCTAAACCAAAAGTCCTTTTGTCTCATAATCAGCTGTGCTTGGGAATAGTTTATGGGGGGGTGGGGTGTATTAGATGAAAATCAGCCCACACCCCAAGATGCAGTGACAGTTGGTAAGCCCTGAGTCTCTTTGAGGAGGCTCCAGCCTGCCCCTCACAGCGCCTGCTGCCCCTCTTTGCTCCATTAGAAATAATCACTCCTAAGTGGCCCATCATCAGTGCCAGCATGATTTTTTTTTCAATTTGCTAAAAGCTTTTCCCTTGGCCCATTTTTATTTTGTTTTGTTTCTAAGTAACTATTTTAATTCCCTCTCCCCTTTATTTTTGCAGTTAACTGACTTGAAAAAAATCTGATATGAAATGGGGCTTACATACTCGTTTCTTCTACTCTGCTGTACACCCCTCCCCCACCCCTAGTAATAGCCATTGCATATGCATTAACCAACAGATCTATTAATGGATTGTTTTGCCCCTTTGAAGACAAAGAAAAAAGACACCTCCAGTGAGAATATGTGTGTGTGTGTGTGTGTGTGTGTGTGTATGTACATATGTATATATATATATATATATATATATATATACTATTTTTTGCAACAAATAGCTTTCTTTTACATTCAGAAATGAAATGGCATTGAGGTCCCAAATTGCTCTCATCTAAAATGTTTTACTTCCATCTTCACTTTCCTAGATTATGATCAATTTTCCCTCAGAAAGAATTATTCAAATTGTCCCCAGTCTTCTGAGTCCTTAGGAAAAACAATGCCTTAGTACTTCAAATCTATTCTATTCACTTGTCACTTGGTATATTCTGACTGTACTCACAGATATTCTTTTTTTTTTTCAACATATTATTTATTTTCTCAGCTGGATTGCAAACTTCTCAATGTTAAAGATCATGTCATTCATTCATTCATTCATTCAACAAATGTATTTGAATACCCACACTTGCTAGACATGATCTAATCACTTATGATAAAGCCAAGAGATCATCAAATAAAAATTTCTACTCCCATGGGGTTTATATTCTAGTGGAGGGAGACAAAGAATAAAAGTTAGTGAGCTATAGAGTTTGTTCAAAGTTGTTAAATAAAGCAGAAAAAATAGAACATTATATGAGAATCTGAAGCATAAGAGGAGAAGTCTACAATTTTAAATAGGGCAGTCAATGATAAAAGAATAAGCCATGTGAATAATAAAAGAGGGGCATCCAAAGGATGCACTCCAAAGCAGGAGTTCCCATCAGCTTATTGGGAAGACTGTGATAGGAACAGAGAGTACAGCTTAGTATATATTGATTTGGGATCCTACTATCATCCTAGTGCAGATGTGGTGGGGAAAACAGTTGGATATAGGAGTCTAGAGATCCACTAATGTTTGGGCTGGAATATTCATTTGGTATTAAAGTCATGAAATTGAGTGATATCCACTATGGAAGTGAGTTTAAACAAGGAAGTCTGGGAGATGTAAAGAAATCATTTGTAAGGTAAAAGGAAAATTAAGAACATGAGGTATCCTGGAATTCAAGTGAAGAAAGTATATCGAAGAAGCAAGAAATAACATTCTGATTGGTCAAGTGAAATGAAGGTTGAAACCTGACTATCTGTTTAGCAACTTGTAAGGTCACTGATAATTTCAACAAGAGCAGTTTCAGCAGAGTGATGGAGACACAACCTGATTAGAATGAGATTAAATGAGAATGTGATGTACAGTGGGATGAATACTTGTATCCCAGAAACTTATTTATTGAAAATATCTTCTTAATATGATGTTGTTTAGAGGTAAGTCCATTGAGATCTAACTAGGTCATGAGGATGTACCCCTTACATATGGAATTAGCATGCTTACGAAAATAGACCAGAGAGCTACCTCATTCTCTTCAGCCTTGTTCAGTCCTCCATTGGAACTGAGACCAATTACTTCTGAATCACAACTAATTTGACTAGTGTCCTAGAGTTTAGATTAATTCTTTTTGCTACCCTCTGACAACTGCTTCTGTACTTCTATCTGAGTCTTTCCAAGAGTTCTATAGCTGACCTAGGATCTCTAACCCTAATTCCTTTTGTTCCCCCACCCAGTATGTCAATATATCTCATGGCTGAGGTCTGGTTATGGATCCACTAGGACCTTGTGCAAGGTGTCTGGCACTGTTTCTGCCATTTTTTTCTACCTTCTGACCAATTCTTCATGCCAATCCCACTCTCCTACTCACTTCTACTCAAAATATTTCCTGGTTCTCACAATTCAACTTGTATGCCCTGTTGTAAACTTGTCCGTGTGTTGACAACTTTTATATTTAGATTTTACAAGAAGTTGAACTGCAGATGACATAAGTATATATGGGAAAAGGAAGTGTCCTGGTCTTATTAACTCTGACCTTTGAATACTATGATAACTATAGCTAAGGAACTTCGAATGACAACTCAGTGATTCTCCCTCCTATTTATTGATTTCCAATGGCTAATAAAATGTTAACAATTTTCTGTGTACCTCTGTTTTTTAGGTACTCATTTAATGCCTATTCCCTCCCTAGAGTCTCAGGTTCATAGTTTTCCACCAACTTTCCAGATGGTAAAAGTACATTTTCATAGAGAACAACTGCTAAGAGTACTTCAGATTTGGGCCCATGGACTGCAATGTGTTCTACCCAGAAAGTCTAATGCATTAATTTCTGGTGGAATAGGGATTTTTGTAGGACCTTATTCTATGTATCATATAAATGACTAAACATTTTTTAAGGGAAATCATTATCTATTTTGAAAGGTTTGGCAAAAAAAAATATAAGAGTTCATTTTAATTCAGTCTATCTTACAAAGAATGCTCATGAACAATTGCTGATAAGAAAAATATGGATGGAACAAAGAGTACAAATTTCTGCTTCTGCTTGTTAGATTTAAATAGATATCAATTTGCTCAAATTTCTGTGCCTCATTTTTTTCTGCCCAAAGAGGAAAAAAAACACTTGCATATAGTAAGTGATCATAAATGGCATGCAATATCATTCTCTAATAAATCCTTTTAGTTACATAAAAGTAAAAACAAATGATTGGTTTATTTTTGCTTTATTTTTAAAGTTTAAAATGAATTACAATGGACCTTAGACATACAGCTAACGTACCATACAGTAGAGGTGGCAAAATAGCATCTTATTAACAATGATTAGGAGCAAGGAACAACTTATAAAAATCCAAATGTTCATAGAGAGTGGTGCTAACTAGCTGGCATACTAATGAGTTTCAAGTGGAAGAATAATTAAGCACGATTGCTGAATATCAGTTATGACAGAGATTATGTAGTTAATTTATTGTTTGGAAAGAATTTAGGAGATTTGGACCCCTCTCTCATTTATTAAGACTGAAAACTAACCTAGTTGATTTACTGGAAAATGCCTCAGATTTGAAAAGTGATATAAATTGTAAATGACAATCAGAAAAGTAAAAGGAAAACACTCAAGCTTAAAATCTAAAAATATTTAGAAATACTTTAAAATAAAGTAAGATTTATTCAAGACTAGGTTTTACATTTGTATAACAAATAGCAAATTGAATAGTTATTTGGCCCAAACCCATGGGTGGATGAAAGTCAACCTGCAGCACAATTAAATTGTCATTGTCATTGTTGGGGTCTAAAGTATTTTGGAAACAACTGAAAATTAAATTGCCCTCTGAGAATTCAAACTGTGAAGTCAACACATAATGAATGATAATGACAAGTTGAAAATCTACCTTAAAAGATATAGAAAGCCTCCCACATAAGCAAGATTTGATTTTATCCTGGCTGAAGGCACCAGCATAATCCAAAGAATAAGTCTGTCAGAAACAGAATAGGTCAGACATTTAATTTTCTTAAAAACAGAGACAAGACTTACAAAGTAAAACAAAGACAACACTTGTCTAAAAATTGTTAATGGGAAATAGATTCTTAGCTTTTATTTCCAATAAGATCAGGCACATTGCACTGTGGGTATAAAATTTTGTAGGGAATTTGGAGAAAAACTTCCAGGGTTTAAATTTGGTTTTCTACTTAAAAGCCATGGGCTTTGAAAATAATATCTCAAATTCAGTGTCTTCACCTTATCTCTGAAAATTGGGGATGACAACAACATCTTTATGGAATTAGTGTGGATAGAACACAAACCTTCAATAAATCGTATTTATATTACATTCATTGAGTCAATTCCTTTGTTGTGATTCCATACAAAATATCAAGCAACCTTCTAATTGTGATATGATTTCCTGTGTAGCTTAAAAATTCACTGACCAAATAATTCAAGAATCACCATGCTTGTAACCAATATATTTCTCATTATAAATGAATAGATTGGATTCATAGTATTATAGGTCAGTCTCATGATCTTCATTAATGTCAGCCTATTATGTTAGCAATGTGGCGTGATTCAGAAGAACCCAAAAGTCAAGATTCATAACTTTTTAACAAATACTGCCACAGTTAAGTATGTAAGTAAATTATTCTGTGCAAGAAATTCTGTTTCCAGAGAAGTAAATAATAAGAGAATACATATAGATACATGGTAGGACATCAGTCAAATCTAGGATGAGGGGGAGCATGGAAAGAATTCCCCTTGTTCTCTTACTTATGCTAATAAAGGATAAAACAAAAGATGATCTCTTTTGATTTACTATCTTGAATTATTTTATTATCTCCTAGTTTAATACTCAGATATCTTTTCTTAGAAATGCCATCCAAGTAATCTTTTGACAGGAAAATTTGTTTATATCACTCTCCTTAATTTTTTCAATGATTCCACATGGCCAGGAAAGTAAACTCACTTACAGAACGTCGTAGCTTCCTTGTCTAGAGATGGGGCCCAGACAGGAATGTTCATCCCTTAAGGTAAGCCTGTGGCCCTAGTTACACTTCATTAGATGAAGAGACAGCTAAGCAAATTGGATTCTGTTCTAGGAATTTGGAAATGGGAGAAGCAGAGACTCGTTTTCTGCCTGATGCTGGACCTAAAGTGTGTAAACTCAGAAGTTAAAAGATAGCCTTGTCTTCTATGAACTACAGAGCAGGGAAAACTGGTCTAGTTAGAAGGAAAATAATGAAGCAAATGCACAAAAAGAGCAGAAAAGGAAGATATCTTAACAGCCTTCCTCTTTGTTTCTGTTTCCAAGGAAGAACTGAATTCCCATACTTGGGGTTTTTGAAACCACCTGGATAGTTCTAGTAAATTTTCCTTTTCTGCATAAGCAGTACTATTTATAAAATACTTGTGGCTATGCAGTTCCTTCCCTTAGAGCATCCAATCTATCATGATGCGTTTCTTAAGTGATTTTCACCTGCATCTAAACTAGTCTCCTCTCCTACATCTCACAGCTTACCCTTGAATCTCCAACTGTATCAACCAGACAACTCACACAAATTTTTGAGCTTCCTATACTCTGGAGTCATAGTGTTTCAAAATACTCTTTCCACTTTTCTAATTTCCACCCATTCTGACCTTCCTACTAAATGGCTGCACATCCTTAGGAATTCTATCCCAGCCACTTCCACTGCACTTTATAGATGCCCATATTATTGCACATAATACATTGTACAAAAATGATTTGTCTGTCTCTTTCCCTAATGCCCTATAATCTCATAAGTGGCAAATATCTAATCTTTTATATTTTTGTATTTTATGTCTGCATGCCAGTTAAAATGCACAGTAATGCTGGCATGTGTTCTGATATATTCACATCTTTCAACCATTCATAAAGTAAGATGTATTATATTTCTTATAATATATAATATTAACTCTCATGTATTATATATATTATTTATGATATAATATATATGGAAATCATATATATAATACTCTTATGTAAAATAATGGACCAAAAAAAATAAAATAAAATCTGAGTTCCTAAAAAGTCATATTCTTCTTGCTTTCTCAAAAGCACATAGAAGTTCTGATAATTATTGTTAGTCATGGTGCAACTGCCTGAAGCTTCTTAAGCTGTTTTGTCAATGTCAACTTTAAACCATATTTGATGTATTAAGTGGCAGGATAAAACCAATAATAGCAGCATCCTGGGACAGAGCCAAAATAAGAGCTGTGAAGGATCATTTGCTGCTTCGTAACTGCACTGACCTGGACACAAGTGGGGATTAAAGGACAGCAGGCTACCTAATCAGCCACTGTCTGGAGAGCTTCAGTCGGGTTCTCACAAGCTGAGAGGGCAGGGGGAATGACAGAAGGACAGGTGTACATTTGAGCTGGTTGTCAGGAAACAGAGAAGCCTGCAATGTAGCCATCAGAATTGAACAATGAGAAGTGTAGAAGTAGTAGTCACATGGCCAGGATAGCAGGTGATAAAGTATGCATGAAGAAGTCTGAAAGTCTGAAGAGTGTTGAGAAGGAAGAGGAGAAGTGTTCCTGGATTACACACTTCTACATGTCCCCTTTGCCCTAAAAAGGATCCTGGGTTAATAAAAAATAACAGAATGAGTTTAACTTTAGACAGTCTTTGAATCAAAATATTACCAAAGTCTGATCACAAACCAAAGTACAGTCATGCTGTTCAGAGAGTTTCAAAACATTTCTCTAGTGCATTTATGAGTTGTGTGCATTTTTGTTTATATCCCCAGAGTCTCTTAAGGGATTCTTTGGTCACTCTCTTTCCCTCCACCCACTGATGCCACACAGAGAGCCATCTAACTCCTTAGTCCCATGAAATAATATCAATCTGGGCTAGATGTGGCCCTTCCGAAGATTTTGACAGAACTTTTGTAGAAAAATCTCTTTTAATGAGCATGAGATTCTATTGTTCATCTGTGTTATCGAGTAGGTAAAGGTTAAGGGGTAATGATAGTGACACAGAGGAAAAGAAAATTCAGCCACAATGGAACAATTCTAGGCTTCAAACTGGCAGGTATTTATTTTTGGTTACAGGAGACAGCTGCTCTTTTTGCTTAGTGTAGCCTGAGTTGGGTCTGCACATATTATTGAGAGAGTCCCAGTGAATACAACTGCTTGTTCATTAACCTATCAGCTTTTAACCTGCTCTCTCTCATTGCAACAGGCTTAAGCCCATGTGCAGCAGCTGCATGACTAGAACAAAGAAAAAACAAATAATAGAATGGATCTAGCACTGGTCATCTTAAGACAAAGCCACTTACCACCCCCCAGAGAGAACAGCACTTGAATCTGTCACTAAATATGCTTATTTTTCTCATGATTGAGATGCAAGCAAATTTTAGTGGCAATAGGCAAGGTAAATGAATTAAAAATGCAACATTTGTTTCCTTGGCTTCTCACAAACTGAAGCATTCTGAATAGAAAATTGGCCTTAGCACACACTGAACTTAGACCCTGAAGCTTTAGAAGTCAAAGAAGTTTGACCTTGGCATGGTCAAAAGCACAATTTACTTTTTAATAATGCATAATGGCTTTTCTCATATCAGTGAAAAAAGAAACAGGGATAACACATTTTCAAATTGACTTTAGAAGTAATAGACTTGAAGCCCTTGCCTTCCTTAAACACTTCTCTGCTGGAATCTCAAGCATGTTCTACATTTCAGTGCTGATCATAGGTAAGTGTCCCTTGGAAGTAGTGTGGAGCTCCTTTTGCATATTGGACCTAGACTCAGCATGTAGTAGGAGCTGAACACTTTCTATCCACTTTATCCCTGTTAACCATGCTTCTCCTCCTGTCCTGTACCCATAACTTCTGTTATAGTGCAAGATTTTACCCAATAAGACAGCATCCTATTCTCTATACTGCTCTCTGTACAATTTTATTTGGATGGACTGGATGTCTAGAGCCACAGGGACTTCCTCCACTAGGTCTAGAGTATTGCAAGCCACTATCATAAGGTACTTCTACATTGGAAATCTGTGTGTTAAGTCAAATCTAAAGACTCAGTATTGTTAATGACTGCTCAGTATAGTTCTATGTAGCTTCTGTCATGGTATGCAGTCCTGTGTGAAAGCCTCTTCTGTGTGCTCTTGCCTTCTTTGTTTTTACCGTCCTGTCCCCAAAATATCTAGAACACTACCTTCACCACAAACTTATAAAGTGAACTCCACAGGCCATGATTTACTCCTGGATTTGTGAATATATAAAGAGCTCACTTGGAGGCTTTTGTGATATAGTAGATTGTTTCCACGTGTCAGAAATGGTAAGAATTGGTCATTTTCTAAGAATAATTAGAAGGTCTACCTGGTATAATTTGTGAGAAGGCAGATATGGTATGTGCCAGAAATAGAGTAATCAAAGATGCAGAAACAGTTTTGACCCAAGTTACTGGAAAGATTAAATTTGCCATTATTCTTGTTGGGGACAACTCAGAGAGGGGCAGCTTGGGGACACAGAGTTGAATAGCCAGTTTGTGTATATTATGTTTGTAAAGTAGAGATTCTGGAGCAACTAGGACTACCCTCTCCTCTGACACCAATTGCAAATTTAGGAGCATCCAAGTTCACCCTCATTTCTGACACAGATTGCAATTTCAGGGATCATAAAAATTATCCTCCAGTTTGATAATTCCCTAGGAAGGTTCACAGAATTCTTCGGAAACTGTTATACTCACTGTTACAATTTATAACAGCAAAAGAATACAGAGTAAAATCTGCTTAAGGTAGAGACACAAGCAGAGTCCAGAAGGCTAGCATTTATTCTCTCATTCAGCTATGGCTGAAGTAAGTGAAAGTAAAAAAAGGGTATTTCATTGGCAAAAAAGTGTAAACTTCTTCAGCCAATAATGTGGGACAATATGCACAGAGTATTGCCAGTCAGGAATACTCACCTGAACCTTGGTATGCATAGTTATTTTGGGAGCTTGGTCGTGTAGGCATGATTCACCACCCACTTGGCTAACCTATAGTCTCCAGCCCCTCCAGAGGCTGAGCTGGTAACACTTGGCCCATAGTCTCACCACAAAATTCATGGCCCAGGGCACCTAATTAAGACAATCATACCAGATAGGGCATTCCAGGGACTTAGAGATGAACTCCCAGGAGGTAATGGCAAAAGCCAGACCCTTCTTTATATAAGATTAATTCTTTACTATACAGATGTCAAAAAAGAAATTAAGTTTAGAAGTCTAGATTTCAGGGAAATATTCTTTTTTTTTTTTGGTACTGGGGATTGAACCCAGGGGCACTCAACCACTGAGCCACATTCCCAGCCCTATTTTGTATTTTATTTAGAGACAGGGTCTCACTGAGTTGTTTAGGGCCTCATTGTTGCTTTGAACTCGTGATCCTCCTGCCTCAGCCTCCCAAGTGCTGGGATTACAGGCGTGTGCCACCAAACCTGGCTAGGGAAATATTCTTATAAGAGCCAGACCTTTGGGAGTTGCAGAATGTAGCATGAATTAGGGTCCAATATTCTATTGTCTCTGTACTGAAGTTACATAATCTCACTCCCAAGAAGAGGATGGCTGATAAAAATTTTGAAAGAACTTTTTTCAGTGCCAACATACCACTCCTATCAAAATCATTTTAATGTACTTATTGTAAATTATTTTAAATTTGCTTATATGAATTATTTTTGCAGCATTATTATATATTAAAAAATCCATGACTGAGCACATACACTACGTAGTATACTTTAAAAGATTTCTGTACCCCAAATAATACATTTTAATAAAAATTACTCATTGAAATAACATAATTTGGCCCGTCAATGAATTAGCATCTTTTCTTAGCCAAAACAAAAAGACAGATGATGAAACATTGAGTGCAAAGGAGTCATTTTTTTTTTCTGTTATTGTTACTTATTACACAATGCATTTTGGTGGGGATCTGAACTTGTACAGACCACATTAACTAAAATGATAAATAGGCCTGGTGGTTAAGCCAGGTGGCAACACTCTGGTTTGTGTGGCTGCTGAAATGGATACCTGCTTATAGGAGGAAACATGGGACTCCCTTCCTGGGGCTAGGGGAGGTTGGGCCTGCTGAAGAGGTGTTGTGATTGATTTCTTTAGAAAAGAGTGCCAGCTGGAGTGTGCATAAATGGCTCCTTCTGGATTCTCCTTAAAAGCTAAATTGATGGCAACTTCTGAAAAGAGCAGCTCAGACCTCTATCCTTGTAGCATAAAGATAAATCTTGATTTCTGCTACCACTGAAGTAAGTGAAAGTAGGCAAAGGTAAAATAATAATAATTATTATAATGTACTCTCAGTGAAGGAATTAGAGAAACAAAATGTAACTCAACTACCAAAATAAGGGGATAATTGCAATGTGGTGCTCTTCTTTGTTAGGAGAGATTTTAGGAACCCATCTGTGCAGATTGTTTCTTTTTTATTATCATTACATAAACTAATTACATTAGGGAAAGGGGGCATTTTAATTAAAAGCCTGTTTTAAAGAGTTATAATTCTACTATGTCATTAAATAACCTAATTGGGTGCTGAATTTGTTAAACAGTATTTCTGAAAACACTTGTTTGCAAATTATTTGTAGTAACCGCATTTTCAAAAAATAGATTGTGTCCTTTCATTTTTCCATTTTGACCAGATGAATATAGGCATTAATATATGCCAACCATCTCAATTTTGGGGATACTTATTTTTTCAATAAACATACAAAAACATTCCATTTTACAAAGCATGTATATTTGTTTGTATATGACAGGTTTAACTAGGATAATCTCCTCAGAACATGATAAGTTGCAAAGGGTGAACACTGGGGGAGGTGGAAAAATGGATAGAGACCTCTACAGCTAATATTGTCATCAAAAGACATTGCTGCTGTGTAAGCTCATTTTTCTTGGAATAAAAACTTCATCCACATAAATGATGCTACTTGGATAACATCAACTGTCCCACATAAAACAGATGGATGTTTTTAATGCACTTTCCATTTTTTTTTACCCCTTTTCCATGCATCCAGTGAATTCAGACAGGGATTTCTATCTAAATTTTAGGGAATGGAGAAAGCAAAGAATCAAGAACAGAGGTATGGGAAAATGAAAAAAAAATAACATGCAAGAGAGAAATGAAGGCTTAGTAAAGTACCTGGTAAAGGAAGTAGAAACAGGAATTTAAACTCATGATTTTATTTCAGTATTCAAATTGGTCTCTAGATTTCTTCTCTCTGCTTGAAATGCTGAAATGTTCTTATTTAAAAATTGGATGTGAAAAGCATTATAGAAACCACTTTTGTATTTAAAAAATGCCATAAAGTGTAAAGACTAAATAAATCCTATCATCTTAATCATTATATTTATTGATGAAATAGTGTCTTCTATTTAGTAGACATGCACAAAATATATATTGAATGAATGAATGAAGACAACATTTCACTCAAACTCTCAAGTAGAGCATGGCAGTTCCTGCTAACAGCAATGATTTTTAAAAAATTTTTTGCGATTCAGTATCATTCCCCAGGGAAGCTGGTAAACTGAAATCTGTTCCATTAATGCCAGCAGGGGAGTATATGTGTGAAGAGTCTAAGTAAACATTTATTGTACCTGATGGCTCAATGAACTATCCACATGAGCTCTTAAGAAACTTGAAAATACTTGGCAGTATTTATACTTAGGATGAACTCTACAAATACTATTTATGGATGTCATTCTTAAGAAAATTTCTATTTTTGAGATAGTTGAGGTTTTCAATCCAAAACTGCTGGGCTAATCTGTATAATCTGTATATCTCTCCTTTTCCTTTGGTAACAAGTTAATCTCTTAAAATGTTTTCTTAAATTTTTATGCTAGATTTTCTATCTAAATTAGCATCAAAATATCTTCCAAGAACACATTAGTAGCTAGGATTTTTTTTTTTTAATATGATGTTCTTTGGCTGAAGATGTAGAGTGTAGTAGCCCTAGCACATGTTGTCCTGGGTTCAATCTCCAGCACTGAAAAATTTTTTTTTCCATTTTGACAAATGTAACCACAATGTCAAAGTGTCATTTACTAAGTGTCTAAGATATGCAGATTCCTTTTTCAGTGCTTTACGTGTTAATGAGTAGATGGTTTTCTCCTATTATAAAAAAGAAATCAAAGCCCTGTATAAAGCTACATAAATCATACATTTTTGAACTGAAATTCAAATCCAACACTCTGGCTATGGTAGACTTACTCCACCGAAGTTTCATTTGACTCTTACAAAATCTTGTGAGGTCAGTGGGCCAAGGGTAGTTTCCTTTTCTTTATTCTGCTAAAGTTGCTATTTATTCAGTCTGCATTTACATGAATTTTTTTTAGAATTATAGAAATTCAGAGCAGGAAAAATTTAGGTATAATCCAAATTAGCAATTTTCAGGAATTTTTGCTTTAGTGCCACTAAATAGCCTGAATTATTGTGGACATTCAAAAGTATTTGTAATATGTGCTATATTTATTGATACCATATTAACAATAAAAAATAGAACATTTAAAATATTTTTTATTAGTTTTAAACACCTGGAATTAGATTTTTATTCTCAAGATCTTATATGGAATCTAATACAAAGTATATTCTTAGTCCTAGTAAGGTATGACTTTATTCATATTTCCAAATAAAGGTAAGTGACATGTTTGCATACATATGTATATATATATATATATATATATATATATATAGAGAGAGAGTACGCGAGAATTCAGATTAGTTATTTAAAAGTAACTCATTTTATACTTACTGTCATACTAATATTGATGAAGGTAGTGTTTTAGGGAAGGTGGAATTAGAGAGGTAGAAATATACAGGTGTAATTTCTTAAAAGGAAAGATAAATAAACATGAAGAGTAGAAGGAGAAAAGGAAATTGCTTAACTTGGTCCAAGTTACAATAGAATTAAATGATTCACTTTTTAGATTTTGCACTCTTTGTCGAGTAGGTCTTATGTATCCTTTCTTAAATGTGTTTCATTACTTGAAAGTTTATGTGAAGGACTATATTCAGTAATCTGTCTCTGTTGTTTTAAAATACATCACAGTTCCATGACCTATTAATGTATTCATTAATTTGATATATTTGAAACTTAAATCAGGAGTTAAATTCTCTATGAGAATGCCTGCTTTACCAATGTCTAAAGTTATATTTACTTGCATATTTATGTGACTTAAATTATTATACCTAGAAAACAAAAGAATGTCAGTTTTATTTCCTAAAAAAAATTATTATGGTTCAGGTTATTTGGAGACTATTTTATTAAGAAAAGTTACTTCACTTTTACGGATTCACCAACTCATGTATACATGGGTATTCATCACAGTATTACTTATAAATATGACATAAAAAAGTAACCAAAGTGTTTAATAAAGTGAATAGCTACATAAGATATGTGCATGAAGCAACACAGTGTTCATGAAGTCAAGCTAGAACCATAGTCACTGACTTACAAGGACCTCTAGGATGCTGTAAAAAATAGTTACTAATATAAAATACAAAACAACTCTATTTGTGTGTGTTTATGTGCATAGAAAGTGTTATGGAAGAACAATTTGAAACTATTAATAGTGACAACTCAATGGGGAGTGGAATTAGGATATTGAGGAAAACTTTTACCTTAAATCCTTTTATATGTTTGTTATTTACATTAAATTCGAGTAATAATTTGAAAAGTTTTATAATTTGAAAAGTACTTTGCAGAATTTGTAACAAAATTAACAGAGGACCTGAAGTTTATTAAAATAGGAATTTCAGTGGTTACTCCATAAAATATACCTGTACATGATCATAATTTGTGGTTGGTGATTCTGTGGTCCACACTGATTTACCTACAAATTCTTTTTTTTTTTTTAATTAAAGGTCTCATTCGTTTGCAAGAACTCATCAAAGCCCCATCAAGATATAATCTTCGTCTTAAAATTCGTCAACTGCCTGCTGATACAAAGGATGCAAAACCCTTACTAAAAGAAATGAAGAGAGGCAAAGAATTCCATGTAATCTTTGACTGTAGCCATGAAATGGCAGCAGGCATTTTAAAACAGGTAATTTTACATTACTTAAGTTAAATCCTTAGTCTCTATAAACTTGCACTTGAAGTATGATCTTTAAAAAAAAATACGATGTCATTGTTACAGTCAATTAAAAAACCAGGGAAATTACTTTCATGAAATTTTATAATATAAAGTCAGGTAATTGTTTTCAATTAATTGTTATAAAGAAAAGTAACATAAATATAGATGCACATCAAAGCAGATTAAAGTTCTGATGATATTTTCAAATGCCTACAATACTGTTAATCAGATTATTGACTAATAAGATAGATACTCTGTTTTATACTGAAATGAGGGAATAAACTACTAAGAGTCAATAACTGAATAACTGATCCATTGTAACCAGAGTAGGAAAATAGATTTACTCTTTACCTGTTATCTGCTGTGAGATGCCTTATATATTTAATATTATTTCATCATCACCACAACTAAAAGATATAAGAACTATATCTACTTTACACACACAAACAAACTGAGTCTCATCTCAGAATGACTAACTTGACCAATGCAAAGAAATGGCAGAGGGGCTAATGTCTCACCTAGATTTATTCCAGAATAAAGCAATGCCTACCTAAAAGAACACTTCTAAATTAATCAAATGAAACAGTTTGCAGCAGTAAACCAATGAAAAGTCAGCACTATTCAGACTAAACAGCAAATATGAAAAATAGGAATTATTATTCCTCTATATCTTGCAGGTGAGAGAACTGAAGTTAGGGGTTAAAATGGTTAGTAGAAGGCGATATATTTACTAGGTGATAGAGTGTGGGATTGAATTTAGATCCCTGGATTTTTCTTTCTTAAATTTTTTTTTTTAATGCACCCTGGGGTGTCATCACAGTGGCTTGGCATTAGTCAACTGTTTTCAGACCTCTCATGCATAGGATAAAATGTCTGCTGGAGAGCTATGCAGATTCAAATGACAAATGATATCCCATTAAATATAACTACTGACAACAAATGCCTGTTATAACATGGTTAGTTTATTAAGCAGATGTTTGTTTCTCCAATATTCCAATATGAATGTTGCTTCCACTATAGTAAAATATTTAATTTGATTTAAAAATTTGCTCTAGTTTATGTTTCATAACAAAACAAATGAGGGATTTTGTTTTTTGTTTTTGGGTTTTTTAGTAATAAATAAAATGATGCAATAAACTAACCACTAAAATCTAGAGTCAGAATTTATTTTTCATATAATTCCCAAACAATTCATGATCACATTTAGAATACACAGATTTAGAAAGAACTTTGTTTGGCTCCCACAGCACTTTACTCTTCCAGTGACAGAACTTTGTCCTCTTTCTCTTGGCTTCTTACAAATATGTAAACAATCAGTTATCTTTTCTTTAAAGAATTTACTGACTTATTTTCCTCTCTGGAGAGTAAGAATACCTTGTAACCATTAATGACAGAATTGGCCTTCTGCCTTCTATTGTGTGGCATTATTTTACACTAGTTTTCTTATAAAAACCTATTTTTTTGCACAAAATAAAGGCAGAACTAAAATAGTGTTTAAATATATTCAACAGAAAAAAGTTGTAACTAGTCCATGAAATACAGAACAATGGTAAAATAAGACTCTAAAGTTGAAGTGCAGCCACAGTGACATTATCATATAACATGCATGCTCTGAGGACCCGTAACACTGACAGGCCACATATATGGTGGCTTTTGTATATTTGTTTGTTTTAACTTATCTCATCCCAGAAAGTATTTGTCCCACATTTGGATGTCAGTTATTCTAGAAACCAATTCAAGAAGAAAACAAAAAGCTTCCTTTTAGTAAATGTGGTGGTACATTCAATAGGAACCTATTTTATGGTTTATGCAATTTTTCTAGGATTCCTCAGCATCAGTTAATGTTGGAACATGGAAGAGATAGTATTTTAGTCAGTTTTTTTGCTGCTGCTGTGACTAAAGGATCCAATCAGCACAATTATAGAGGAAAAAAGGTTTATTTAGGGGCTCACAGTTTCAGAGGTCTCAATCCACAGACAGCAGGCTCCATTCCTTGAGGCTCAAGAGGAGGCAGGACATCATGGCAGAAGAGTGTGGCAGAGGGAAGTGGCTCACATGATCATCAGAAAACAGAGAGAGATACTCTACTCTCCAGATACAAAATATATACCCCATAGCCACACCCCCAATGACTCACTTCCTCCAGCACCCCCGCCCCCCGCCCTCCAGTTACCACTCATTTAATCCCCTTAGGGATTAATTCAATGATTAGATTCAGACTATAACCCAGTCATTTCTCCTTCAGACCTTCTTGCATTGTCTCACACATGAGCTTTTGGGGGATACCACATCCAAACCATAACAAAGAGTATAGGAGTTGAGTAGCAGAAATATATGAGCTGTCAGCTAGTCTGGTCTCAAGAGAAAAAGAGATGGTCTTAATCAAGGTAAATTTGTTGGCTTGTTTGTTTATTTAAATTACCTATTTAAACTAAGTGAGCATTCGCTAAATATTAAGCAACAGTGAGTTTGAAGTTTCCTTGTCTGAAAACTTTAAAAGTGAGTGGAGCTTGTGGCTGATTAGATTTTCCTCTGAGGAAAGTTGAGTGCACTAAATGGGGACATACCTCCACAGCAGATGATTCCACCTTTATCCACATTTGTCACAGAGAATCCCCTAGGGGAGAGTCAAGATGCTCTGAAGTAAAACCTGGCAAGGACATTCTATCATAGAGAAAAAAAAAGTAGTAATCAAGAACTTCAAAGTCTAGATCAGAAAGTGTGAAATAAAAACCTTTAGATTAGAAAAATGGGAAAGCTGATGCAAATAACTATAATATCAAGAAGTAAAATAAAATTAAATATAAGAGATAAGTACAGAGACCCGTCCTTCCCCATTTTAAATCTTGAGCAGTATAATTTTTGGATACAACCCAAAGAATAAATTGTTTGCAAATTCTATACATAGATGACTGAATATGCAATTTTTCACACAGTATTTTTAACACTACACCAGGTTAATTTAGGAGATTTCTAATGTTATTTTTATTTTAGAAAAATTAATCTCTGATATTTCCAGGAGAGATGATATATAGCACAACCAATTTTCTGTTGAGGCAACTCTTATTATTGGTACATAAAAGACACTGATTTTATTTTTTAGTGTGTTTTGAGATATGTATACAATGCATTCAAAAGTAATACCAAGACATAATGCTATACAATTAAAAGAAGATCCAGAGCAAGGGATTTTTTATTATTTTTATTATTTTTTATTATTGTAAATTAATCTTTCAAGATAATATTCCTGTTGTTTGATTTAGTGTGTGAGATTGCACTGTGGGTACTTAATAAAAACTATCCTCTTCTATTTCTATTTATAGCTTTTTCAAAATCTTACATCATAACCCATAATGTGTTTTCAAAATCAAAGGCTGAAAGAAAGTTAGTGAAAGCCACACACAGACCCCAGTTATCCATTATAAATTTCTTCTCATGGAGATGAAGAAACTTGTAACAGTGCAGAATACCCATATCAAAAGCAAGCCATCCTCTTCCTCACCATCTGCTCAATGCCTTCCTACGCGTTACCAAAGCACAATTAATTGCACAGGTCTGAAATGCCAAGGTTTTCAAATTATGAAGGAAAAGGAAAATTTTTGGAATGCATAAGTTACAAAATCAATCTACATGCTTGAGAATATAAAATATGTAATTTTATAAAATGACATAGATTATTAATATCAAAGAAGAAAATAAAAATGGAATAAATTGGTTTGGAGCACTTAAAACGGAATCAGGAGTCCATTATGAATCAGGTCTCACGTACTTTGTCTGCTGAACCTTGGAATTGGGCTTCAAATTCTAGCCAACATTTGAATTGCAGTTTTCCAAATATTGTTAGGCTCTGCTGACTTTTATTCAACAGATCTCTTCCCTCAAACCAGACAGAGACTGGGACCTCACCCAATCCCTTTTTTACAAGACAGCTTAACTTTTGCCAGCACTAATCATAATTCCCGACTAAAAACTGATTTAATTTCCCACCCTCTACCCCTTGCAGTTTAAAGATATAAATTCATATGTAATTTTTAAAAATTTCTGAGCACTTATTCTAGCTGGGATAGGTGTATCCCCAGAACCATTCTTACTTCTGCTGCAATAAACTCTGTGTTTTCACATTGGGTGTCCCCTAATTTGCCTTTTAGGTTAACAGATCTAATCCAGACTCCAAGAGTTAGAGACCTGGAGTCCATGTTTACTCACTATCTTGTGTTCTTGGGCAATTTATTCATCCTTTTCATATACTTCTCAGTTCATCAACTGTAAAATGAACATAATAGACCATTTTATAAGGGTTTTATGATGTTTAAATATGCAATATGTTTAGAACAGTACCAAACACATGTTAAGCATCACATAAGTGTTGTTTTTATCCATATATCTGACTCACTATTTCTCTCATTATCTTTATTTCTATACCCATTGCATTGATAAAGAAGAATCAAGGACAATACTGAGGTGTCATGGTGTGGTTATAAAAGAGGAGAAACTCTCTGCACATATCCAGCAGGAGCAATGAACACCTTCTGAATAAATAGATAATGTAAATTTTTATTTAAAAGGAGAAGTTTTATTTTTCTTAGGATAGTAGCATCATGAGAATGTTATTGTTTTATATAATTGTCCATTTAAAAAGTATTATTTGATTATTTGATTTCAAGATTTCCTTCCTATGCTCAATCGTTTGCAGTTACTTTTCATTAACCAATGTTTCTCACTTTTTCAAAACATTTCATATGCTTCATTTCCGCCCTTCCCCCAAATATCTCTCTTAACTGAATGCCTCATGTTGTAAAATCACAAATTTTATTCTAATTAATTGGTTAATGACTACTTATAAGCATTCCGTACTTAGAATGCAAAAGCCCTAGCTAAGGCAGTTACTAAGTAAAGGAGTTAGTAATTTGTGGAAGACTATGATATGCACCTGAGAATACTTATTTCCTTCTAATACCTCTTCATTCAGTTTTAAAAAATGCACTTTCATTTGTCATTGCCAAGTGTTGTTTATTGATAAACAATTATTTCAAAAGTATCTTCTATTTTCAGAGGGGAAAATTACATGCACATTTCTTATTGGTGGACATTTGAACTCATAAGAACCTCTTCTAAGATTGATAGTCTAAAATTAGTGAGGACTGTAGAAAAGTGAAACAAAATAACTGGTCAACTGTTCTGTTAAAAATAAAAAAAAATGTTTCTCTAATTATCTGTAGATTTAAAATAATAGTGGTGATTTATATTTACTTTATTAATCTAAAGAAATGTCTCTGAAGTACTGGGGGAAGAATGGTCTTTGACATTGTATTTCATGGCACTTTTTTTCTAGTTGAGTAATACTGTAATGAAGACACTACAAATATAAGGAACTGAGATGCAATAATTTCAGATTTGTGTCAAATTTAATGCTTCCTTTAATAGGTAAAGCTATAAGCTTCACAATTGCAAATATTTAACTAATAGCT
The DNA here is from genome assembly GCA_020662805.1 of Glaucomys volans. Lineage (NCBI taxonomy): Eukaryota > Metazoa > Chordata > Mammalia > Rodentia > Sciuridae > Glaucomys > Glaucomys volans. The sequence continues at coordinate 552,962 of JAJEJO010000195.1, read as the reverse complement.
TTTCTATGAAGAGAATTAGGTCAGAAATTCCTTTAGTAACCCCTAATCATTTTTAACTACTGGGAAAATATTTAATTTAACCAAATTTGGATGTAACATGAATACTGTAGGTTGATTATTATATTCTACTATTTTGTTCTCATCTACATTACAGATATAATGTATTTTATACTATGCATATTTTCTATATTAATATTGTTATTTATTCATTTTTTATTTTTTAGGCATTAGCTATGGGAATGATGACAGAATATTATCATTATATCTTTACCACTTTGGTAAGTAATTTATTAAAATGCAAGGTAATATTCTAAATTTTATTATTATGATTTTTTAGGATGCAAAATGTGCTTTTATGAAGAGGTAGTATAATGAGTAGAACATTTGTAGTTGTACTTCGTTTGGATAAAACCCAAAAGGAATTATCAGAAAGAACTCATAATTTTGGTGGGAGGATGATGATTATAAAATGATATCATTTCAAATATCAATTCAAAATATTACATCTTTTTATATTGCTTCAGCAGACTTTCAGACATCATGGATTTTAAAATTAGTTTGCTGAAAAGAATCAATGTTTTAGAAGAACATAAATTCTTATGTTGTTGTTTTCTCATCTCTATTCATTTTTTTTTGAAAATCAGGTTTATTGAAGCTGCCCTTTGAGGAGATTGAATTTTCTATCTTGTTTTTACCTTTGTTTAGTTGGATTTTACAAAGGTCAATATGCTTTAATTTGCAATTAGAAAACAGAATGTTACCTTTATATTTTTGTCTTCACATATTTTCCTGATTATGCATGAAAATATGACTTTACCCTTTAATCAAACCTACTTACTCTTAGCTTTATTTCTTTGTTAGTACATTGTTCTGGTGTTTCTTCCTCTGTGAAGGAGTTCTCTATCTCTTTCATTAAATATATACTGCCCATTTCCAAAATATGAGAGCATTTTAAAATTTGGGTCTCCATCCTATTTTCTTTTTCCTCTTCGATTATTTCCTTTAGAATTGGCATGTGGTTAGAGTTCCATTTATCACCTTTGTTCAAATGAGGTCTCAATGTCCATAAGTAATATTCTTAATTATCACATAATATCTGTTCTGCCATTAATATAATTTTAAAATATTTAAATCTTAATGTATTATCCTCCAAATTGATTCCTTTTTGGATTTCCTTTAAAGTTTCATTATCTCTGACTCCTGTATCCACCCCAAAATTCTGATTATTTTTTTCCTCTGAAGGGTCTCTAGCATCCGTCTTTTCTCTTCCCACAGTGACCAGTTCAATAGTTGCTTTTTCTGTTTATTCAAGTTTCCCATGTGGTCTTCTTGCTTTGGGGAGTCTTGAAATCACCAGATCAAATTCCTAAAATTTAGTTGATTTCAATAACTTTTCATAATAATAACTCTTTTCTTCAATGAAGATTCATATAGTAGATTGTATTTTACTAATAAATATCAGGGCCAGCCCTGCTATATCTCTATATATTGCTTCTTCCTAAATGATTTTTTTTATAGCTTATAAGACACATAGTGGTAGGCAGGTGAAGAAGTGAAATTCTTCCCTTATCCATAAGTTACATTTCAATGCTATTGCAATACCACTCTACCAAAGTCATAATATTTTGAGAAAATCAAAATCATCTCTTAATTCGAAAAAGAGAATGAAACAACTGCTTTAAGATACATATAAATTAGCCTATAATTGAAGCCCTTTGTACTTTGATTCTAACCTAACTTCCCTATTTTCTTTTGTTCTGATTCTTCTTTATCAATTCTCTTTGGCAACCAAATGGATCTAGATGTGTTCCTTGAATAGATACTACATTTTTATACTTTTTTGTTCATATTCACATTCTCCATACCATTTTTGTCTATCTAAGTCTAGTTACTCTTCAATGGCAGATAGAGGGGAGAAAAGATTTCTTCTTCACCTATCTTAAGTTTATGCCTGAGACCCCCTGTAGCAAAAGACAGATTAACAAGACAAAGGCAACACATTTACTTAATATTAATTGTATGTTACATAGGAGCATTCAGAAATTAAGACCCAAAGAAACAGGGAAATCTGTCTATTTTAATACTTTGGTTTGCTGAAGAGTGGACAGTTTTATAGAAATGTAATTGAATAAAAGGGGGATGTAGTCTTTCAATAAGATTGAGGGGAGCAGGCACAGAGGCGCACACCTGTAATCCCAGCAGCTCAAGAGGCTGAGGCAGGAGGATTTCAAGTTCAAAGCCAACCTCAGCAAAACTGAGGCTCTAAGCAACTCAGTGAGACCCTGTCTCTAAATAAAATACAAAATGGGGCTGGGGATGTGGTTCAGTGGTTGAGTACCTTTGGCTTCAATCCAGGTAATCCCCCTCAAAAAAGAAACAAAAGCAATAAAACAAACAAAAAGATGGGAGAGGACTTAGCAATGCCTGTTTGTTCAGATTCTTTTGAATTTAAAGCATTAGTCAGGATCTCTCTGCAATGAGGGTCTTATGACCTTGCTTTTTTTTTCCTGGAGCACAGAGCACAATTCAGGCAATGCCAGTTGCTTTCCACTGAATTTTGTTCTTGTTATCCAGCCTGTATAGCTGTGCAAGTCCCAGGCAAGCTGTGCATAGGACCAATGGCATTTATCTTGCCTTGGATCTCAATATTGTCCAGAAAATCTGAGAGTTAGTTAATGCCAACTAGAAAGAGGGCAGAAGTCCCACATGCTGTGTGTTCTCATGGTGACATCCAGCTCCCTTGATAGCTTTGGCCCCATATCTCCTGGGAAAAGTAAAGGGCAAAACAAGAGCTTTCACTGTATGTGGACTAGAGAGGGCAACAGAAGCAGTGCTCCTATGGTGAGGTCCTTGAAAGGACATGAGACAAAGAAAGTACAAGGTTTCTACAACCAACAAGTGCAATATTCTTAATTTCTTTACTCACCTTTCTTATACACATTACTTAGAAATAACATTTCATGATCTGTCTCTTTAAAGCAAAAAACAAAATCCCAGACAAAACAGCCAACAATTGGTAATAAGTAGATAAGCAAGCAAGGTATAAACAAAATTAGTTTAAAGTAAAATGTGGTTGCATAAAATATAAAGGCAAGTTGTCCTTAATGTGGTGAAGAAAGGTCTTGCAAATTTTAAATGTAAATTATAGAAGTGAAGTATATATACATGTTTATGTACACAGTATGCATATTTGTATTATCAAAGCATGAGGACAATTTATTTAAACCTTGGTCATTTGTGATATTTATATCACTTGAGACACAATGGTATTGAATATTCTAAGGGAAGCAAGAATAAATGACTATTTCAATATATGCTTGTGAGTACATTCTGTTAATAACAGAAACAAATTTGTCTTTCAGGACCTATTCGCTCTTGATGTAGAGCCCTACCGATACAGTGGTGTTAATATGACAGGGTTCAGAATATTAAATACGGAAAACACCCAAGTCTCTTCCATCATTGAAAAGTGGTCAATGGAACGGTTGCAAGCACCTCCGAAACCTGATTCAGGTTTGCTGGATGGATTTATGACGGTATGAATAACCATTTAAAGATCAGTTTGTATGTTCTAAATAGCATTGCACAAATTATTAAATCCTCTGGGTTCAAATTTTCAGATTTTTTGACAGTAATGGCATGATATCCGAGCTACTTACTGCAAATAATTCTATTAACAATTTTCTAAATCACTTTTATTTGACAAGGTTACACTTTCATCCAAGTAATTCAAAATACATTGCAATTATCATTAGGACACTACAGTCCTAGAGGGTTGTCTCTAAAGTTAATTGATACCATATAGAGAACAAATGAGAGACTGAATCAACGTCAATTTGTTGAATATCCTTCTGACCAGACCTATCAATATAATTTCTCTTCCTCATGATGTTTTTAGATATCTCGTGCTATATACGTGACTTACATTACACAAATATCTGCCCTGTGCTTACTCATTCTTTAAGACTCTGGGCTACCAATATTTCCATTTGTCATTTTCAAGTTCTAGTTTAAAAATAAAAAATGCATTAATATATAAACTATACAGAGCTCAATCTTATGTAAATTTACTTGTTTATACCAATGCTTGCAGTGAAAAACTAATGTAATAATTTTAAAATTTCTAATACCTATACTAAAAACATACTGCTCAAAACACAGGTAAAAAAATCAGCATTAATAATTTGTTTTACTTGAATTACTATATAAAAATACTGTTCTTTAGGTGATCAAAATTGTAACTATCATAAGGTAATTTTCCTTCTTTTTCTACTAAGTCTTTGAAATTTGGTCAGGATTTGACACCAAACATATTCAAATTTTAGTCATATTAGCTCAGTAGCCAAATATGGCTAGTGGCCACCATACAGAACAAGGTAGGTTTATACTCTACCATTTTAAAAATTTATGAATGCTTGCTGTATCTCATTAAATACATTTTATACAGACAAACTGATTGCTACTATTTATGAAACAGCTCCACATTTGGGCAGTATTTGCATTTCATTCATTATTACCACCTGCTTTTAGAAATATTAATCTAACTGGAAATTTTACAAATGTAAAATTCTCTATCTTTGTATGTGGAAAATCTTTATGATTGTCATTTTTTTTTCATTTAATTGCTTCAGTTGAGGTTTCAAAGAATGTTTGTAAAAAAAGGAAAGTTGTTTTCTTTCCACTTAAAAAGAGATTTAGTAAATTGAGTGTCTTCATAGACACTATGAATAAAAAATGGATAACCTTCTTGGAACCAACTTTTGGATGAAAAAACAAAAAAACAAAAAAATTCCAGATATTGATTTTCTTTTAATAATAAAAAATAACCTTCTAAGATTTGAAAATATTTAATATTCAATGATAATTTTTAAAGAAATAAAATGAGAGGGATAATTTAATTTCTTATAAAGAGATAGTTAACTACTAGGAATTTGATCTTTAGTCGAAGATATATATTTTATGATTTATATTAGGAGATAAACTTAAAAATGAAAATATTTCCCTCCAAAGCATTTCCATATTTAAAATGAAATGAGGTCTAAACGAATTCCAAAATAACTTTTGGAACTTAACACAATGTTGTTTTTTAAAATTAAAATGTATGTTGTCCTGCCACACATGGTGGCACACATCTGTAATCTCAGCGACTCAGGAGGCTAAGGCAGGAGGATCACGAGTTCAAAGCCAGCCTCAGCAACTTATTGAGGCCCTAAGCAACTCAGTGAGACCCTGTCTCTAAATAAAATACAAAATAGGGCTGGGTATGTGGCTCAGGGGAGTACCCCTGAGTTGAATCCCTGGTTCCAAAGGAAAAAAAAAAGTATGTTGTCCTTCAAATGGTTATTATAATCATGTGTATATTTTTCCATATGTTCATTCAGTTTTCTTTATAATTTTTTAATTTTGTTATCGGTATCATCATTTCTATTCAAAAACAATTATTGATTGGTATTAGGAAAAGTAAGTCAGTAGCCATCAAGACAATCTTAAGATCTGAAATTTTGCTGGTTCCTGCAAAGATTAGTGTTCCTCTTTATATATAAGAATCATAAAATATTGTAAAATGTTACTTCAGCACTCTACCTCTATATGAGTTCTGTGTGAGTCTACATGTCATCCTCTGAAGTATTCCTTAACTTAGAGTAACTTGTAGACTACTGAAAGACAATTAAGTTATGAGTAAGGTGTACTCATTTTTTGTCCAGGGATGTGGAGCCCTTTGGAAAGACTTAACCTCCAGAAGAGGGAAAAGGAGACAGGGTGTTAGGAGGAGTATAAGTTTGAGTTCTATACTTCTAGCCAAGAGTCTACTCTTCCTCTCTTCTGATCTTTTGATATTGCAGATGATTTTGTGGTAGTAAATGAATGAAAGAATAAAAATGGAATACTGAAAGCACTAGCCTTCATCAGGGATTGTATAAGGACCATGGATTTTTAGAATTGTCAGTGCAACAGTTTTCCTTTTGTGTAGTCCTAAAATGCTTCTCAAGGGGCATATTTTACACACACACACACACACACACACACACACACACACATACACACATGTATATATATAACATAAATGTATATATATGAAAGTTCTAACACAGAGGAGATAATTATCCCTTCATTTATGTTTTTAAATGTGTTTATCAGTGCATTATAGTTAAACATAATATTGGGATTCATTTTGACATAATCTATATGCATAGAATATAATTTGTTCCATTTCAGTTCCCAGTGCTTCCTCCTCTTCTACCTTCTTCCCTTCTCTGTTCCTCCTCCTTTACTCTACTACATGTTTTCATTTGAGTTACTTCAAAATGTAAAGATTTCACTAGAAAACTTATATGAGAATATTTTTTAAATGGGTGGGCTCAAAAGAAGTTATATGAGAACTTTTTGAATTATACTGCATATCTAAAACAGTGTACCAGCTATTCATTATTTTTGTATAAACAGAGCATCAAAACCAAAATATTTTGAAAGGTTGATCATTAAGATAAAAGTTTCTTCCAAAATGAATGCTACTTAATTATGCTTTTATAGTTTTCCTTTTTTAAATTTTAAAATTATCATTTTAAAAATATTTTCATTATATAACATTATATAAATTATATGAAGCCTATTATTATATAAAGGCTAAATTATATAAAGCCTAAATTATATAAAGGCTATTACATATAGCCTTTTCATTATATAACATTAATTCTTAATTAAAATACTTTATGATTTTTATAAAGATAAAACCAATATGAGATCTTTATTAAAATACTGGTATATTTATGCCTCATATGACTATTTTCTCCCTTTTCCATTTGGCATTGTATTATAAGCATTTTCAAAAATCATTATATGTTTAGGAAGAGAAATCAATAGGCTATTTCTACCATGAATGGATGAGGAAATTAGGAAGAGTTTAGTTAGAAAAGAAAAAAAAAAGGAATTATAGACAGGCAATATGGCTTTGGCAACATTTCCTTCAGTCAATTCATGAGATTGCAGTGTTTCTGTATTTCTTGTTCTTTTCTTTCTCCCTATAGCTCCATAAAGAAATGGGATTATCAGCAAAGTTCTTAGTGTGTGGAGCAAGACCTATTATTATCAGTATCATAGTCATTTGCCACTATGTAAGATCATAGTGCTTAGACTTTCACAACCTTGCTTCATGTTTGAGCTATAAAAGGCAGCTGCGAATTGGATTCATAAAAGTTTTTCTGGTTGAGTTAACATCTTAATTGACCCCTGAAATAACTGTCGATCTGCTAAATAACTACTGAATATAAGACCATTTCTCTGGCAATTGTCATTTCTTCTTATATTGGCTTTGGGCTTCATATTAAAGGTATTGATATTGGTTAGCTTGGTTCAGTTTTGATCTTAGCACAAACCCAACCAATGAACCAACTTCCATAGCACATCCAAACCCTATCTAGTTAAAGAAGCCCAACTTCCTTCCTTCACACATGGGCCATATTTTTACCCACATCCCCTTTTCCCTCTTCCTCCAGGCCCCCACACTGCCATTCCATTAGTACTTTAAACTTCCCGCACGAGTCTTTATTTTAAAACAATTTTTGTACTGTTTATCTTCTATTAAATGTCTACATCTTTTCATGCTTCTGGAGGTGCGGGAGTTCTTTTCTGTGAGCATTATCATCATCCTTTGCTTCATAATCGGATGACATTACTCCCTATCCTCTGTTTAGACACTATTTTCTTCTTTCAGTAATTACTATAGATTGAAAATTTAGTCTTTGAATCCATTAGAGCAGTGGTAATATTTATTGTTGACATATTGTTTAAACCAATCTCAACTCAGAAGAACCAAATCAAGCACAAACACCTCAAAGTACATTTTAAACAGCCTAACTATAGCCCTAAACCCTTCCCAGTGATGCCAATATGCCTATGCATATTAATATTAATATGCTGTGATCCATGCCATGTCTAAATGATTATCATGTTTTGTGTGCTTGTGTTGACAAAAATATCATGCATATTCATGTATAGTATAAATTTATGATATAAGTCAATAACTGTGTCATTTGGATTACTATAGGGAAATTAATGTTTTAGTAATTTAAACTCTGATATCAACAACTAATCTCCCTTTTCTAAAAGATCATCAATTCTACCATGTCAATATCTTTAAATTACATTCTTCTTTTTATCCACAGAGCTATGCCTTAGTTAAGAAACCCGTGAAATTTCTTCTGGCTGTTGCAAGTTTTCTTACTGAATTCTCACTCCTAACATCTCTCTCCTTCTCTTTAGTGTTATCCTTCCAGAATTTTGCTCATGGCTTCTCATCATTTATTAGGTGAAATTTGAGTTCATTTTCCAAGCCTCCAAGGCCCTCCATGACTAGATTTCTACCTCCTTGTTGAGTCTCCCATTTGCTCATTTCTTGTTTCAGTAAGCTTTTGTCTCACCTTTAATATGTCACCTCTCATCTTTCATCACCTGTGTTTAGAACAAGATGTTCCCATTGTCTGACTGACCTACCTCTATTTGAATGCATGACACATTCCTGCTTATACTCTGATTTTAGATTATCTGTTATCTGTATTATGAATTTGCTTTAAGTCCTCTAGGTACTTTTATGTGGTCCTACATTTATTTTCCTTGAGTATAATTAAATAGAAATTTTTTAAAATTTATTTTATTTTATTTTTTTATTTTTACAGACTTCATTTCAATTCATTGTATGCATATGGGGTACAAATTTTCATTTCTATGGTTGTGCATGATGTATATTCATATCATTCTTGTTAATCATACCTGTACATAGGGTAATGATGTCTGTCTCATTCTACCATTTTTCATACCCCCCCATTTCCCTCTACATAATCTAAAGTTCCTCCATTCTTTTCACATCCCCCATCCATATTCTATATCATCATCTACTTATCAGGGAAAACATTTGGCCATTAGAAATTTAATGTTAGTGATTTTTTTCATTTTCACTTTCCTTTTTCAATAGATTATAAACTCTTTTGAGGCAAAAACTAGATTGTGTTGCCTTTGAAGGCCCTGCACCTAGTTCTGTGTCTGGTGCAAATAGATGCTAATAATAAGAGTGATTGCTTGATTGAGTAAATATGCATGTTAATTGATTTTTAATCATATTACATCTGAGTTCTAATCACTAGACCCTCTCACTTTCCCAAATATATTCTGGAGAGCTTTTTTATTTACCTACTTGTACTTTATTATCAAGATATCTAATCATTTCGAAGATGCAAATAAATTAGTCTCAATTAATTTTTTGAAAAACACCTTAAAAAGTGAAAACTTAGAGATGATTTTGATTAAACAGTAAAAGTTTAGTGAGTTAGAAGAGTCCTTTTACAAAGGAAGAATATTCATAAGAGAGGTAAGTATGTGTTTAAATTCTAATGCTCTCCTGACAATTACATAAGAGACCACAGCCAGGAATTTAAAATTTTTTTTATTTTGTTTATCTTAAATCAAAGATAAATGTCTCCCATATACAACTCAACAGAGGTTTGCTCCTGTGCTAACAGGGCACATACTATCATTCTGTTACTATACAAAGACTTAGCTTTAAGAAAGTCAGTGAAAACAAAACCATAGAGAGATCTAATATGACCAGGAAGGCTTCCATTACTGCTGGAACTGCGAACCTGCCTCTGCTGTTATAGCTTTCTTTTGTCAATTAAAATAAGAATAAATTTAAGAATCTGCCAGACAATGGATCAAATTAACTATTTTATTTATTTTTAAGTGAGATCTCATAATTTTATTATAAATATTAACTCATCTTAATTGTACAGATTAATGGGTTTCACTGTGATTTTTCCATACATGCATATATCATGATTTAATCAGAACCATCCCCTCCCACTACACACTTTTGCCTTCCCTTCCCACCCCCAGTCTCTTTCCTTTCCCTAATAGTTTCTCCTCTACTTTGACTTATTTTTGTTTTTTTTTAGTTTCCACATATGAGAGAAGATGTGATATTTGTCTTTCTGTATCTGACTTATTTCACTTAACATGATGCCCTCTCTTTCTCTGCAAATGACATGATTTCATTCTTCTTAAGTACTGAATAATATTCCATTCTGTATAGATACTGCTTTCAGTTATCCACTCATTTGTTCACAGGCATCAAAGCTGAATCCCTACTTTGGCTATTGTGAATAGTGTCACAATAAAGGTAGGTATGCTAGCCACATGCAGTGGCACACACCTGTAATTCCAGCAACTCCGGAGGCCAAGGCAGGAAAATTGAGAGTTCAAAGCCAGCCTTAGCAAAAATGAGGCACTGAGCAACTCAGTGAGGCCCTGTCTCTAAATAAAATTAGGCTGGAGATGTGACTCAGTAGTTGAGTGCCCCTGAGTTCAAAACCTGGTACCCGCCCCCCCAAAAAAACCATAGGCATACAGGTATCTCATTTATGTGCTGACACCATTTCCTTTGGGTACACACCCAGGAACATGTAGGTAATAGTATGTAGTCCTAGTTTTTAGGGTTTTTTTTTTTTTTTTTTTTTTTTTTTTTGAGGAATCTCCATTCTGTTTTTCAAAGTGTCTGTACTAGTTTCATTCCCACAAAGAGTGTACAGAGCTTCCTTTTTTTTCATATCTTCACCAGTATTTATTACTTTTTTGTTATTTTGTTGTTGGTTGTGGTGGGGGGTTTTTTTGTGTTTTTTGGGAGGTAGGGTGTAATGATCATTCTTACCGGTGAGGTGAAATCTCAAGGCAGATTTTATTTGCTTTTCTCTGATGGATAAATATGTTGAACATTTTTTCATATGTTCATAGATCAGTTGTACTTTTTTGAGAAGTGTCTGTCAGATCATTTTTTCATTTTCAATTGAATTTGTGTTTTTTCAATGTTAAGCATTTTGAGTTCTTTATAGATTAATTTGTTATAAATCTTAGATGAATAGCAGAAAAAGATTTCCTCCTATCTGTAGGCTGTTTCTTCACTGTGTTGATTGTTTCCTTTGCTGTGCAGAAGTTTTTTAATTTGATGTAATCCCATTTATCAAATCTTGCTTTTATTTCCTGAGATGTTTGAGTTCTATTCAGGATACAACTCTCTATTATATAATCCACAAAACATTTTTAAAAAGTTCATTATTTCAAATATGACACTAAAATACCAGAAAATAACTGAAAATGTAGCAAAGTAATGAACTAAATACCCTTTATTTGATCCATTTAAATTGTGGGTATGTTGAACATAGCACTCAGGATTGGATTTGAAACCAAGCTCTCAGGTTTTAGTGATGTACATAATGTCACTATTTCTTCACAAAACTAGAGAATTGACAATATCAGAGATAGTTTATGTCTTTCTGTTTGCATAGAACATCTTTGTTAGTATAAAAATTATATTCAAACTTTGTTGCTTTTCTCCCAATTTTGTATTTAGTTGTTCTCATTTCCCATCTTCCTTTGAATGCATCTTAAAAATTCTGTTTTCATAATATTTTGTGATAACAAAGTACAGACATATGTTAAAAAGCAAAGTTTCAACACATTATAGAACTACAGAACTAATTGCTTTCATTTGGTGTTTAAGAATTGAAGAAGCTCTCCCTCCACAAGATAGAAAGAGATCCCACTGGGCAAGGGCAGAACAATGGGCTTTGAGATGTAAATAAAATGACAGAACAATGGGAAAAGAGCTGACTAGTTGACATCATGTTATTTCAGGCTCCCCCCTCCCCCCCCTTTTTTTTTCCCTGTGAGGGTAAAGCAGAAGGCATTTCTTTATTATGCTCATTTGGGAATGCAGAAATATCTCCTTTTCAGGAAAAATCTAGTCTCTTTGGTGCTCTATCTCCTTCCTTAAAAAGTTTTAGTTTCATTATGTTGCATTTAGCATGCATAAGTTTAACACATGCAGTATATTTGCCAGGCATTTTACCCAACTTCTTACCATTGTGTTGAAAAATGTGTAACACTCAACAACACTTATTAACATAAATATATAACTGCTAGTTTTGGTCTTGTCATTTTCTTAGGGTAAATATTGAGGGTCCATAATATCATCAAGTACAACAGGAATATTTGTACGAGATTTCAGAGTATATAGTGAAGTCATAAGCATTCCACTTATTATGTTTGCATATGATTGACTTAATGAATGGTAAAGGACACTGAGTATATACCATGAATAACAGAATAACTCTGCTTCTTCATTTTGTTTACCAATTAATCTATGATGTACTAAGTTGCAAATTAAGTCCAAATGTATTTATGATGACCTAAAAACCTTCATTGTTCCCTTAACAGAGAGCATTCTGATTGTCTTTGCTCATTGTGACATTAATCAACCTTCATCTAAAGTTGATAAAGACATGAAATTTCTATTTTAAATAACTGTTCCTTACATGAAAAATGGCAGTTGCAGTGAAGACATAGTTTTAGAACAACTTTTAAACTTTTCACTTGGAAAAGAAAGGCTGACTCAAAATGCTTTTTTCCTCTCCTCCCTGAAGAACAAAAGTACTCTTCAAAGTGATGTTATGGTATAATACAATACAAACTTGTAAAGGATAAATGCATATTTGCTTACAATTTTCCTTAGCTTCTTATTTTATATTTAAAGCATAGGGGAGGAAAAAACTGTACCCATGTTAGGTGCATTAACTAGAGCCCTATAAATTACACCAACAAAAGGCCAACTGACAAGAGATATACACAGAAGTTCACTAATTGCATTGTATGTACACACCAGAGAACCCCCGAAATGAGTAACTGCAAGGGGTAGTTACAACTTGAGTTTATATGCCATTCTCACAAAAATAATAATTTGTGGAAAAGAGACAAGACAAATGGATAAGGGGTTATCTTTTCAGAGGCTTAGGAGTTTAAGGTGGCAAACTGTGAGAACATATGTATCTGGGGAAACTAGAGGAAAGTTAGTAAAGTTTGTTATATGGGTTCATCTGCTCATAGGTAGGTAGTTTGCTAAACCCTCCTATTTTCTTCCCATACAGATTAAATTTATAAATAGAGATTTAGAAGCCAGTATCTGAATCCTATTGTCAAATGTTACTCATGCTATTACTTTAGGCAAGTTTGTTAACTTCTTTGAGACTTACTTGTCAGATCAAAATAATAGATTTTAGTAAGTTGTCCTGAAATTCAAAAGAAATAATGAATTAATAATAATGTTGGGAAATTACTGTTCCATAATAATTATTTTTACTAGTACCTTTTTAAAATCTCCAGTGCTTTATAAATATAGCACAAATTTTGACACAGTGCTATAGTTTGATTAGTCCATTCAGAATTTTAGCATTCAGTGTGTGTGTGTGTGTGTGTGTGTGTGTTATTGGATGGTTAACTGACACAGAATTTAAGAGGCTTTTATACAGAATCTGCTTAGCAGTTGAATTCTAGTAGTCGTCTTAAAAAATTAGTCCATTCACAATGATTTGAAGTGGGCTATTAGAATGATATATCTCTATTTAACAGATATTTAAGTCTAGTTAGAAGTCTCTGCAAAGGGTACATGCCATTTATTTCCTCTCAGTGTCAGGTCATTTCTTTACTAGGGTAAGAAGATGGCTTATTGGGTACAGAATTAAAGGATGGATTTTCATTTCATTTATTTTTATACCTGTTATGGAAGACCGTTAAGTATATTCTACTTCCATCTTCGAGCAAGAACTTTATAATCAGAATGTAACTACAGAAACCAAGGTCTGTTTATTATTTCCTTTGTAAATTCTGTTAACTTTTTAATAGCACTGAGCTTCAGTTACCTGGTCTACTTAATGCAAATAGCAATGCCTACTTTATAGTGTCAATATGAAGATCAAGTACATAACATTCATATTTCTCAAGAGAGTGTCAGACACATGGTAGATTCTCCATAAATGGTATCCATTTACTTCAAGACAAATGTCATCTCCGTACTTTTAGTGAAAGTTCTATTTCTGTTCAGAGGAACATTCTTTACTGTCAAAGTCTTGATGCCCTGTTTGTACAAATATGATAAATGAACATATATACAGCTGCGTAAACACTATTTTTAAAAAATGCTATATAGTTGCTTCTTTTAATGCTCTTGACTGAGACTGTGAGAATGAATATGAATCACAACTAGTTTTAATATCAAGTTGTTTTGTTCATTTCATGACACTGTTATCTAAGTAATTATACTTGCATTAGAAGTATGATTTTTAAAACGTGTGGCCTATGCAGTTTTGTGATGTAAAGGCCTAGGAAATGGTCAGTGATCCACTTCAATGCATTAATTTCCAAGATAGGCTTAGCCAATACTCTTTAAATCCACATTAATAAATCAAAAGAATATTTCAGACAAAATGAAATGAAGAGTTTTAGGGTGAATTTGCCTAAGGGATATTAGGAATTCTCTTGCTTTATTATGCAGAGAGGAAATATTATGTTGATCTTTCATTTGCCTTTCTAAAAGAACTCATAAATATTTTATTCATTAATCTTCAGAATACCCTGTGACCAAATTGAACCAGAAGGGAAAAGTAAAGTTATTAAACAGACACAGATATTGAAATGGTACCAAATCAATCCTTCATAAAAAATTCCTATGCATTATCGTTCATTTATTCAATCTCCAAATGTTAATTGAACACATACTATGTGAAATGTGTGGTATTAGACCATATGAAAGATAAGAAAAAACACATATTTATATTTCTATTACATGATGTATGTACCTGAAGAATTTTCAATTTAGTAAGTGAAAAACAGTTCACAAGTACTAAGGAATGCATATAGAAAATAGTGCATTTACAGAAGAGTTCACCCAATTTTGTTTAATATGATTATAACTTTGTATATAAAGACACAGCTTGAGAATATCACATGCCAAAATAACAGGAAGAATATTTCTCTTCATTTATAGTTATCTCACTGGATACGCTTAAAAATCTGCCTTCCTGTGATAAGTCCAAGAAACTCAGAAACTTGATCAGGTTGATCAGGTCAGTTGAGGGGAATAGAAATACTACTACTACTACTATTTCAGATGTGCCCTATTAAAAATAAGCCACTTCCAAGAGACTACTAGGTTTGAAGCAGTCCAGAAGATACTACTGTGCTCCTGGAGCTAGTAACAGTCCTGCGGTCCTGGTGTTTCTATGAGAACATGGCAGTCAAATCCATCCAAGTTTCTATTGCCTCAGGGGTTGGAGATCATTTTTTGACAATTCTCTCTCTACTTCTTGTCTGGTCACCTGTCTCTGGAACCAGAGTCTAAATTCACTCAAACACCTATTTTGGCTATTTTCCCGCTTATAGTTAACTTTTAGTGTATGTAAGAGAAATGCCACGTAGCTGAGTCAGGAGCCCAACATAGTCACCTACTGTTTCCCCAAGACTTACTCTCAGGCCTGTTTAGAGACTGTGTCCTCTCTCAGTTGGCACTTAAGTACCCTTAGTCTCTCAGAGGTATTTGGAATTAGTGTCTTGATTGTTTTTCTCCTAGGAGATTCCTTGATCCTTTTGCACATTTATCCACTTCACCCTCACAGACTTCCAAGACCCTGCTACTAAGGTGAAGAGAGAGAGCAATCTCCATAAAACCACATGTGCAGTTGCAGTGACCACCAGGGAAATGACGCTGAGTTGGCGTTCATCTATTTATTATTATTATTGTTATTTTTTGGGGGGTTTTAAAAGTCACTTGATGGGTCAACTAAGAGCAGTAAAACCATATTCCAAGATAATTTGATGTTTTTATCTTTCATCATAAAACTCAATTGATATTTTTTTCTTGCCATTATTATTTAAACATCACCAAGTACTGAACACCTGTTATAAGAATGATGCAATTTGGTGTGATTAGGAAAGCAATTTGAATACAAAATAGCATTTTGATAAGAATAGAGGAGAGCAGAAAGGTCATTTTGAAAAAAGATAATGGAAAACTATTGAAATTTTTAGGAGAGTGCAATAAAAGCAATCCTTCTCATTTACCACTCTTTGCTAAACACTATGCCATTTGTAGTCATTATAAAAAGATATACTTGGTTTATGTCAACCATTGTTTTAAAAATAATTCTGTAAAATGCATTATCTTACTTTTCAGGTGATGAAACTGAGGCTAAAAATAATGTCTAGTTTTATTTTATTTTTCCCATGGCATCAGTTAGAAAGCTGAGCATGAAGTCCAGGCCTTTCTGTTTTGGTAACTCATGCTTTTCCTGCTCCACTCTCCTTCCACAAAGGCTCATCTGGTGACTGGGAACAGATGTAGCAGATACCCTGCAGCAGGGGGGCAGGAAGCTGTAATTCAATTCTAAAGTAATAGGGACTTATATAGAGCAGAGGGGGCTCAAAGGAATGATTGAAGGGGAAGACTTTTTTGAAGTAGGAAGGAGAACAGGAGACAAAAGAGGCTTTTGAGGTTTTTAGCTGAGAGGACTAGGGGGACTCCAATGTTTTTAATAGATATGGGACTGTCTGGAGAAACAAGTGGCATGAAAAGGAGATGACATTGATTGTAGACATGAAGAATTCTAGATAATTTTAATACCCAAAGGAAGAGGGCTCCCATAAAAATTTAGAAACTGGAATATTGTTTCTCATGGTAATAGTAGCTCAAAAGTTCACTGTTGTTATTTCTTTATGTATTTGCTTTGAAAATGGGGCAAAATATCCCAGAATACCGTAGGCATATATTTAAAATCCTTTATAGAGAAACACCTAGTTTACCTGTTGGGCCACTAGGTCTAAACCCTGAAAATGAGAAAATATAAGTTATGCTTAAAGTTAGTAAAAGAGTTACTACATCTTTTGGTGCTTTTGTTTCTCAATAGCCACGCTAGAGTAGACAGAGGCTTCATGGCACTTGTATCTTGGATCTGGGAAATAATGCCTTGAGAGAAGAGATGTTAATTTGAATTCTGATTCTGGCTTTCAAGCAAAATAATACTCTTGTTAAATATTGTCTTTGAAATCAATTTCTCAACTCCCTTTTCAGTCTTTAAATATTTATTCATCTTTCCAATCCTTTATCAAGGGGAAAAGAGAAATGAATGTGATAAATTAAAGAATACAAAATACCTGTAAAAATGAACTTCTCTAACCACTAAGGCAAGTGCACAAAAATTCAGCTGACAAAATTCAACCATAGTTGTCTACATTTGATAGTATGATAGAATAAAATTTCATTTTAAGTAAAATTTGGAGCAATCAAAATCATAAGCAAATACAGATATTACTCACTTTAAAAGCATTGTTTTGCTGTGCTATTTTTGATGTTTAATATCATTTAAATATTATTGCATAGGTGATACATAGTGCAGAAAATTGAAAACTACAGAAATATGTAGAAGAAAATTAAAATTTTCTATTTATTAACACAGAGAGAAATTATTAAGCGGAAAGAATGACAATTACCATTTTAAGGACCAGTAGAAGCTCTCTTAGTCTACCTTCCCTTAATTGATTTATGAGAGTAACCGAAGCTCTACATCCATTAGTTAAAATATGACAATTGATGTCCACAAAATATTGAAAAATCATCTCTAAGAGGCTACTCTTTCAGGTCCTGTATTCTGCCCCCTTGATTGGGTATTTTAAATAAATGTCAACAGAGTTTCTTCCCTAAATCACCTTATGCTTTCTGTACTTATTAATTACATCATTCAGTTAAACATCATATAAAATAGTGAAATAAAAAAGCAAAAACATGAAATCGTTTGAATGAAAATTAAGATGTTTCTATTTGGAAAACTTGATAAAGCTGAAGCATTTAAAATATTCATATGTAAGCTGAATTGAAACAATCTTAAATGATATATTCTGCACATAGACTGCTTCCTTAAATATCTCTTCATTTGTTTCACTTAAAGGAAACTGAGGCCAGAAGTCATAGATAATCTAGCATGCTTGGAGCTTATGCAAAATAGGAAAGAATTTCAATAAACAAATTTATGAAAACAGTCTTGGCTTTACCCTAAAGTATTTAGGAATGAATTTACAGTTAGACGGTTTATACAAAAATGAAAAATTTTCAGTATATATGCTTTAATAAACTATCTTAAATTAACAAGGCAAATATTAGTTTTTATTGCCTTGGAAGAGTTCATTCATGCATTTATTTCTGTCAAATTCTCTGTGTCCTTGTATATAGTTAATTTAAAATAAGAGTTTATGTTGAGAAAAGTAATAGGTGAATGATTAGAGCATTTGAAAATATACACATGTATACATGAAAATACATATAAAGGATATACAGGCTCCAGATTATATTTCCAACTTATTTTAATGCCCCCATGTCAATTTCATTGAAATATTCAATAGAATTGAAAACTTGGGACTTAATGAATTAGTTCCTATTTTTATCTCTATACCTGAAGCTTCATGGATTCAAGAATTATGTGTTTGTCTTTGCTCCACAATGCTCTCAACACACAGTGCCTTATTTGTAAAAGATGTTTAATAAGTGAATAAATGTATAGACACATGGAAGAAAATATAGGAGCTTATGATATACACAGTTTAGTTCTTTTTATTTATACCTCAAAGAAATAAAAGATCTTATTGTAACTAAGCAAGGGAACATTGAATGCTTATCTACATAAATAAACTATTAAGATTCTGTCATAAAGAAGAATAAAATTATGGCATTTGTAGGTAAATGGATGATGTTGGAGACTGTTATGCTAAGTGAGATCAGCCAATCCCAAAAATCCAAAGGCCGAATGGTCTCTCTGATAAATGAATGATGATGCATAATGTGGTGGGGAAGGGTGGCAAGAATGGAGGAAGGATAGATAGCATAGAGGGAAGGGAGGGGTGGGGGGTAAAAATAATAACAGAATGTGTGACAGATATCATTGCCCTGTGTACATGCATGAATGCAGAGATGGTGTGACTCTACTTTGTGTCCAACCAGTGAAACAATAGCTGTACTCCATTTGTGTTCAAAGACAAAAAATAAATAAAAAATAAATAAAATAAAAAAAATAAAGATCAGAAAAATAAAGTGAAAAAAATCTTCTGTCAGTAGCTAAAATTAATACTATTATAAATTTTCCTTTATTTTATGTATGCATGAAGGTAAGAGTATGGATTTTCATATAATTTTGTCTCTGAGCATTCATGTTACAAATTTTTCAATTTGGACTAGTTTTCTTTTAATATTTGTCTCTTTTTTGTGGTAGCAGTTTTACTTTAAAAAGAGTGGAAATACCTTAAGTATACATGTTTTGAATGGTGGCTAAAATGGAAAATAACATAAAATTTGATAAAATGTAGCAAATACTATGTAAAATAAAATTAGTATTGTTAATGCAACTTAATCTTCTATTTTAATATGCTACTAAAATGTGATAGCATTACTTGTAACTGCCATAAAATACTGAAGTATGATTTAATATTTTGCATACCAATTAATTTCTTTATCAACATGTGTGTGTTTGTGCGTGTGTGTGTGTGTATGTGTGTTTGTGTATCTGGTACTGCTGATTGAACCCACAGTTTCACACTTGCTAGGCAAGCCCTTTTTTCTGAGCCCTTTTTTGGATTTAATTTGAGGCTTGATCTCCCTAAGTTGTCCAGGTTGGTCTTGAACTTGTGGTCTTCCTCCCTCAGCCTCCTGAATAGCTGGGAGTATAGTAATGTACTATAGCACTTGTTTTTCACACTAGGTTTGTTTTTTATTTTCTTAGTAGTTATATAAAATAAATTCTTTAACAAGTATGATTAAAATATCAACCTTGAAGAAACTATATAAGGAAATGTCCAGAATTCTACTCATTATATTCAATATTTTGCCTTCATCAAAATATACCCACAAGAACAGTGCTGGACAGGATATCCTTCTGTGATCTTTAGAAGTTGTGTATTGCCCTGTATATAACGCAGCCACAAATCAATGAATATGCTTCAGACTTTGATTTTTGTTTTTAGTTCAAAGATGAACACCAGAGGACATCATCCTGAGAGATTTATCACATTTTGTGTCAGATCTTTTGTAATGAAAGCTGAATTTTCTCGTCTTTGTTCTACCACATGCATTGCTGTGCATATAGTATTTAAAATATTAAACAATTTTTAATATATTAGTGAATATTAAGCATGATTGAATTTGAGGTAGATACCACCACCTTCTGAAAACATAATACCTCCTGAAGATAGGTCTGGGCACATTTGTTATTCAAACTTTTATTTTCTCACATTGCTTTATATTTTCAAATGTACACCTATATGCTATTGCAAACATCAATTACTTTGTTAATTTTAGAATTAAATATAAATCAAATATTGTGTCTGTTTTGGTCCTCCATGAAGCAAATGCCAAGAAGAGGTTAGATATACATGAGATTTGTGCCTGTGAAGGATAAAGAGGCAGGAAGTCAGGCAGAGAGTTTTCAAACTAACATTCTATTCTGAAACCTGTGGAAAGAGTGAGATTGGATAGAAGAGACTCAGACAGCAATGCAGAAATTCTTAGCCAGGTAAATGGAGATTCCTGGAAATAGGACTTCTCACTATAGGAGCTTTGCATCAGGCTAGAACGGTATGTTCTTGCTAGTCAATCAAGCCTAGTCTTTAGCTGGGAATAGTCCTGCAGACATATGGCCTTCCAGTACAGCGGTGATGCAAAGGTGTACAAGTGGAAGCTGCAGGCTTTCAATTAGTTATTATCCCAGAAGTAGTTTGTTTGGAAGGAAAGTTTGAGCAAAACATCTTCATAGTCTTCACACTTCTTGGGCCATTTAGTGAAGCTGTTATTGAGGGGATATGGATTTTCTTTCTTATTGTTTTTATTAAACTCTTTTTTTTTATTTTACTGGGGATTCAACCCAGGGGCACTAAATCACTGTACTAAGTCCCCATCCATCCCCCTTTTAATTTTGAGATAGGGTCTTGCCAAGTTGCTGAAGACCTCCCTAAATTTCTGAGGTTGGCCTTGAATTTGCCATGCTCCTCCATCAGCCTCTTGAGTTGCTAGGATTATAGGAGCACCACTCTGTCCTGTTAGATTCTCTTTTTAATTTCCTTAGATAACATTCTCACTCTTCATTAGTAATCATGTCTTATAACTGCAAATTATGTGAGAGACTAAGGATGGATTATATAAAGGCACCATAGGCTCTGAACTTTTAAAAAGGAAAAATTAAATAAAATCTCAAAACATATGTCCTGATTATGAAACAGTATAGGCTAATACATGTTATTAACTGAATGAGCACGTATTTTCATTTTTCACATAATACTACTAAAAAGCAAATTCAAAGTTATAAGAGGGCAATTATATTTGAATGGGGAGTGTTAGCAGTGCTGAGCTAAAAGGAGAGAAAAACATGTAAGCATGGAATAAAGTACAACTGGAAGACAGTTTACATAGATTTAGTTACTGTGTTGAGAATAACCATGTGAAATATACATACATTGCATTTTTAAAGAACTGTGTTAGAAAGGTTAAAATTAAACTTTGCAGGAGAGGGAATAACTGAATAGGCCCTGATGCTCCCTGAGCTTCTAGAAGGTACTCAGTTTACCTTAATTAATAGATCACAGTCCAATCTTTGATTCATAAGTCTTTGATTAAAAATATAAATATTGTGGGATCTCTCAGTATTTGTATATCATGGCTATTTTGAACTGGTTATTATTGATCTGTAATGTAGATTAAAGCTCAGTAATAGATTATAGTGAGTGTGGATCATGTGCCAGGCATTGTGTTGGGTACTGCTGATGCTCAGGAGCAGCAAATAAGGTGTTATTGTGCCCTTGCTAATTAGTAGAAACTCCATCATTCACTCTTAAGTAAAATAAATATGTATTTTCCATGTATTCTGGGCACTGAGGCTATTCTAATAAATAAACAAGACAAACAAAATAAAAGAATTTAAAAAAAGCAAGTCCCAGAATACAACTGGCTAACACTGTATGATCTTTCTTTTAGAGAATCTTTTATTCTGCATTTAACACCCCTGAACTCATCAAGAGTACACTACAACTTAAGATCTCAATTTGAGAAATAGGATACTAAAAGAAAAAATCACAATTCCTTATAGAGACATTATTCAAAACTAAGTGGAAATCAACATCATTCAACATTTTTACTTTATATCTTTGAAATATATCTTAATTGCTTTTTCTAATAATTCTTATTGTTGAAATAAATTAGAATAATAAAATTTGGATAATATAACTCCTATAAGATACTTCTGTCAATGGTTTGATACACATTCTTTCATGATTTTTAGTGAATAAATCCATATTTTGGCATGAATTTAGTTTCATGCCTATTGTTACTTTTCTTTTACTGACCATATCTTTTTAAATTACTATATAGGTTCTGATATATACATGTATGGCAATTTGCCAAGACATCCTTGTTTTCAGTTACTTACCAACAATTGCAAGAATACATTTTTATATTTATAAATCTCTCTAAACATATTTATGGTCTTAGAATAAATTCTTAAAAAGGAAAGCTTCATCAGAATGTTTATAAATTTTAAATTTTGATCTATATTTTGAGATGACTCCACTTAAAATAGTTTTCTAGTTTTACTTCTATTATGGGTTGAATTGTGTCTTCTAAAAAGATGTTGAATTCCTAACTGTTATGAATGTTACTTTTTAAAGTCTTTGTAGATGAAATCAAGTTGAGATCATATTATTAGGGTGGGCCCTAATCCAATGATTGATGTCCTTCTATAAATCTTAGTATCACTTTTTCCTTAATAAATATATATAAGTCTAATTTACAATTTCATAATTTAAAATAGAAATACTTAAAAATATTTTTTGAAAAAGAAATACTAACACAGAAATATATATACGCATTCAGAGAAAAGTGCCATGTAACAGGGGCCTACCAGGAGAGAATGAAGGTGGAGGCTGGCTGGGGTCAGACCCAAGCCAAGGAGTGGTTGACACACACCAGAAAGTAAGAGAAAGTCATGAAACAAATTTTTTTCTAGCCTTTTCAGAGAGATCATGGCTCTGTAGACACCCTGAGTTTATACTTCTGGCCTCAGACTAGGAAAGAATAAACTTCTGTTGTTTTAAGTCACCCTAATTTGTGGCAATTAATATAGCTCTAGCAAATGAAATACAACCTTTGACAATAGTTGGGAGTGCTTCTCCAACACAGTTGCCAGACTGAGCACTCTTACTATTTTGTTACAATCAGAAGAGTAAAATTAAAAAGTTACATAATCTATTTTAAACTACATGAAATTCATTATGTAAAAGTCAGAATTATACATTATTAATGTGCATTATAAATATGTAATGTGTATGTATATCTCTGTATGTGTATACATATATATGTATTTATCTACCAATCAACCTACTTAGTTTTCTCTAGTTAGTATAGGAAAAAGTGCTTTAAAGTTCAAGGAAGGGAGATTTCCATTAAATAAATAGATAGCTCTAAGCTCAGGTGTCATCCTTACAGATGAATAACTGGACCTTGCCATGTCAAGGGATTTGAGCTTATGGCTGTAGTAGAGACTAGATTGCAGGGTTCAGACCTATGTTTTTCATTTTTGGCAAGCCTCTTATCTCTTAGCTTCAGCTATTGGCACAAATTTAGGATGGCACAGAATCATCTGCTATTTCCATGGGATAGAAGGCAGAGAATTCTTGCCATTAATGTTCAGCCCTGCTCTCACAGGAGTTTGACTCGGATGCTGAAATACAGAGGGTTTGTTCTGGATGGCAAAGAGCGTCCTGACATTAGCTATTCAGGCATGTGCAGGGTTTAAACTTAGCCTCTGGGGATTATATCATGAGATGCAAAGACGCCTACAAAATGCCTAACTATAATGCCACTGTCAGGTATGGTTGGACTTAGGTTGATTTGATTGGGATGGCATTTACTATGTTTTAAGTAGGAGAAGAGTTCACTGATGATTCCTCATTGTGAAGTCTTTTCAGATAGAATGCATTGAAAATGTCATCTTCCAGGGTGAGGAGACAACTGCAGAGTGTGAGGATATAAAGGTGAGATGGGAGAACAGGGATCTGCCTGCTGAGACATGCATTCTAGTACTGGCTCTGCTGCATCCTAGCTGTGGGCCTTTGGAATAGAGACGGGTACTTTTTCTTGTTCATCTGTGATGGATGTCATTATAATGTATACCTCAAAAGGTAGTTCTGAAGATCAAATGTGGAGACATTTATGCTAATATTTTGGAAATTACATAGTACTAAATATACATAAAATTTTTCAAATGAAACAATTTTAATTTGAAGCAAGAATGGTTAGACTTTGTGACCTGTAATTATTATATTATTATTTCTTTTTTTATAAAGTTTTGAGTCATATTTAGTATAGAGATAAAAACTAAACAAAATATACAATATACAATAGCTAAAATGTGTTTGATTGGGGCTGGCTCTAGGCAAAAGAATATCATCATAAGGAAGGGTTGCTCACATTCACTCCTATGGCTCACCCACTCTTCTAATCTGAGAGATGCCTTATTTCCCAGTAGTTTCACTCTTAACTTGGAGTCACAAGACTTCCTTTCCTTGCTCAGTTTTTTGGCCAAACTGGACCGTACCTGATTCCTTTTATACTTTGTGCTTTTCAAAGGATCCAGTCTCATAACTAATCATCTTGGTAAAACTATCTTTGTAGATTTCATTATTACAAAAATATTTAAAGGATCCATCTGCCTTCATCTGCTTCTCCTTAACCTGGTCCCTGCCTATGAACTGCCTGAAACTTGGTAGGCATTTTGACTTGGCACTTCAAAACAATTCTTATAACACTTAGCTTTTTAATCCTAATGGTAAATTAGGAGGAAAAGAAACAAGTTCACCCCTGCACGGAGACTTCAAAGTGGAGGCTCAGCCCTGTTTGGGGGGATGGATTGCTCTTTGGCTGCGAATAAACACAACAGATAAAGAATTTAGGGGATAAAAGTTCCTGATATATGCCAATTGCTATTCTTAACAATTACAAAATCTCTCAGTCAGGTTATGTTTTAAAGGAAGATCATAGATATTTTCTATTTCTTATTTCCTTGACTCAGAAACCAAATGAAACATTGGAAAACTACTGATTTCTATCTTTGAAGATGTACTTCCTTATATGAGCTGTGAACATTTTTATTATAATGGAATGTTTTATTTCTTCTCTTATTTTGTTAGACAAGGAAATTATCTAACTCCGGTATTTGGCTCAAAATATTTCAGAGGAATATTTCTTTTCTCTGGATGAGATGGTACAGTGGTAGAATATTGGCGTAATCCTCTTCTTTTGGCTTGACTCTGTTTGGTTCAGCCCTTCATCATTCAGGTCTCATCTTTTGACTGTCACCCCTCCTCAGACAACCCCTGATCATCCACTTTCTTGTAGATACTTTCCATCTGACTTGTGTGTCCTCACTTACTTTATTATCCCCTCAGCTTTTCTCTTTATGTTTTTATTGCCTAGTGGCACTTTCTCAATGTAAGATTTACAAGAACAGAGATCTTGGCAGTCTTGGATCTTGGTTACCATTATAGCCCCTGTCTCTAGAACAAACTCATTTTAATTAATTAATTAATGGATTTCCCTTTAATCTCCTGATGATGATGAATGCAACAATGAATATAAATATGTATACAGTGTCACGGTACCCAGTGTTTCTTAATACCTATGACGGAGAGAAATGTGGACTTACATAATGCTTAAAATGTACCTATCCAGACGAGAGATATTGAGGCAGCAGAGTGTAGATATCACTGTATTTTCCATGGAAAAGGTGAACAAAATTGAGATTAAAGGGGAAAAAATAATTTAAATAGACCTGTTCATATCTGGTTTCTTAGCCTTAGAATGGTTGTTGTAAAGATCCATCTTGTTTTACTTGGACTGTTTCTACCTTGCTTGGCTTTTGTACCTTCTTGGGGAATTGGTAACACTGCAGTTTCTATTCACTGAATGGGATCTTGTTTGGTACGACTTTGTGGGCACCTCCAAATGGCCCTTTTATTCCTTTGTGAGTGTCAGGTTTGTAAGAATCTCTGAAGTGGTGGGAATCTCTAGGTTGATGCATGGGAGTTCATAATGGAAAAGCACACCTTTTCTAGTTTGGTTTATATGACTGTACTCATCTATTCCAGTTAACATTGGCTACTTTTTAGATTGGCAGCCTAATTTGCTGCTAAATTTTAAAAGATAAACTATGAATGTTACTGACTAAAATTAGAATAACTTAAAAACATTCTGCAAAACAAATGTAATCTGATGATGAAATTCACTGAGTATATAGTAAATACATTGCCAAAGATATAGAAATCCCCATGAAAGAATATTTAAAAATCATCCCACGTTTACATTTTGTCCATCTGTGTCCTAAATTTGGTTCCATGATTTGAGATACAAAAAAATTTCCTAATTTTAATATAAAATATGGAGAGTAATATTCATGACCATATGCTTATCCATGTTCTCTCTGAATATGTAGTAGTAATATTAATAAACTACATAATGCAATATTTTGCAGTAAAGGAGATGATTGAGTTTAAATGGTCTTGTCCTTACTTATACTTTACTTCCTTAGGAAACCAGTGACCTACATTCAAACCCTCTGAAACCAAGAATGAAAATAAAATTTCTTTAATGCTATGATGATAATTTAAATGTCAAAGTGTGCTATTGAATTAATGTAAGATCAAAGAGTAAGTGTGTTATGACAGATAAAAATCAGGAGAAAATTCTCACTTAAGTTATGAACACTAAGAATCATAAGTAAAAGCTTACAGTGGCATTTTCATTTATTCTGGACACACAAATAAGCAACAATTGGTGAAAATGTTACATGATAGAAGTACAAAATAGGATTTTTTCTCTCAAAAATATTAGACTGGCTGTCCACATGCCAATAATCCCAGTGGCTCAGGAGGCTAAGGCTGGAGGATCTAAAGTTCAAAACCAGTCTCAGCAAAAGCAAGGCACTAAGCAACTCAGTGAGACCCTGTCTCTAAATAAAATACAAAATAGCATCGGGTATGTGGCTCACTTGTTGAGTGCCCCTGATTTCAATCCCAGTACCAACCCCCCCAAAAAAATTAGTAACATTATACTCACTTCTTATTGTAGTTGTCTCCATAAATATTTCTACAGCAATAGATACTAAGATCTTTATTTGGTTTTTTTATTTACTTATTGATTCATTGAACACAAATGGAGTACAGCTATTGTTTCACTGGTTGGACACAAAGTAGAGTCACACCATCTCTGCGTTCATGCATGTACACAGGGCAATGGTATCTGCCACAATTTCTGTTATTATTTTTACCCTCCCAACCCTGACCCCACCCCTCCCTTCCATCTATGCTATCTATCCTTCCTCCATTCTTGCCACCCTTCCCCCCGCATTATGCATCATCATTCATTTATCAGGAGACCATTCAGCCTTTGGATTTTTGGGATTGGCTGATCTCACTTAGCATGACAGTCTCCAACATCATCCATTTACCTACAAATGCCATAATTTCATTCTTCTTTATGGCTGAGTAATATTCCATTGTATATATATACCACAGTTTCTTTATCCATTCATCTACTGAAGGGCATCTAGGTTGATTCCATAATCTAGCTATTGTGAATTGAGCAGCTGTGAACATTGATGTGGCTGCATCACTGTAGCAATCTGATTTTAAGTCCTTTGAGTATAGGCCAAGGAGTGGGATAGCAGGGTCAAATGGTGGATCCATTCCAAGTTTCTAAGGAATCTCCACACTGCTTTCCAGAGTGGCTGCACCAACTTGCACTCCCACCAGCAATGAATGAGTGTACCCTTTTCCCCACATCCTCACCAACACCTGTTGTTGCCTGTGTTCTTAATAAAAGACATTCTAATTGGGGTAAGATGAAATCTTAAGGTGGTTTTGATTTGCATTTCTCTTATAACGAGGGATGTTGAACATTTTTTCATAAATCTGTTGATTGTTTGTAGATCTTCCTCTGAAAAGTGTCTGTTCATTTCCTTGGCCCACTTGTTGATTGGGTTGTTAGTGTTCTTGGTGTAACGATTTTTGAGTACTTTGTAGATTTTGGAGATTAGTGCTCTATCTGTGTGGCAAAGATTTTCTCCCACTCTGAAGGCTCTCTCTTCACATTGCTGATTGTTTCCTTTGCTGAGCAAAAGCTTTTTAGTTTGACTCTATCCCAATCATTGATTCGTGCTTTTATTTCTTGCGCTTTGGGAGTCATGTTAAGGAAATCTGGTCCTAGGCCAACATGATGAAGATTTGGACCTATTTTCTCTTCTATTAGGTGCAGAGTCTCTGGTCTGATTTCTAGGTCCTTGATCCACTTTGAGTTAAGTTTTGTACAGGGTGAGAGATATGGGTTTAGTTTCATTTTGCTGCATATGGATTTCCAGTTTTCCCAGCACCATTTGTTGAAGAGGCTGTCTTTTCTCCATTGCATGTTTTTGCCTCCTTTGTCAGGTATGAGATACCTGTATTTATGTGGGTTTGTCTCTGTGTTCTCTATTCTGTACCATTGATCTACCTGTCTATTTTGGTGCCAATACCATGCTGTTTTTGTTACTATTGTTCTGTAGTATAATTGAAGGTCTGGTATTGTGACACCCCCTGCTTCGCTCTTCTTGCTGAGGATTGCTTTAGCAATTCTGGGTCTCTTATTCCTCCAAATGAATTTCATGATTGCTTGCTCTATTTTTATGAGGTCCGTCATTGGGATTTTAATTGGAATTGCATTGAATTTGTATAGCATTTTTGAACCTCTAGCCAGAGCAATTAGACAGACCAAAGAAATTAGAGGAATAAAAATAGGAAAAGAAGAGATCAAACTATCCCTATTTGCTGATGACATGATTCTCTATTTAGAAGACCCTAAGAATTCCACCAGAAAACTTCTGGAACTCATAAATGAATTCAGTAAAGTAGCAGGATATAAAATTAATGCTCATAAATCTAATGCATTTTTATTCATAAGTGATGCATCCTCTGAGAGAGAAATTAGGAAAACTACCCCATTCACATTAACCTCAAAAAAAAAAAAAATACTTGGAAGTCAATCTAACAAAAGAAATGAAAGACCTCTACAATGAGAACTATAGAACACTAAAGAAAGAAGTTAAAGAGTATCTGAGAATATGCAAAGATCTCCCATGTTCTTGGATAGGCAGAATTAATATTGTCAAAATGGCCATACTTCTAAGATCATTTATTTTTAAAATTTTCTTCAACTAGTAAAATATGAAAATGTGAAAATGATCCTCCATGTAGGTCAAATTACTCTTATGATTGAGTAAATTTAAAGCTAAGATAATATAGAATTTTAATCACAATTAGAATCATAATTCAAATGGAATGAAATTCATATTTAGCTCTTCACAATGAATTTCTCATTTTTTGGTCACAGGATTATAGTTGACTGTTACCGTTTAGAGCCTCAGTACTCTAATTATGGTCCACTGACCTGCATGGTCACCATCTATGCAAGAATATGAAGCTCCAGACTTGAGCCTAGGACTACTGAATCCGTTTGCCACTTCAATGGATATTCAGTGATTTATATCCTCATTAAAGTTGGAGAAGCACTGATTTAAAACATTACTATATACTTTCTCATAGATAATAAATGTGAATTACTTACCAAGGTGGACTGTAATAAAAACATTAATTTTGTCATAAATATCAAATATCCTTTAGGCTTTTTATACAAATGTGAGGCTAGGGAAGACACATTCCAAAGATTGAGCTGTACACAGTATCTATTTTATTTTCTAATAACTAGGGACGAATTTGTTGTGTTACTAGTGAAGATTTGAAATTATCCAAATAGCTCAATAAGATCACAAAGTGTTTCTGAGCAATAAGGTATCAGGGCTGAATTTTTATTTTTACCACCATGGATGCATACAATGTTTTCACATCCATCTAGTGTCATTAACGAACTAAAAAATTCCTGCTCAAAGCAGTGCTCAGCAGCACACTGTTAGAAGTTATTTACAGTTTCTAATTGGACTTTAGGCAGAGGGCTGTTGTATGCTTTAAAAATCTACACAAAAGCAAAATTATATAATCAGAACTCTTTAACTCCAAATATTTGATATGCTTCTTCATATAGAACAGACATAAAAGATTATAAAGACTGTATCTATCCTAATATTGGTTGACTATGTTAGCAAAATCATGCAATGTTTGGTAAAGATCATAGAGAAAAAAAATGCAAGTTTTTTTCCTATTTATAGTTTTCCTATAAAGTTTTCCTATTTATACTGGAAACTTCCACAAAGGATAAAGAATAAGGGAAGAGCTGGATACAGTGTGTAGGAGGGCAGGCTGTCGGGAAAAAGATGGCACTGTAACTAAAGGCCAAGGCCCACTGTCCTTCAGGATGTAAGAACCATTCATTTTAAAAAGAAAAATTACCCCATTAATCCACTTAGAGGCATGATGCCTGTCATCATTACTGATTTGTATGCATGAGAAAACCTCCTGACCTTTTCTTTTCTAAATTTTATAACTCATGTGAATGCAGTTTCCTTAAGGCCTTATTAAATGGTGTTGCTGCTTTCTCCAAACTCTGCATGCTAATTTCCTTTAGGTGCCTGGGTTAGTGGAGGAGACCTAAGAAAAGGGAGTACTTTGTTTACAAATATGTAATGTCTTAAGTTCTATTCAATTAGGAAAAAAGATGTTACTCAAGAAATATGTTTGTCAGAGGAAAGAGATAAAATGGCCTTTGTCATCCTGGGCATGAGGTTGGTTAAGCCACATGAGATATTCAGTAAAAGATGTTGAATCAGTTTCTCTTCATTGAAGTTCTGTTGACATCTCTAGTCCTGCTACTACTCATTCCAAGTCCACATAACAAGCAACTGTTTCTTGCTGGCTCCCCTACTGGTACTTAAAGTCTGTCTTTTTAATAATCAGACATCTTAAGTATTTTCTTTGCTGATTATGATTAGAAATAAACAAATGCAGGACTATACTTGCAATAGAGAAAGTTAAACTTTTGAATCCTTGTCTTTTCAAATATCTATTTTGAAGCAAAGGGAACAACTGTTTTTCTACCCATCCTCTATTCTCTAAAATGTGAAATGGGTTAAGGGTGAATATCCAGACTACCCTAGAAACCCTAAGTTAGACTTAAGGATTGCTTCTTTTCTTCTTTTCATTGTACTGAATTAAGTTAAAATTAGAAACTTTTTTTTTCACCTAAGTAGAAAAGGAAATACTGTGTTTAAAAATATATGATTAAAAATATATGACTTCTAAAAATAATTTTTCCTCTTAGAGAAATATTTATCACTCCTTTCTTATATTGAAATAAAGAAATATAGAAAGTGTTTTTTGAGTTCATGTTCATTTGTTATTTACAGACCTCACAGAATGAAAGCAGGTTGCTAGGGTGCTTCTTCAGAACTGATAATGCACTTTAACTTTGTCTATTTACAGATTTTTCTCAACTAATAGAAAAATTTTTTAAATATGAGAACATAAAAGATTATATCTCCAAAGTTAAAATGCGAATCATGCAATCAAAATTAAAATAGAATTGAGTTTCCAAATCAATTTTACATTAACTATAAAACATACTTTCCATAAGACCTTTGTGATCTTTATTTGATGGGTCATTAGTAACCAGGAATAAAAACGCTTTTGCATATCTTGATTCCTGTGGCCTAAATGAATTGAGATATTTACCCTCCATCTCTATCTCTAAGAAGGATGTTCAATTAACAATCTTGAGCTTAAAAGTTTAAAAATATTTACTTAAACGTTTTATTCAAGATAAATTCTAAAAAAGTGCTATGTTATAGCAACTGAATTATCCATTGAATTTCCCACAGAGACTCAAGACTCATTTTAAAAATGGTCACATATAACTGCTGTTTGTTTTTCCCTGAGAGTCCAACTGTCTTATTTATTTACTTGTTTGTTTTCCAAAGCAAACAAACAAGAAAACATTTATTAAAGAAGACCATATTAGTCAGCTTTCCATCACTGTGACCAAAATACTCTACAAGAACAACTTAAAGGAAAAAAAGGTTTTTGAGCTTATGTTTTGAGGTTTAGACCAAAGTCCATTGACTCCATTGGTTTGGGCTCAATTTGAGGTGGATCATTGGGCAGAAGAGTGTGGTAGAGAAAAGCTGCTCACCTCCTGAAAGCCAGCAAGCAGAGAGAGCAGGGAGGAGAAGATGCAGTCTTTTAGAACACACCCTCCTCACTTCCTTTAGCACCATAGGCACCACACACTGCCTATAGTTACCACCTCGTTTGTCCATTCAAATCAGGATGGACCGATCAGGTTACCACTCCCATAATCTAATTATTTCACTTCCTGTATGAATGCAGGAGTTTTGGGGAGACAACTCATAGCCAAACCATATCAGACAGCAAAGGTATACACACCTCAAAGATGGGCTATGTATACTCCTTACCTCTCAGAGAAGAGGACTAAAGCATCTAAGACTACCAATGTTTTTGACAAAGCATTTGCTCTCATGTTTAAGTTTTAGCCCATACAATGTCAAATTTCACTTTTTAATTTCTTTTGCTTTGTTAAAATCATGTGTTTTATTACCGTTTTATTACATTAGTGTGTCTTACCTCTGCATTTAAAGTCATTAGAAATGTTTATTATTGTTCTTAATTTCAAATCAGATAAATTGATTTTAAAACTATATGATATGAAACAAATTTCTATGACATTAAACATCAAGTAATTTGAAGTGTTTCTCAAGTTTGAGCCTTATAACAATATAATATATAAAATGTGAACAAAAATATTAAGATTAAAATCAAACTCGAATGTCTATAATATTGAATCTAATCACATTTTTAAAAGTCTTTTTTTAAACTCAATTATAGGATCAGCAAGTGAATCATATAAAAGAAATTTACACAATACTACCATAAAAATGATTGTATTTACATGAAATGCTATAAATGAAATTTAGGAATTTTCATAAAGATTATACAGGTTTTTCTCAATTTCTATTCATCTTTAGAAAGATAATTGAAAATTTTGTTTGACTTTTCAGTAGGCATAATGAAATGAAAATGAAATAATGTAATGTTTTTCCAGGAGCTATGAACCTGATTAAAAGTCCTGCAACCAAATAAAGGACATTCATGTTACTAATGCTTATCTAGGTAGAGTACATGATAGGGAGAGGTGTTCTGGAGATGGGTCAGATGTGAAGGAAACGCTCAGAGAGGGCTTCAGCATAAAGAGTTGAGGCTTAAAGAGTTGGCTGACAAGAGGAAAGACAAGACTGATGGGCAATGTTCTAGGAGAGAAACTAGCTTATCCAGAGTCCTGGAAATACAGAAGAACAAAGAATACCTACAACACTATTGGTAATTTATTCTGATTCACATCTATGGAGGTTAAATATCAAACCAACATCTTTAATTATACCAAGAATGAAACATAATCTAAACAACTGCTCATAAGAGCTTAGGATATGTAGGAGTTCTTATGTGATCTTCTTTAATCCTTTGTTATGAAAGAGAATCAGTATGCTGGTTACTTTTAAGTAACCAGCACACTTGCAGGCAGAGGAGGGAATATGGAGCAAGTCTGGAAAGAAAATGCTATGATTTAATAAACAGTGTGGAACCCCAGCAAAGGATCCCTGGTACTATGTTTCTAACTCTAGATGTGTTTATGAAACTACTCAGCAAGTCATCCTTGACCTTAAAGGTTTTAAATATTAAAAAAAAAAATTTGATCTAAACAAGTTGTGTGTGTGTGTGTGTGTGTGTGTGTGTTTTAGCAAAACCATGTTATTCCAGGTTGCCTTTGTTGAAAATGCTTGAAATGCACTTTCTGATTTAGTCTTCATACTATGGATTTTTTCCACTCCAGACCCCACCTGCCCTACCTTCTCTTTCTGTTTTGTTTCCTGTCTTCCTGTGTCAACTAGCAAGCATAGATATATAAAACTAAGGCATCACATAACACAATTTCAAAATGGTTTGTCCCAATTATTTCTAATGTTTTTAGGTAGCATTTTCATACCTGAATTTATTTTTAATAATTAATTAGTAAATGACAAGAGGAACACAAAAAAGAGATAAACTTGGGGAACTGTGATAATATAGTTGGACTCAATTAGATATTTCCCATCAGCACAAAATGGAAGAAGGTAAAAACCAGAGAAGGTTCTAGAAGTTTTGGTCTTCTAATTGTGAAAGTCACTAAGATACAATGAAATCTGGTACTGAAACAATAATTGTAGGTAGATATTGCCAGATATTAAAAATATTTTGATTTTAAGTTCCCAACCACCCTGGGGATAGATATGTTATTTCTGTCTATAGAGACACCCTGTGAGTAAACAGGGTTAAGGAATGGCTTCTTGTCTTCATTAACAACCAAAAGAGAGACAATGTTTTTGTATTGGACCCTAATTCACATTGAATTTAATCCTCACAACCTATGAAAAATTTAAGGTAAGCACAATTATTCCCATTCTATGATTTAAATATTAAGGTTCCAAAAGGTTAAATTAATTGCTCAACCTGAGTACATCTGGCCTTTTCTGTGCTCTTTCCTTTACATCCTTTGCCACTTGCTTAATCTCCACAGGAATCATTTTCCCTTTCTATCAGTCTTCAAAAGCTTGTTGATTGCTCTCTAATTATAAATACTTGGAGAAAAAGTGTGCAAATTGATATGCAAATGATCTTTTCCCCTTAGCAAATTAGCACTTTACTTCCATCTAATTAAGTAGCTTTGTGGAGGAAATGGATTTTTCAAAGAAGAATGGAAAGTGTTTGGATTTGTTCTAGGGGTGTTTCTGGTTTCACAAGTCTTGTGAATGAGATATACAAAGAAAGGAACCAATGAAAGCACAGAGAAAACAATGAAATTGCAGAGAAAAGACAGGGGATGGAAAAAAGAAGAAAAATTAACTGTAATGACTGACAAGCCTTCATTAAAAAGTAAACTGCTTTCATCTTCAACTTTCCCTAATGATAAAACTTTTTAAAAAGTAAAACAAAACTTTAATAAAATAATAAAAGAAAAATTCTGTTTTTTCCTCATATTTGTATTAACACTGACAATACATTTATTGGAAATGGTTATATTCAAGGTTAAATTATTAACCTTATAGTCAAGGTTAACCTTATATTCCAGGTTAAATTTGTTTAGTGTTTAGAATTTATAAGATATGCTTTGAATTAGGAAGAAATTAATTCCTTAAATCTAAGTATTTTCCATAGAAAAGGTCATTTGTTGCAATGAAAATTAATGGGCCAAATCTCTGCCATTATAAATTTTTGGTGATATGAGGAGCAATGGGTATCTAGCCTGCTTTCATGATAGGACTGAAGCAGTTTCTTGGATGTTATCTCCAGTACTTTACACTAAAGAGGAATTGAGTGCATGGGGATTGAACATGCAAGAAGTGGCATAATTCCAATTTAAACTTATCATTGAAATTAAAGTGGCCAAGATTTGCAACAGCATATCAAATGCATAATAATTCTCCACAATTATTTTTTAATGGGTTTAACAAATTGTTTATAAATAAGTAGCTTTGTTGTATGTGTTTGAGGAAGGCTTTCAGTCTCTGCTAAATTTTCCTACTCAAGTTCATGAATAGTGGGTTCCTATCAATTATATAATGTCATATTAAATTATATTAGCCACTCTTCTCAATATTTATTAATAAAATATTAGTTACACATTTGACCATGTCGCTTTACCTGTTATTGTTATTTTGCTTATACCCTCAAACCGATTTTGGATTTGAAATGTTTTGAAATAAAATAAAAAATAACTACAAATTGATACTAATTGAATATTACAGTGAGGCTCAACTCTGCTATTGGCAAATTTGCCTATCTAATTCTGGGTTCCTCTTAAGAAAAGAATTAGAAATTGTATTTGCTATTTTCTAGGTGATTATAACATAGTGGGGATGTATTTATACCATTAATCAACTAGAAAACCATTGAATATCAGGTACCCAATAATGATGAAAATTATAAGACCCATTTTATTATAAATATTTTCAAAGAAAATAGGGACCTATATCACAAATCAGAATAAAGCTCAGACATTTCAGTCTTAACTTGGATAGTTTTTTTTTTTACATTTACTGAATATTAATATGGCAAGAAAATTGAAGATAAATAAGTACTGCAAATTGCCTACAGGGTACATTTCTTTTTAAGAAGGAGAAAAGATTGTAATTTTATATCTCCTAACATTGTCCTCCTCCATTATCCAGATTGTGTCCCTTCCATTGTATTGAGAAACAAGTTCATGTGAGATCATGCTATTAATATGTTTAGAATTCTACTTTACAGAACAGTAAAGAACTTGTGAGACCATCAGATTCACTGTCTTTATTTTAGATGAAGATACTTACACCTTGAAAGGTAATTTGAATTTTTCCTGTTGTAGATTTTCTTAGAAGTGAAGACATAGTAGGATGCCTGGCATATGATCCTCAATTAAAAGAGGGCTTAAAACCTGGTATAGCACATTAATAAATTTTCTGTTTCTATAACCAATACTGCAGATTGGGTACTTTATAAAGACACTGTTTTTGCTAGTGAGTCTGGTGAATGGAACAAACAGCATGGTGCCCGCATGATGTCTGACAGTCCATGTCAGAAGGGAGAGATTATATGTCAAGACAGGAAGGAAGCCAGAAGGACTCAGGGCTGGACTTTCTTTTTAAGACAATCTACTTGCACAGAAACTAATTAGGGTCCCATGAGAACTATATTCATCTCTTTCAAGAGTGGTATCCCCAGGAATCCACCTTCCAATAAGCTCCACTTTTTAAAAGTTACACCACCTGAGCACTACCACAAAGGATACCAAGCTTCCACCATAAACCTTTGGGGGGAAACACTCAACCATAGCTCTTGGTGTCTTCATGCTCTGAATCAAATTTTATTTATTTACATTATTTATCCAATAAGCTAATCATATCTGAAGGGAGAACACATATTGATGGAAGTGTTTACAATTATTAAACATGAGGAATACATACCTACCTTTATATATGTATTTATATAAACATGCACGTGCAACATATACAAATATGAACATGTTATACATATAAATGTGTTACATATGTAAATACATATAACATATATATGTTGCATATATAAATATATTAAGTATTTATTTTCCAGAATACTTTCATCCTCTGTCCCTCAATTCCAAGATATTCTCTTCTCAAGGACAATATATATGATGTTTCAATTTGACTATATTCTAAAGAAGCCATACAGATGTATTTTCTGAAACATGCAACATATTGCAAGGGCTTTCTTTTCACGACTACATAATTGTCCTAAACATTTTTAATTTGTTGCATGGCAGGTTTCCTGAATCAAATAGCAGCTGGGTATCAATTACATTCTCTCCAGGCATTGGTTGCTGTTTTGATTTCATATCCTCTCATCATTAACTATATAGCAGTGAGAGCAGAGGAGTTATTAACAAAATATACTTTCACTGCTAGCCAAAAAGTATACATGAACTAGTGGTAATATTTGATTTCATAGGATTTACTTATATCTTTCACCAAGGGACTAACACCCAATATAAGAAGAAAAAGGGAGGAAATTAACTAGGTAACTGTGAACCATCAAATAGACCCAGATAAATAATGAGCTTTCATGAGGCTGGAATATAACAACATTAGGTCTTTGGAGTTCAGTGGGCAGTTAGAAGCACTAATGGCAGTGCTATGCTGGGAAAGCATGCATTTTTAGTTGGAATTTTTGTGTGGAAGTGATTGTGCACTACGATATGAATAGCTGTACTAAATGCATGTGGATTTTCTGCCAGCATAGGAAGCAGTTAAGGCCCCCTCTACCAGATAATGGCCCACTGCAGGAACATAATGATGGTAAAGTAAAATCTGAAAATAGATGATTTCCCATTTAATAGTCCATTGACTTTCCTCCTAAAGCCACTGAGGTGATGGCACTCCTCTTTATTTTCATTTCACAAAGAAGCATAAGTTGTTTGATGTTTTTATGCTCTTACTTTTATTTTTCAGAAAGAAAGAAATGGGTGGGGCGGGGGGAGAGAGAGAGAAGAAGGAGGAGGAGGAGGAAGAGGAGGAGGAGGAGGAGGAGGAGGAATACTGGGTTTTGCATTAAAGATAAATGGAATTGATGCAATTTTTCATTTTAAGAGACTTCATATTGTTTTTGTTGAATGTTCCTTTGTAGGTCAGGATGACCCACCCCTATATCATTCATCCTCTAGGGAGCTGCTTTACCTTTACAGAAAAGGAACTTACATCTTAAGTATGTTCCCAGTGTGAGCATGAGACAGCCCCAGACCAGCACCCTCTGACGGTTCATGTTTGTCAATTACATTGCCATTTGGATGTGAAATATCATAATATGTAGATTGAATACACTTGACTATCCTATGTCATTATTTCTTTAAGCATAACAGTCAGTTTCTTTCTTCTTAAATGTTCTATTCTGCTAATAGGGTTGTGCTTAATTTATATTTAAATTAAAACGTACAATTGTGGTATAATTAATAGCTCCTAGTATTTCTGGCCTAGCTCCTGAAAACTCCTTGATTCATTGTTTGATATTTCTTGTTTTAAGGCATTCTAGAATCTTTGTTGTTATTTACCAATATTTTCTCTCTAGTACATCTGTTTTCATGTACTTCTGAAATTAATAAGACAAGCAAATAATGATTCAGAGCTGCATCAGAGATGATTTTCATGTGTAGTTTCTTCACACCTTAAAAATACTGTTCATGCCAAGGCTTAGGAGATTGATTGATCAGTAAGCAATCTAGTAATGACCTAGTTTACTAGCAAAAGTGAATGTATGGATTTAACATTTGGATAAGATAGCTGAATGTAATAAATCCATTTGTTTTTCAGGATGAGAAAACTTTAATAATTTTTCATTCCTTAAATTAGGCAGCTGTTTCAAATCTATAGGTAATTAGCAAGATTTTAGTTTATTGATTATGGTTTCACTTATTACTATTGGAACTTGTGAATGTCTCTTTTGAAATTCCAAAGTGCAGTTTTTACAGCAATAAATTGCATATGTAATAAATATTTGTCCATGTTTGCTGCATATTCCCTTCCCCTTTCTCCAAAATTTGTTCTACTTCACTTTTATTTGTTACTTCTTTTTAAATAATACCTTTTTTCCCTCTAGTGTTTTAATTGTGTGTCTCTAATATTTTAATATTTTTTAACCCACTGGGGAATTTTGGTATTTCTACATGTAGCACATATATTATCTAATACACACACACATACACTATATATATACACGTATATATGTATATATATATATACACACACATAACTTGTCTTAAACACTTACTTCCAAATTCATCTAAAATATGTGATTTTCAAGGAATTCAGTATTTTCACTCATATCTTTTCCTTAAGATTTAGTTTTTCACAAAAGTTATATTTATGTAAACTCTAGAAATATTATTTTAACTCATGTGTACCTCAGTATCCTCATTAATGGGAGCAGAAGTAATGGAACAATGTTTTTACTTTACTAAATGCACTTAAACTAAGCACTGTGGATTTAAATGAATTAAATGTGATTCTAGCTGTTAACATATACTCTTACATTTTGGTTAATCTTGAAAAATACATAGTAATTAGTAAAATTTCAATGATGTCCTTCTTTTAAAGAGAAAAATTATGAAGAAATCAGTGTTTACTTAAAGACTTAATTATTCATGGTAGAAATAGAAAAGAAGTTATATCTATTAAATCTATTACAATTTTAAAAATAATTTGTGACATCTGTGATTTGAACTTATAGGATTATATTCAAATATACTAATTACTGGTATTTTTTCTGTCTTTGACTTTCAGATTGAAGTATCATTCGACTTTCATTTATATATAAGTAGTTAAAGTGAATAGATCTGATAAACAACTCATACTGCTAGAATTTGCATATGTCATTAGCACGCAGCCAGTAATTTGAGCTCTATTTTGAATTCCATTTTGTACACCTTCACCTTCTCAGCTAGCTAGCCCACCCAGACTACATGCCAACTTTAGAAACCAATGTTAGAATTGGTTGCTATAGGCAATCTGAGAACCAAAAAGAAAAAAGGAAAGAAGGAAGGAAAGAAGGAATGGAGGGAGGGAGGGAGGGAGGAAGGAAGGAAGGAAGATGTTACTCTGTGATGGTGGGAAGAAGGGAAGCTTTCCTTAGCCCAAGGAAAAGAGCAAGATGGTGATGCCTGAGTGAAATACAGTCTAATGCCAAAGTTGACTAGAGAGAACAAACAGGATGAAATAACTCTGATTTGAGATACAATCAGTAATGAGTAAAGTGGGGTGAGACTATCATTTTTACTTCCAGCTTTTTGAAGGCACCAGTTCCTTTTAGCAGAGACATATCCGCCATTTTAAGGTCTTAATATTCAGAAACTGCATCCTGATACTAGTCACTTTATAGAAATTCGTGTTTGGTTATGCCAAGTAATAGGTTAGACAGACAGGGTGGAAAGGTAGTTTAAATTCATGATCAATTTTAGGAAAGAAGACTCAAAGCGTATGTAACACATTAGGTCAATTTGGTCATCTTCAAACACAAAGGATGGCAAGGAAATTCTACACAGTCTAGAAGAAATGACGCCCATGAAATACTTAACAGTTTCTTCCAGGCCTATTCTTCCGCAGAAATTAAATCTATGTAAATTGCAAAAATTAATTTTCATATATAGACAAATACAAAAGTCTATAATTCTGTTATAGAGATTATGAAACTCAGCTGTGAATCATATTGTCAAAAATTTTTTTCAACTGTTGCTTCTAAGATTTAAAAAAATTATTTTAGAAATCTCAAAAATAAGCTGGATGTGATGGTGCATGCCTTTAACCCCAGCAACTCTGGAGGTTTAGGCAAAAAAATATTAAATTAGAGGCCAGCCTAGATAATTTAATGAGACCCTTTCTCAAAAATAAAATGAAATGATCTGGGAATGTAGCTTACAGGGCCCTGGGTTCATTCCTCAGTATCCTACCACCACCACACACACACCCCTAA
Organism: Glaucomys volans; assembly: GCA_020662805.1. Taxonomy (NCBI): domain Eukaryota; kingdom Metazoa; phylum Chordata; class Mammalia; order Rodentia; family Sciuridae; genus Glaucomys; species Glaucomys volans. Next base: position 512,000 of record JAJEJO010000195.1, on the reverse strand, counting down.
AAAATGAGAGTAAATTGCAAAATGACTAGCCATATATTTTGAATAAGTCCTTTGCCAGGAACTTGAAAACATATTTATCTGAGAAATATCTTCCAACTACCTGTCTGTACATTTTGTACTACAGTGTAATAACCTATAATTATACAGTTGAAAGAAACCTTAGTGATCAATTGATGTACTATTCCCTTTTATTCACAACTGAGTAATCTAAAAACTGGTTAAGTGAATAAATAATAAGTGGAATCCAATAAAGTACAGGAAAAACTCAACATTCCTTGTGTAATAAAGAGTAAAAGGACCTATAAATGGAGAATATGATTTCATTGTTGGGAAACTTAAAAGAGATAAGTGAATTTGGGTTTCTCCCTTTCTAATTGAATGTGCTATCTTATAGAGAAAATTCTTACAGATACTTTTAGTGTATGTCTTTAAAGCTTATCTCCTCGAATTCTTTTTACTATTTTATTTTACATTGTATAGAGCTACTGAATGTATCTATATAGCCACTGATATATTTTAAATATCTTCTGAAATTATTATCTCTCCTTTCTCAACATCATGTCTTTTAAAAAAATTATTTACTCAAGCAAGGGTGTACATCATGGCAATTCTATGAATGTGTAATATTTTAAGTACATCTTTGGTTTAAGTACATCAAAGCCAAACTCTGATTATATTATAGAAGATTGGTATGATTTGAAATGATAAGTTAGTAGTAAAATTAAAACGAGAAAGCCAAATTGGGTAAAACAGGAAGGAATTGAATCATCAATCAATTGTTACTTTAGCATTAATACTACAAATTATCCTCTGAAAAAAAATTTCTGAATTATGTTTCAAATACCTATCAGCTACTTGTGATTTTTTAAGGATATGGTCATTATTGACTTAAAATAATTCATAATTTAGGCTTTTTTTAAAAAATAAAAACCAAGTATATTATTTTCGGTTAAATTAGTATCTTAGTTGCATTAGATGTTTCAGGGTTACATGTTTGGGAGGAACTTTACAGCAATCATGAAGATCACTACCATGTCTGTTGGAAAAGATTTTGATCCTTTTTTGAAAAACCAGGGCTGAGCCAGTGTCAAGCCTGAGAAAACTGGAACAGCTTAACTCTGTTCTACTTAGTGCTTAATATGTTTTAAGGGTGAGAGAATCCATCCTATGTTTAATAAACTTTTTTATTTTAAATTCATTGTTGTTTTTGTGGTGCTGGCAATTGAAACCAAGGCCCAGTGCATGGTAGGCAAGCACTCACTGAGCTGAACCCTGAGCCTTATGTTTGATACATTTAATGACGGTGGTCAGTAGAGAAATGTCCTACCTTTGGAAAATCACATTCCCACTGAAGATGAGGATGGCATAGCATTTTTCCTGATAAAGAAAAAAAAATTAAAGCATGTGTACTCTGTAGGTAGGTCAGCAGCTATTGTACCATTTGTACCATTCACATTGTCTTCACTTTATATTAATGCTTAGTAGAATTGTTAGGTGGCCACCTTCTTCTTAGGTGGAAAGCCATAAGTTCCATCCTTGGAGGTCATAGTGCATCAGTTCATAATACCCTCATCAGTCCTCGGAAATGCCTCAGTTTTAATGATAAATTATATGATGACAATTGCCTTAGGTATTGTCTTTATTGATAATCCAGAATGGATTTATGTGATGCCTAGAGTGTGTGTGGGAACATGTGACTAGGTGAAGAGGCATTCATGAGAGATGATCAAGACAATTCCCATGTTTAGGAAACATGGTTGCTGAAAAGAAAATACTTTAAATGGTTAAGATAATATCCATTTTAGTGACAATAAGCAATATGAGCAGTTAATGAATGATCTCAGAAAAAATGGAGGTTGTGGACTGAAATGATGAATATTTCTCCCATTCCCTTCATTTTATCTAAAATTTTCTTACCCCATAAGTATCTCATGAAAGGATTACTGAAAACTGGATTTACCTTTTGGGTCTCTTTTTCATTTTATTGGTCTCTGTTAGTGTCTCTCCTCTGTTCCTGCCTTTTACCAGTGTTAACTCCCCACCCCCTTTTTAAATTTAAGTTTGTTAATCTGACCTAGTAGATGCTTTGAGACAATGATCCAGGCTTGTGGCTTTCCACAGATAATAATCATTCATAAACTAAAAAGCTGTTCTTCGATACAACATATATAATCTTTCAAAGTGAATTTCTATGTACTTGATATCTTTCCTTAGTTGTTAGGCTGTTTTCCAAAAGTAGAATTTTTCAAAAGCAACACAATGATGCAGAACATTTGAGTATTTGATTGCAGCATGTTGAAGGTTGGATGATATACTACATTTTCTTTATCCATTCATTTATTGAAGGGCACCTTAGGTTGGTTCTATGGCTTAGCTATTGTGAATTGAGCTGTTATAATCATTGATGTGGTTATGTCACTGATTTTAACTCCTTTGGATGTACACCAAGATGTGGGATAACTGAGTAAAATGGTGATTCCATACTTGGAATGGAACCACCATTGTTTCTGTGGGATTTTATAAATGTTAAATTCAAAGTCATCACTACTATAATTTCTGAAGTATTTTATCCAAACCACCTCCACTGAATCTGAACTGACATTGCTTTCTAGTAGGCAAATATACTATTTAAGTATTGAAGAAATTTCTCAGTAAAAGATAATTTAGCTATCTGTATTTACCTTGCATATCTTGGGACAGTAGACACATTGATTATTTTCCACTCATTTCTATAGAGGAGACATTTTTATGTTCATGAGTAAATCATCTATGAAAAGATGCAATTTTTTTATGTTGCTGTATGGGCAAAATAAGTACATAGAATGACTTTGAACTGACTTTTCCTTAAATACATGTTTACCTTAGCTTTGCCATTGTTCTTTAGTTGTTGTTGCTATCCAAAGACATTTCTGACTTATATTCCTACCATACCAATAGTAGGAGAATTTCTGTTGTACAACGATATTCCTAATTTGTCAGTACTTGGTACTATCAGGTACTATACTTTCCTAAGAAAAGGTGTTTATGATGGTACATCACTGTGGTTTTTAATTTCTATCATTATCCATTTTAAATTTCTTTTTTCATTTCTTATTGGTTCTTGTTAGTTATATATGACAGTAAAATCCATTTTATATAATTATACAAATATGGAATATATCTTATCCTAGTTAGAGTCCTATTGTTATGGATGTACATGGTGGTAGGATTCATTGTGTTGTTTTCATATATGTACATTGGAAACTATGTCAGATTCAATCCACTATCTTTCCTTTGCTTATCCTTCCTCCCTTCCCTCCATTCCCTATTTTCTAATCTACTGTACTTCTATTCTCCCCCTCTCTGGCTCCTCTTATTGTGGGTTAACTTCCACCTATCAGAGAAAACATCCAATGTTTGGTTTTTGGGACTGGCTTATTTCACTTAGCATGATCCATCTGTTCACTGACAATTGTCATGAAGTCATTCTTCTTTATGGCTGAGTAATGCTCCATTGTGTATATATACTATATTTTCTTTATCCATTCATTTATTGAAGGGCACCCAAGTTGGTTCCATGACTTAGCTATTGTGAATTGAGCTGTTATAATCATGTTACTGTGTCACTGATTTTAAGTCCTTCGGATATGTACCAAGAGGTGGGATAACTGAGTTAAATGGTGATTCCATACTTGGAATGGAACCATCATTGTTTTGGAAATGTACAACTTTAGGTCTGGGGGTATGGCTCCATGGTGGAATACATGCCCATGATGCACAAGGCCATGCATTCAATCTCCAGTATCCCAAAAACATATCTATAAAACTTTAATCGTCAATATTTATAGACTCTCAGCTTTTTGGACATAATTCAAAAGCCCATGATTTTGTACTGGTCATTGACACTCCAAAGATTGTTTTGAGTTATATGTTTTTAGCATATTATAGTGTGCCTACCTGATTGCTCAACCCAACAAAGAAAAAGAACATTTATTCAATTTATTCCTAAGGTAAAGAATTCTTGCTTTTGCTTTTTATAATGTAAATTACATGATGATTGATTACAGAACCAGTTTTCCCAGAGGTTAATTTGTAACAATGCTGTAGTATAAATTTAATTAAGAAAATTATCTACCTTTTAAAGTCAATTAGTTAATTTTAAATATAGGCACTGGATTTTTCAGGATTTTTAAAAGCTCATAAAAATGAAAAATGCTATTATATACATAGCAACACCAGGAGATAGGCCATAAATTATTATCACAATTTTCCTCTTATAGGATAATTTAAATTATAATCCTTATTGCTGGATAACTTCTTATGCAAACAGTGCTCAAAGAAAATAGCTAATCCTCATTAAAAGTGGCTATGCTTGGTTAGCCTCTAGGCTTAATAGAAAAATCAAGACTCACTAGTGCAAGATAGTGTTTGTTGATTCAGAAGATTATAGCAGTGATTTTCTAGAAGCTAATGAAAGTCACTAAAAGGAATTGATAATCTAGCTGGCATATTTTTTCCATCCTAAAAGAAAACTTGAATATATAATGTCCTCATGAAATTGCTTATATTCTGTTCTAATACTAAACATGTAATTCAGATAAGCACACAAACAGGAATTAACGGAGACAGCAAAGAGTTCCAACATTTATAATTACTTTCTTTGACAGGAGTTACATTAATGGTTGGAGTAACCAAAAAAGAAGACATGAATTTATATTGGAAGTAATTAGAAGAAATATACAAAGTAATATACTGTCAAAAATACTAAGCAATGATTGCATATACAAATAATGTACATTGAAAAACTATGAAATTATGTGGGTTCTATGTATTTTTATTTTGTTTTTTAAGAATTGGTTCTTTTGTTGTTCTTTCTAGATATACACGAGAGTAGAATGTATTTTGACTTACTATACATATATAGGATAAGTATAACTTGTTCCAATTTAGAATTCCATTATTATGGTTGTATATAATTTTGTGTTATATTGATCATGTATAAGGATAGGAAAGATATGTCTGACTCATTCTATGGTCCTTCCTATTCCCATCCTCCCTCCTTTCCCTTCATTTCCCTTTGTCTAGTCAATGAACTTCTAATCTTCCCCTCCCTTATTCTGGGTTAGCATCCACATATCAGAGAAAACATTCTGCCTTTGGTTTTTTTGGAACTGGCTTATTTCACTTAGCATGATATTCTCCGGTTCCTTCCATATGCTGGCAAATGCCATAATTTCATTCTTCTTTATAGCTGAGTAATATCACATTGGGTATGTATACAACATTTTCTTTAGCCATTCATCTGTCGTAGGGCACCTAGGTTGGTTCTAGAGCTTGGCTATTGTGAATTGAGCTGCTATAAACATTGAAATGGCTTTGTCACTGTAGTATGCTGATTTTAACTCCCTTGGGTATAAATGGAGGGGAGGGATAACTAGGTTAAAAGGTGTTTCCATTTCAAGTTTTTTAGCAGTTGATGTGCATCTGTTCTGCTTGGTCAAATTTCATGTCTTTTACATATGTTAAAAAGGTAAAAATAACATAGAAGAATGACAATTAAATTGTGTTTTAAAAAGAATACCTATACTTGTTAATTTTATGTTTTATAATATCTTCACAACATAGAAACCAAGTCCCAAAGGCAGACAAGGTAATGTTATATTTTAAGAATGCTACTTTATTGGTCAACTTACTACATGCTTGAAAATATCATAGATAGTAATTTAAGTATTTGATCTAAACCACGGTTTTCTCTTAGTACCTCATATTAAATATTATCTTGTGTGGGATAAAATTTAGGTGTTTTTTTTGTCAATCCATTTCCTCATGTATTCAACTTTATTAATACTGAATACCAGGAACTAAGCTATATTTACAAAGTGAGAATATAAATTCCCTCAAATATGCCTATTTAACAACATGAGGTAATAATTCAGATTTACATGCTCTTTGTTTTGATAGAAACGGGCAACACTTTGGTGGAAAAAAAATCTGAGAAAAATGGATATTAACTCATTCTTAAAGTAACACTATTCTCCGCAAAGCAGAGCCTGTATAAAATAGAACAGGATCTTGGGCCTGGTTAAGTTCCTTAAAGAACAAAGTCCCAGATTTATGTATATCTTGTAGTCTTAGCATGTGTATGAAGACAGTGAGACTGCAAAGATTCCATGTAGGAGGACAGATCTGGCTTTGCTCCACTACCTGCCAGGCTTACCACAGTTTGCAGGTGCACAATAGGTGCATCACTTGTTGCACACTCTTTTAATTCTTTTTATCTTTCAATGATTCTTTTGGTCTAATTTCTACTTTTCCTGGGATAAAAGAAAAGGTATGTGAGATCTGGTTTCAGAGGTTTTTCTTGTGGCTCTGCTATAATGAGGGACCAGACCACTTTTCACTGAGCTTGCACAGAACACCAAATATGTAATACTAGAGGAGAGAATGTGAAGTGAGAAATTCAGCATTGTGGGGTAAAGGCTTGTGGCTTAAAACAATGAAGGCTTGAAAATACAAAGCAAAGTTATAGCTTTGTGTACATGAAGCACATGTGTACATGACATTGACATACCTTACAGGTTAAAACTGTACATAAGCTAATATCGGGCACATAAATGATATAGTATTTATACATACATATTAATTGAGGATACAAAAACATAATCAGAAAAAACCCATGTGCAGATGGTTGTGAATCAATTGTACCTGCCCAAATGAAGAAAATTTGGGTTTAAAAGTAATTTCATTGTTAGTTCATTGAAATAATAAAAAGTATCAAATTTGAAAGTCAAAGAAATTTCAAATTAATTTTATTAGTTTATAACAGTTATAGCAGGTATAGAAATTAAATTATTTGAATCAGATAACTGTCATTGACTAATATTAATAGGTTAGACCTATTATCATTTGTGATTATACTCTGTGCTAGATACAATAGGCATCTTACTTCATTTAATTATGTAAGCAGTACTGCATGGAAAATATTTGCATTTCCATTTGATACATGAAGAGAATGATGCTTAGAGAATTAAACAACTTACCCAGATCACTCAGTGAAATGATACAGCCAAAATTTGTGTCTGTAACTCTTGACCCCATGAAATTGTTTTTTAGAAAGGGAAAATGAAATTGTTAACTAATTAAATCAATAGAGTGCTTATGAGCATGTACTTTAAAGAAAATCAGACTTTGAGATTCAATTCTGAAAAACATAATGTGTAGTAGTTGTGTGGGCTTGGATAAGGACTTTGTATCAGTTGAGCCCAAGTTACCTCATTTATAACACAGGGAAATGGTACTTAAACACTCAATATTGTGTATGTGTGGCCTTAGCTGATTAAGTTATCCAAGACAATGTAACTCTGTTGATAGTCATCATATATTTATTCTAGGGAGGTATAATTTGCTTTCAAATTAGGAACATTGCCAGGATAACCTATTTGACAGCTGAGTTGTGACCCCCTCAAACAAATAGCTGAGACCTATAAAATGTAAGTCATTTGTCATTTTTTTCTATGTGGTTCCTGTGTTGAAATAGGTACTTTGCAAATATTGGTGATACTGCTAATGGAATATGGGGGCATTAAAAGCAACTAGTTTTGACAACCCTTTATTAGCAGACCGCAATTAAATATATTAGGAAACCTTGTTTTGCATCCTCTTCCAGCCACATAGCACTAAAGATGTATATGCTACAATGACAATTATGCTTTTCTTTCATTGTCCTGCTGAGGAATGCATAGTAATTCTGGCATCTAGACTACAGAGTTGGCTCTCTTTCCTTGTATTGCAGATGTCTAATTGCAGGCAACCATTTCATTTAAAATGGCTCATTAAAGTAAAAACTATTTAGTATCAGTAACACGGATCAGCATCCATGATTATGCATTTAATTAGAGAAGTAGGTTTGTCTCACTTTTCAAATTTTTCTATTGATCTCTGTACATGTCTGTATAGTTACTTATGCATGTATGCCTGGATACACACACACTCACACACACCTAAGCTTTCCTTAGACATTAATTGTGCTATTTTGAAATAGTTGAAATTCTTTGATAATTGCTCCATAGTGTGTGTACACAGAGTACTAATTATTAAATTGTAGGATATGTTGTTACTTCATATAAGTAGATTGTATAGTGCATATAGGAATAAATTTCCTGTTTTGTAACCTTTTCTGGATGTATTATGTTTCACCTTAATGCATGTCTTTGTTCACTAACTCAAATATTAAGTGATTATCATTCCAAAGAACTATCAGATCCCAAACTGTTAAATCATAGAGGCAAAAAAGGTGAGATGCCTTTCCTCCCTTATCAGGGTCTTAACCAAAACTCCCTTGATAAAAGACAGGCTAATGAGAGAAAAGCATAACAATTTTATTTAATCAAAGTTTTATGTGACATGGGACAATTCAGAAATGAAGACCCAGACACCTAGGGAAAACAGTCAATTGATATGCTTACATTTGACAGGAACAGAGATTCTTAAAGAAAATTAATTGGACAAAAAAACAGACTGTGGGGGGAAAACCAAAAAGTGCTCTCTGTTCAGTTTATTCTTGGTCTCTGTAATGTTCTTTCCTCTGGGACATGGGGCAGGAGACCTCTGGAATGCAGGTTTTCAAGGGAAAACTGACCTTTCTAGGTTTCATGGCTTGCTTTGGGGAAAAGGGTTCTAGTTTCTGTGACCTACCTTGGGGAAGAGGAATTCTGGTTTCTATGGCTTACCTGGGATGGATAAAAGAGGGTGGGATGCAGGAGGGCAAGAGAAGGTCAGAGAAAACTTTGCTTCTGACACTACTTCTGAGTGAGACCTTCACATCTCCTTTAGTTCAAAGTACTCAGCAGGCAAAAGTGCTACGCTGTAGGGTTTTATTTCTTATTCTCATGCATAAAAGATCAATCACTGAAGCTTTATGTTCTGTGTGTGTGTGTGTGTGTGTGTGTGTGTGTGTGTGTGAGAGACTGGGAATTAAACCCAGGGCCTCCCATATACTGCAAGCTAAGCAAATGCTCTACTACTCAACTATATCCCTAGTTCTTTTAACTTTTGAGTCAGGGTCTCTTTATTGCTTGGGTTGGCCTCAAACTTGAGATCCTCCCGCCTCATCCTTCTTAGTAACTGGAATTACTGGAGTGTATGCGACCATATCTAGGTTTTTTTGTTTTATTTTTGTACTACTGGGAGTTGAACCCAGGGCCTTGTCCATGCGAGGCAACAGCTCTACTGCTGAGCTACATCCTGAGCCTGAAGCATAGTTTTTGATGTGATGATATGTCCTGTTTTTTGTATTGTGATACTAAGTTTATCCAACAACATTTTCTCAGAAACAGATTATCTGGATATTTTATCCATTTTACTTTTAATAGTAATAGTGCTTTTATAAAGTTGAAGAGGAAGGCATTATCTAATATCATAAGTCTACTAAATAGCAGTGGTAAATTATATGAACTTCAATTAGTTGACAATTGAGTCAGTGTTTACATAATTATTTGTAAGTCATTTGTAAATGGCCTTAGGTTTTATAGATCTATAAATTTCAATAAGTGAAATGTCATTTAGAGACTTTTATAATATTAACTAAGGATAAACTAGGCAGTCTTTTATTAGCTTATTTTTCATTTCAACAAAGAAGAACACAATTTACTTGTGCACAGTCCGACATGCTGATGTACTGTATCATGTCTACATCTGAGATAGTGAAGAACTTTCTATTGAGAGCATCTGAGCCCTAAAGTGCAGAGTAAATCAACACTTGGTCACATAACAGTAAAAGTCTTAAGTCTTATGTGAAAACATTTGCACACTCAAGTGTCTATAAGAAAGAAACTGAAACAGTTACATAACTTAAGAACACTTCCTTACCTCAGCCCTATCCTCTGAGTGCAGAGGATGATCTCAGAAATCTACAGTCCATGTGTACCCGGTCCCTATGGAAGTTTATCTATCTCCTCATTGAATCATTGCTTTTGTTTGTTTGGTGGTGCGAGTCAAGGACAGTGTCTCACTCAGTTCTCTAGGCTGGCCTTGATGGTCTTGAATTTGCAATCCTCCTACATCAGCCTCCTGATTATTTGGTATTAGAAATGAATTGCAGGAGTGTGCTGCCATAATCAGCTTCTAGTTTGATTTTTAAAATTCATTTTCTCTTTTAATACAAGGACTTGTCAATTTAAAAAAAAAATCTACTTGTAGGTGTACTTTACTCCCCAACAAATTAAAAAATATTGTTATTATTGTTATTAAAGTATCTTAAATCCTTGATCTATGTCATTATTATACACCAGTTACATTTCATCCCATTCTGTTTTTTTTTTTTTTTTTGGATCCCATTCTTGGTATTGGTTAGAAATTAGAAAAGAAATACATGAAAGTTATTGGGCATGGTGGAACATGGCTATAATCCCAGCAACTTGGGAGGCTGAGAAAGGAGGATCAAGGGTTCAAAGCCAAAATCAGCAAAAGCAAGACACTAAGCAATTCAGTGAGAGCCTGTCTCTAATACAAAATAGGGTTGGGGATGTGAGTCAAAGTTCAAGTGCCCCTGAGTTCAATCTCCAGTACCCCCAGAAAAAAATACGTGAAAGTAAGAGTGGGGAGAAAAATAGGGGAGAGAGAAAAAGACAAAAGAAGAACAAGAAAGGGATATCCACAACTGAGGAAGAGTCGGATCAAGGAAGTAAAAAAGAGGATCAACTAGGATTTGAGAGAATAGGAACAGGAAGTTAATATTAAAGAGAGAAGGAAAGGGAGAGAGGAAAAAAGTTTTTGCATCTGAAATGTTAGTAAACTATGCTTCTCACATACTGTGATTTACTTGAATGTTCATCTTCAAAGTGTTATCAAATCGTATCACTGCTTTGAAATGCAAAATAGATGATTGATTACTATTCATAGTTCTTCAACTATCTTTACAAGCAGAGCTTCAAGTACTTCTGTGGAGTTTCAATTCCAGTAGCTAACAAGTCTTAGAAATTATCCTAGCCCTATGGAGAACATTACTTGTCTTTACAAAGGAATATATTTAAATAAAAGCAAAATTGTGACCCTTTGATCAATGGGCAATTCCCTCCCTCACCAGGCTTCCAAAAGAATTGTGATTTATTTATTTCTCATCCTTGCCTTCAATTATTCTCTTGCTTTTCTAGTGAGAGCTACAGAGGGGACTGCCACTGAATCTCTATATACAAAGAATGTTTAAATATGTATTTATTAGTGTATTCTAGCTATGTGTTTATGTATTTATTAGTGTATGTATTTATTAGTATGTATTTATGTATTTATTAGTTTATGTATTTATTTATGTATTTATTATTACATAATAAATATGTATTTATTAGTGTATTCTACATAATTGTGGGGCTTATTGGGACATATTCATAAATGCATATAACATAATTTGCTCCATTTCAATCTCCAGTACTTCCACTTTCTTGTACTAAGAACTTTAGGAAGCAGTGAAAAAGTGTATGCAAAGTCTCTGCCTACCTTCATTATAACTGGGAAAACAAGGTATACAGAATCCTGCAACTCACAGACAATTTCAATGATTGTGAGATGACATAGAATGTAAATTTTGTTGGAGAGAAAAATGACAAAAACGTTACCACCTAGAGTTTCTTTTAAGAAGTTTGGCAACAAAAATCCTAACCCTACATTTTATTTTGACCACAAAATAGATAATGGTGTTTAAGAATGAAGGTAAAAGTCGTGACTCTTAAAGAGATAGAAAATTGAACACATATCAATCAATATGTCACTTAACTAACAAAGAAATCAGACAGAAGTTATAATAGATCCCAAAGAGAAAATGAGGAAGAGACTCACTGATAGAGCAGTAATATGCAAATGAGACAGAGAAAGATGTGGAAGTCAACTGCAACCTCTCCCAGACAAAGTGGAATTTGTGTCAGTCGGTTGCCTACAATTTAAAGATAGTTTTAAACTATTTTCCAGAGAATCTTATTCTTGGCCTGTCAAGGCCAGTAGTAGTATAGACAACACATAGTTTACCTTTCAAGTACCAGTTTTTCCTCTAAAATAGTAAGATCAAGACCCTAGAAAACCATAACATACACATTGCATCACCTTTAAATAATCAGGAAGAGCACATCTTTAACATTCCAAAATATAACACCTCTGACTATAAAAATTATTATAGACACATTTTAAAATTCTTGGTGTTTTGTACACATGCATGCCTTTATTTTTTCGTAGTGTGATAAATGCTTTATATTTTGATTATTTCTTTTACATCGAACTTAACATTTCAACTGGTCTAATCAATTTAATCTAATTCTTTGGCATAATGCATATTCTTTCCTCTATGCGTAAGGACAAATTAACTTCCCATTCAGATCTTTCAAAGAAATATGTAAGGGTTTTATTGATGTTAGAGTTCCAGAGTCTATCAAAGTAGAGGATGTGGTGTATTTTTTTTAATTAGGTCGTATTTCTAGCAACTATCATTTTATTGAGATTGTAGTATTACTTACCATCTTTTTTTTTAACCATTCATTACAGAATATGCTTGGCTATTTTCCACTAATGCTAAAGTTAGTCTAATGGTTGATTTTTGCATTAAAGCAACATTTGCACATGTCTTTATTCCATGGTTTATTTTCTTTTAATTCCAGTACAAGTAATGATTTGTAGGATTTCTACCAAAACAAAAAATAAATAAATGAATAAAATATTATACAAAATTATAAGGACTCACTCTGATCATTCTGTTTTCATTACCTTTATAATGGTATTCTTATACTATCATCTGTTTATTTTTGTAATTTGGAAAGAACCACATCAAAATCCAAACATTTTTCATAAATTATTCTTATTTTTTAAAAGCCAAGAAAATCATAATATGGACTTCCCTGTTCTAAACCTCTGTTAGTCACCTCCTTTATCAAGATCTACCAGACTCTTCTTAATCTGGCTTCTGCAGACTCTCCCTCCCAGTCTCCTCACCCTCATCATTTTTTTCTCCTTGGCTTACAGACTGCCTTTTCTCTGTGTCCTCATTTGGTAGAGAGAGAAAGTGTGAGCAAAATCTCTGAAGTCTCTTCTTATAAAGGTACCAATATTGTATGGCCCCCACCTTCATGATTTCAGATAAATCTAATTACTTCCCACAGGCTGTATCTTAACATTTCATCACATTGAGGATTAAAGCCTCAACATACAAATTTTGAGGGGACACATTTCAGTTTATAATATTCTGCTCGTGATCCCCCAAATTTCATGACCTTGCATGCAAAATACATTTTATTCTACCCAAACATATCTGAAGTATTAACTCATTACAGCATCAATTTTAAGTCTAAAATCCAGAATCTCATGTACATCAGATATAGGTGAGAATCAAGGTATGAATCTTCCTGAGCAAAAATTATCTAGCTATGAATTGAGGAACAAGACAAGTTATGGACTTACAAATACAGTAGTGAAAAAGTCATAGGATTAACATTCCCATTCCAAACAGGAGAAACAGGAATAAGGAAAAGGTGATGGGGTCCCAAGCAAGTCTAAAATCTTAGTAAGGCAAATTCTGTTATAACTTAGATTTGGTCAGATGCAGGGTGCATGCCTACGCCATGGAAAGCTGAGGCAGAATGATCACTATCAAGGCCAACTTGGGCAATTCAATGTGATCCTTTATAAAAATATAATAAAATAAATAGTTGGGATTACACCTCAGTGATAGAGTGCTTGCCTAACAAGTCTATGGCCCTGGGTTTAATCCCTAGTACAAAAAAGAAAAAGAAAGAGACGGAGAGAAAGAACAGGAGAGAAAGATAAAATTAAACTTAGACTTGGAAAAGCACATTCTTTGGCTAACTTTGCTGTCTTGAGGACTCATTTGAATGGTAGATTCTGTGGCTCTGTAAGCATGGATCTCACATTAAGACACTAAGAGGTTCCACCCCCAAAGCTCCAAGTGGAGACCCTGTGGCATTTGGAACCAAGGCAATGGCCCCAGCTTTGAAAATGAGATGACATCCTTCATATCTGAATTAACTCTGAGGTCATTTTTCTCTTTTCCTAAAGAATAGCATGGTTTTATATAGTAACCCTATGGTCTGGTCCTGTCCAGTACAGGCATTATGACAGTCTTCCTTCATTCTGTCTCACTTTCTGTGTCCCTTTAAGTTTATAGTTTCTTTTCTGAAATAATACTGTTTTCATTCCTCTTCTCTCTTAGGATGGCTGTTGAGTCCATGAGTGTTACACATGAATGAATTCTTTATCAAATCATTATTCATACACACCTTTAAAGTTCTCTTCAGAAGTCAGGTTTTCTCTTTTTTTTCCCAGTATGAATAGAATTCTACAAATACACAAGTTCTGCTTTCTTCTTGCTTAAAAATTTCCTTCTTCAATTGATCTCTCTATCATTGCATTTTGCTATAAGCAGTCAGGAAGAACCAACCCAGCTGTGCCTTCAGTATTTACTTAGAAATCTCCTCAGCTAAATATTTACCTTTCATAGGTTCTACCTTCCATAAAACTCTAGAATAGAGTTCAGTCAAGTTCATTGCCACTTTATAACTTCAGTTACATTTCTTTGAGTTTCCAATAACCTGTCTTCATTTCTGACACTTCACCAGAATTGCCTTTATCATTCATATTCCTAGCATGTACCACAAACTCTTCCAAATTCCATAGGTTACTGTATTTCAAAGATTATTCCACATGTTTAAGTATTTGTTATAACAACATCACACTTTGGATTCCAAAAACTGTATTAGTCTGTTTCTCAAGAGAAACTGTACTCACAGGTAATATATATATAGTAAGTATTGGGAGCTGAGAAGTTCCAAGATCTATAGTTGGCAAGCTAGAGTCTGAAGAGAACTGATGTTGAGTTTCCAATGCAAAGGATCTCCAACAGGCTTTCTAAAAAATCCAAGATGAACCAATATTTTAATTCAAATAATAAAGGAAGAAAGGATCAATGTTTAAGCTCAGGACTCTCAGGAAAGATGAATTCCCTCATATTGATGGGAGGGTCAACCTTTTAGTTTTACTAGGCCTTTAACTAATTGGATACAACCCACCATATTAGGGATGGGAATCTTTCCTCACTCTGCCAACTCAAATGTTAATGTCATCTAAAACACAACCTTACAGAAACACCCAGAATAATGTTGACCAAATATCCAGATATCTTGTGAACTAGTCCCACTGACGCAGGAGAAACAGGTAAAGATCCTGGGAGAAAAGGAGAAAGAGCTGGTTCAGGAAAAGAGGTAGGCTTGTGGTGAGGAAAGGCTAGGAGGAAGACAGCACAATAGATAGAAACTAGTTTGTTCTCAACTTCTCTGCTTGGGGAAGGAGGTGGAGAATTTTGAAATACAGCGAGAGAGAATTGACCCAATATGGGGAAAAAGTAAGAGGGAGGAGTCATTAGGAGCTGCCAAGTTAACAATGTGAGCAAATATTTTTTATGGTGTACCATTTACCAAGAGAGAGAAAACAAAGAAAGGAAACAGTTTGGGAAAAAGATAATGGCTTTAGTTTTAGGTATATGAATTTTGAGTGGTTTAGGTCTGAGGTCCACATAGGTCACCTGAATGGACTTATTCATTGTGAGTAGACAAGATTCCCTAGGTAGAGAATCTAGAAATAAAGAATATAGAGTCAGAAGATCTGATGAAAGGGCACCCAGTGTTTAATGGATAGAGGAAGGGAAGTACTGCAGGTGCCCTCAATTACCCTTTTTCCTATTGTGCTCAATCTGTCAATGTTTATACAACATTTCAGAAATAGCAGGGTCCAGAAAAAATGATATCATGATGAAAAATGTACCAAAACCATGACTATATTTGATCTCAAGGTTTGAGTTCATGAGAATTTCAACTTTTGCTACTTTTGTGTTGATTTTCACATCTGTTAGCAAACTGCTTTCTTGTGGGCTCCAGCTCTCCTTGGCTATAGATGCAAACATGTATGGATGGGGCACAATGGAAGAAGAGGTTGAGCAAAAATCAATCTGTCACAGTTGATTAAAATCAGGAAAATTTTCCAATGTCAACAGGATATTTAGGATGAGAATAATTAAATGAGATCTAGAGGCAAATGAACTATTGATTACTCACAAATATCAGGCCTAAGAAGATGCAGATTGGGATGTGTGTCTTTTTTGCTTGTTTATTTTTTTCCCTAGCTAGAGGGAAAAGCCATCTCTTTTGTGTAATTTGGAATTAAACTTTTGTAAGGAAGAGTAAGAAAATTATCACACATTTATAATCCAAAACAATATAATTGATACTTTAAATACAACCTATATCTATCTATCTAATCTATCTATACATATATGCACACCATTAAAAATCATTACTCTTTTTAAATTATTTTAAGAATTGGTTTTAAACTGTGTGAAATAAATTATCAAGAAGTTAATAGCACAATGCCCATTTTTTATTATCTTCAAGATTTGTGCTTACAGGCTGGAGTGCAAATTTCAATTTGTCTTTTTCCCTGAGAATGATTCTCATGTTCTCAGCTGTGTATTTTCAAGGATTTTAGATTCTCTGCCCTCTCTTCTCTGACACTGGCATCATTCATTCATTCATTTGTAGGTATTTATTCAGCAAAAGAGTCAGTCTCTGTTTTCATAGAGCTTACATTATGAAGCAAGGTTCTCAAGCATGGCACTATTGACATTTGGGCCAGATAATTCTTTTTAGTTAGGGACTGTCCTGTGCAAAGCAGGATGATTAACAGCATCCCTGGCCTCTACCTAACAGATGCTGCTAAGCACTCAAAATAATGTTCTCAGATAATGCCAAATGTCCCATGAGTGGCAAAATCGCCCCCTGAAGATAATTACAGTTCTAGAGGGAGGAAACAGACAATAAACAAATATAACATAATGATATTACTGGTGGTAAGTGCTATGAAGTAAGTATAACCTGGGACTGGGTAGCAGCACAGGAGTTGTAAAGCTTTCTCTTCAAGCCATCTGCATGGTGCGAAGTTATAAGAAACTCTATTTCTCTTTTCACAGATGCTTATCATTCACTGAGTGCCTATGAAATTGCCAATTAAGGCAAGAGCCTGATATATTATTTACATGATTAAATTATTTCTGGCTCTTGACTATTTACAAAATGCCACAGTCACAGTAAGATGTTTCTTGAATATGTCAAGTATCTCAACTGAATAGAGTATTTATAACTTCAAATGGACTATCGCATGCTATTGATTTCACTGTCCTGTTTCTGCCACAGGGAAACATGAAGATCGATATGTCACATAGGCCCTCAGTGGGTGATTGGAGGGTATATTTATTTAAAACCATCTGTTAATTTTTGTTTATTACATTATTTAATCAATTTTAAAGCTGGACTGCCATTTTTATTGCTTTCAGAATTGTCGGGACTCAGAATGGGAAACACTGATGTGACACTGTGATAAATGAAAGAGCAGTGGACTGTGAGCAGCACTCTAGGATGATGGTTCAGGCTGTCACTGACTGGTGGGAAGCCCTGGGCAAATCACCCTGAGCATCTTCTCTGAGATGGAGAGAATTACAACTTCTTTATTTACTTGCTGTTTTTCTTTTAATATATATTTTTAGTTGTAGATGGACTTGCTTTTTTTTTTAATGAAGAAATCACACTTAGTGTGAGATCATCTTTAAGAACATTATGAGGATATATTTTTCTTTTAAAAATTAAGTAAATGGATTAAGGATGATTTCTATTTCTTGACTAGTTTTGAATCTGAGGAAGAACAATTGTTGCTATTTCCCTTGATTGGTGTTTCTTCTCATCCAGTTCCTTAAGAATTTCAGGTTCCTATACTATCTGGGTAAATCCTCTCCAGTTGGCTGGCATGTATCTTGTCTCACTGAAAACATAATTTCCTGTTAGATTTGACCTAACTGAAAAAGTCCACCGAGGCTGTTAAATCTTTTCTTCTTGAGCAGTGATTCCCTCATTTATTTTCACTCCCCAATTCTCCAGAAACCTGTTCAAAAATATATTCTTTATTGCTTACCCGTGAAATGTTGCCAGCACAGGTATGCACCCTGATAGTTTCACTCTCTGAGAGTGATATGAAGGGTGCACAATACCCATGCGCCCAGGTCTTATCTTGCCTGCTTAAGAATATATGTCTCAACACATCTAGATTCAGTCCAGGTGGAGCCTGCTTTGGAATTGAAGTGTGGAAAAGTGACTCACCTAACAGAATATACTGTCAGATCCCAGCTCCCTGCGCTTCTTGATTCTCAAATCACTTAATGTCCATGAGGAGTCCTTTAGCTGCAAAATAACATTATATTGTCTGCTCCCAATGTTTCTGGAAGGATTGTTTGAAGTAACACACATAAAGTTCCGAGCATAGTGCATGACAGATGATAAAGACAAATGTTCATTATAGTTGATATCTAATAATGGGGAAAAAAAGAAATAGAAAAGAGGGCAAGGGGAAGCTAATGCATGTAAGTGCTCTTGTTATGGGGCAAGGGTCTGCCATGGAACTAAGGCAGTTACAGTGGTTCTCTCTCACTACCTATTGCAATCACAACAGAAAGATTTCAGACATGTCTCTCAGAGTGGCAGGGATGAATTTATTACAAGGCATAGAATGGTGCAGGGGCTCTGACCCAGGAAAGAAATTCAGGGTTCAGCAGGTGGAAGAAAATGCAAGACACCCTTAAGATGCTTTATTCAGTTGTGGTCACAGCAATTAACCAGCCAGCTTCAGCTTCAACCTGAGCCAGTTCCATTTTAGCCCCCTTCCTAGCCCATTTCCATAGGCCCTTTGTATATTGAGGCCAATTAAAGAAGGCACACTGCCAGCAGCTTACACAAGATGGGGGGAGCACATGCTCACAAGTTAATGAAGTTTATTACCTTGAGTCTATATGCTGAATCACAGTGTTTCTTGACTTAACTAACCATAACATAGTTGGTTCCCACCCCTGGATACACACTAAAAAACAACATAGCCCACTGGACTCTCAGCAAAGGAGTCTAACTAGAGCCATTTGGGGGCCTGCCCCAACACACAGGAAAAGAGAAAAAAGAGACACTCTCAAGGGAGATTGGTTTCTCCCAGACTGGAGAAGTATGGTGCTCCCCCTCCTGCCCTCCAGCTTTATTGGGGGTCACAGGGATGTTTCCAGATACTCCTACTTAAGTCTACCTCTTGACTTTTGACTGACAGCAGGATAACATCAGATTTTTAAGTCTCTGCTGTTCATTGTGAAGGTCCAAGGCAAGTGGGTCACTTTGGCCCATGTTGACAGGTTTTAAATGGATCTTATTCTTAACAATTTTATGGTTGGGGGAAATTATCCATATCTTCCTGAGTTCTGGTTTGTGTAAGGGTTATAGAAGTACCCCTTTTCAGGTTAACTTGAGTCCTTCTATTTCTTCTTCAGAGAATAGATTGTTTGCTGAGGAATGTAAGATATCCTATTGACTGAATCTAGGAAGGGCTGTAGGTAAATTCCTTTTTAAAAGAAAGCATGTGGGGGTCAGCACGGTGGGCTAGTTTACAGAATTATTCCCTTAACCTCATGTTCCCACTGCTCACAACTGTCTGTTACCTATCACTGTTAAGTCTTACTACTATGTTTCATTTTTGTGCTGTTCTTACATCCATTTTATTTTTCAAACTACGTTCAGAGCTTAACCTTTGCTCCTGTTTTTCTTTTATTTAGTTTGACTCCTTGTTTATGCCTGTCCTCTGCAATTTTCACACAACATAAAAACAAACAAATTAAAATTAATAAAGATCCAACTACTGCTTTGAGAAGAACAAGGTTAGGGAAAGCAATAAGTTTGCAAAGATGCATTTAAAAATTTCCTTTTTAGGGCAGTGGTTGTCAACCTCGATTGTATAATTAGGACTGGAGTATGATCTAGGTGTTAAAATTTTTGAAAATTTACCAGGTGACTGTAATGGGAAGCAGGGTCAAAAACCTCCACATATTCAAATAATAAGGAATCGCTCGAACAGACCATCAAATACTAGGGTTTTCACATATTTCCTTGTTGAAATCCATATAAATTTGTCTTCAGCATCCATCTGTTCCTCCACTATCTTAGGTTCAAATGATTGGAGGCCCTGATTAAACTGACTGTAGAAAGACTATCAGGAGAAAAGACAATTTTGCAAACACATGTATGTGAATACATAGGCATGCTCAGTGACAGTGACTGAATAGTCAGAAAGCTTCAAATGCCCTTTTCACAAAAATGTTATTTTAAAGGGCTTCAGTGGGAAAATATGGAAGGCTTATCTAGCTTTTTGATGCTAATGAGAAAAACCAGTCTGTCTCCCTGGCAGCAGAATTCACAGGAAACACCCATGGAGGGGTTAATGGCATCTATATTTTGAGGACACTCTGCTTTATTCAGATAAGGGAAGTTCATATAAGATTTCTTTTTTTATCTACTGTGGCTCAAATGCTTTCACTTTAAAATAATCTTTGTGCCAAGCTGTGATCCCTTCACATCTGATAACTCTGAAAACCAGAGATGTGTAGAAATACAGGAAAACTACGTCAGAAAAGCAGATATTATTAGTGTGGCATAACTGAGTGCTTACTATGTCCCAATTTTGTTCAGCCAAACCAAGCAACTTTCCTAAGATCAAAAAGTGATAAACAGCAGAGCCAGGACTAAATCCAGAGTTACCCAATTCTCAGGTCAACAGTATACTGTTCTTAATATGCCCTGCCGGAGTCCCTGTGGAGATCTACCAAGGTAAAAAAGCCAATTCTGGGGGGGATTGGTACAATCATCAGAGTATGCTGACTTCTACTTCATGAAAAAAACAAAATTAATTCTCTTTGTAGGTTTTATCATCTTTGCTGAGTTTGATCACATTATTTGAAAAGTTTTCCAGTATACTGAGAAGTACTTCACATGAACACAGAAGTTTATTTAGACCAGCAACTATAGTCTTCTCCATTCTCTCCTATCCTAACCTTGTTCTTGACACATGAGGGAAAAATTAAAATTAGAGTTCCATGGATTCCTATTCTTCCTCTGGTGCCTGATATGAACCCTAACCTTAATTAGTGACAGCATTTGTTCTATACCATAGGTTCTACTGTTACGGAGCTGGTGCCTTCCCAGAGACTAAGGCATTGGGAAGACCCCCTCTTCAAACCCTAATTCTTGTGACTAAGTTGTAAAGATTTCTGACATGTTGCTCAGAGTAACAGGAATTATTGAAGGGATAGGAAAATGGCAGGGGACACTTTCAAGGGAGAGAGTGGGTCCTCTCAGAGAGGATAGGGACAATGTGCCTCTCCTGCTCTCCAGTTTTGTTGGGGATCCCAGAGAATTTTCTGGAGACTCCTGCCCAGGTTGATTTCTTGATTTTTGACTGACATCAGAGTGATATCAGACTTTCAAGTCCCACTGTCATGGCAACTCTGGGTCACTGTGGCCCATGCTAACAGGTTCTAATTAGACTCTTAACCATACTTTCTCACAGATTGTATGGTTGGGAAGGACTATCCTTATCTTCCAGTTTCTCCACCTTCAGAGTAACTTGGTTTCCCCTTATCAACCTTATTTTGGGCCTGCATTTCTCCTGCATTTAACAGGTAGTTTGCTGAGGAATGTAACATATCCTGTTCACTTAGACCAGGCAGGGCTACGGGTAAATTACTTCTTGGAAAAGAAAGTATGTGGGAATTAACACAGTGGGTCCATTTTATAGAATTATTCTCTTAACCTCATGTTCTAACCATCCTCATCTGCCTGTTCCCTAACACCCATTGCCCTATTTTTTTCTTGGTATAAAATGATTAAAAATTAAGAGCTATTTAAGACCAGTAGTAGTAGTTCTTATAATTGTTTAATGTGAACACTGTTTTAATTGTGAGCCTCCTTTGTACTTAAGGCAAAATACAAATAAAAATTTTATGCAATTCATTTGATAACTAAAGGGAAATATTATATTAACTCATTAAAAAACCTTTTCAAGCTTTTGAAGAAATTCATTAAGCAGATGCTTATATAAGGAATACTAAAAAGACAAATTCTGATTTTGGATCTTTTTTTTTTTTTTTTTTTTTTTTGTGGTGCTGTGGATTGAACCTAGAGCTTTAATGCACATGAGGCAAGTGCTTTACCAACTGAGCTATATCACCAGCTCATGATTTTAGGTCTTTGTCGTTAGTTCTCTCTAGCTTGCCCAGGCTGGCTTTGAACTCATCATCTCCTGCCTCAGCCCCCTGCATTTCTGGGATTATAGGTGCACACCAATGTGCCTAGTTCATAAACTGATCTTACTACATTTCTTCATAGAATTGTTTGACTTTTTAAATTTTTAATAAAAGCAGAGGCTATAATATCAACTTATCCTCATTATTCAATGAAAAGATGTCTATTGGTAGCAAGAACTATTACAAATCAGATGTCCATTTTTTATCTAAATGTTAAATTTAAACAATTCAAGGAAGTTTGTCAGATTGAATAACTGTCCTGTCACATTGAATGACCTCTCTTAATAAGTGGGTCTTTTGGTAGTACCCTCATAGCAAAAAAGCTGAACACTATGGGCCTGCATTGTACTACTGTACTAACAGAGCCTATGCTTAAAAAGGACCTGGAAAATACATTTCTATACATTGAAAAGGTTGGCTGGTATTCTTGTAGTGGTGGAGATGGAGACTTTTTCATGTAAGTACATGGGAAGTATGAGATTATATTGTAAAAATTAGTTTTTTTGATGTACTTTCAAAGTTTCAAAAATTACCAAACCTAATAGTAAGGAAAGAAAAAGTTCTTAATCCTATCTTTCTTGTCTATTTTCTGTAAATATCTTTTTAAAACCATAGCTCTTGTGGGGCGGTGGTGCACACTTGTAATCCCAGCAGCTCATGAGGTGAGGTAGGAACATCACGAGTTCAAAGCCACCCTCAGTAAAAACCAAGGTACTAAGCAACTCAGTGAGACCTGGACTCTAAATAAAATACAAAACAGGGCTTGGGATGTGACTCAGTGATCAAGTGCCCCTGAGTTCAATCTGTGGCAAAATGCCCCTCCCCCCACAAAACCTGAAAACCTTAGCTCTTTGGGGTGTTCCCCATTTGGCTATATTTTTAGATGTTTCTACATTTTCATCCTTATCATGAACATTTATGACTATAACATTTCAATTTTGATTTTCAAATAACTACATTTAAATTCTTTCTGATTGAGTTACAGTACCATAGAAATCTTAGGTCTTTTGTGTTCTGAAATTTTGAAAAATCTGATTTCTGTTTTTTTAAAGCATGAACTGAATTGATAACTGTGTCCCAAAAGCACTTTCCATCAAACCACTCTTCTCTAAAATGATCCTGAGCATCAGGATAGCAAATTATATTTGTGGAATCCCATCCTTCCAACGTCACCACCAGTTCCTCCTTATTGATCCAATGCAACTTACTGCTTCTTCTAGCATATGAGGCACTAAATTGCCAGCCAACTAGGCAGATGAAGAAATTAGCTCCTTCAGTTAAATAACACTTCTTGGAAAGTTGAATGCTCTTTTTCCTTTCTCCTTCTTATTATGCATGTAAGTAATTTCTTTAGCATTTTCGGTGTGAGTGTGGAATAATCATCCATCCTAATCTTTAACCAGTAGTCCTTATGGTCTTCACCAACAGTACCAAGTCTATTCCAGAGTCCTTTTATTGTCAATATCCTGCAACCTTTAAATTTGCATTCAAACTACATTAATCAGCTTTCTGCTCTTGTGACAAAATACTTGAGAAAATCAACTTAAAGAAAGAAAGTTTTATTTGGACTTAAGGTTTCAGAGGTTTAAGTTAACAGTTGCTTGGTCACATGCCTTTGGGCCTGTGGTGAGGAAGATGAGGAGGAACATCATGGTGGAAAGTCGTGAAGAGGGGAATGTACTAAACTAATGTCATCTGGGGGGAGGAGAGAGAGAGAGACAGAGAGAGAGAGAGAGAGACAGAGAGGGAGAGAGAGATTTGGAAGGGGATCAGGAATTAAATAAACCCTGAAATTCCATCCCCAGTGATCTACTTATTCCAACAAGGTCACACCTCTTAAAGTTTCCACCACTTCCCAGGCAGCACCAACTGGGAACCAAGTCTTCAACACCTGAGCCCTTAGGGGGCCTTTCAATTCCCAAACATGCACATATGTATACTCATATATATACACATAAATCTCTATTTTGTAATAATACCTTGGCCATTTATACATTAAGATAATTGTGCCATTTATTTTAGCATACAAGTATTTTCCATAACATAGTTATGTTCTCCTATTAATGCCTTGGGGGATTCCCTAATGTTTTCCTTTTTGCATCTTATCTAGTATCTTTTCAAAGTCCTTGTTAATATTTTGGTATTTTCCTTTCCCAATAAATTGTGCTTTAAAATCCTCTGAATTAGATCATCAGTTCACCAGAGAAACAATGTTGTTTCCTGTACCTATGAAAATATAGTCCATTCTTAGCCAATGCCTACTAATTTTGGTATCTTAAATAATGATTCTGCCACTACCTATATAATCAACTTCTCTGCCTATTTCCTATCCTATATCACACATTTTATTAGAGGAAGTTTTAAATAATGCCTGGATTCCAGGACCTCTTTTGCCCTGGATAACATGACTCCTAAGATTGGTTTGCATGTGTATTAAAATGGCATCATTCAAACCCTCATGAATCAGCAGGCATGGGTACTTGCCAACAGGTGTGATAAGTTTGGCAGTTTTTCTATTAGGTCCTAGATAAATGCTCCAGGAGATAATGTATTTTCTCTTTGGTCATATGAACTATATATAATATTCACTCTTCTTCGGCAAATAAAAGACATTATTCAATTAGATGCCCCCAATTTTCTTTGAAATACTTACTTTTCTTTAAGTTATTAATATTTGATCTCTTGCACCATTTGGAATTTCTGAGTATCACATCTATGATGAATGACATAAAGATGTATGCACTGTCTTAATTTACTGAGTCAATGGTAATGTATTTCAGACATAACCCAGGATTTTAACATCATCTTGTTATAACAATGTAGACATTAATATTGATATACATGTCATTCATTCTTATTTGGGTGCTTTAAATAATTATTATGGTTTAGATTTGAAATATCCCACAGAAGCTCATGTGTGAAGCAATTGAAGAAAATTTAGAGGTGAAATGATTGTGTTATATGAGAGTTTTGACCTAATAAGTGCATTAATCTCCTAATAGGGATTAACCAGATAGTAACTGTAGGGAGGTAGGATTTGGCTGGAGGAGGTAGGTCATTGGGAAGTGTGTTTTGGGGGTATATATTATTTCTCGGTAAGTTCTCTCTCTCTCTCTCTCTCTCTCTCTCTCTCTCTCTCTCCTTCCTGGTACCATGTCTTGAAGTGCTTTCCTCTACACACTCTTTCACCATGATTTTCTGCCATATCTTCTGGCAAGAGCCATGGAGTGGCCCTTCTATGAACTGAGACTTCTAAAACTGTGAGCCCCCAAATAAACTTTTCCTCCTCTAATAGTTCTTGTCAGTTTTTTTGGTCACAGTAGTAAAATGTTGACTAAAACAAAAATTGTTACCCAGAAGTAGGGTCATTGCTGTGACTAACCTGATCATGTGGTTCAAAAGCTTTTAGAGCTTTATGGAATTCGTGGGAGGAATTTTGAGACACTTAGAAATGCAAGATGGAAAAGATTTAGATTGTTGTAAGCAGAGCTTAATGGGAAATTCTAGTGGCAGCTTAAAGAACCAGAATGCCAATAGGACTGTGGGCAGTAAAGACTGGGCTTGTAGGTTTTCAGAGGAAAAGGACTCTTGGATATTGGACTAGAGGCCATTCATGTTATGTTCTAAGAAGTTGTCTACATTTTTTATCTGTGTCCTGAGACTTTCTGTGAGGCTGAATTTAAAGATGATGGACTTCTTAATCTGGTGGAAGAAATCTCTAGGCAATATAGCCTTCAGGGTGTGGCATGGACATTGTTGATGGCTTCTAGCCAGGTTTATTGTGACAATCAGGAGCAAAAAGTGAAGCAGAAATATTTGAAAAACTTGTAGTTTGGCCAGAAAACTGAGAGTAAAACTGGGGTCAAGGAAGGTATGGATAAAGAAATTACAGCCACTGAAGGAATGCTAAATACTAAGAAACAATAATAAAGTTATCTTGAAGGCATCTCCGGAATTTGCAAGAATACACCCATCTCGGGCACAAAGATATAAAAGTAACCGTTCCCTTGAGAAGAGACCAGTGGGGAACCCTACTTGCAGAGGGGAGCCTAGAAAGTTGTTTCACCTTGCTCAGCTATACAGGCACTCAGAGGCTGCTGTAACCAGGGTCTCAGGAGGCTTGGCTACTTCTCAAGTTAGTGGCAGACCTTGGCATTAAACTTATGGTACTGGTTCTGCAGGTGCAATGTCTTGAGCTGCTTTCCTCCACCACTTTCTTCCATACCTTCTACCCAGAGCAATGGCTGTCTTTGATCTGAGACTTCTAAAACTGGGAGCCCCAAATAAACTTCTCCTTCTTTAATTGTTCTTATCAGGTCTTTTGGTCACAATGATGAAAAACCTGACTAAAACAAATATATCTGAAATAATAATTAGATTTAAATAAAAATAGAGATTGATTCTATCTCTGTACTATTCCATTCTTGAGACTTTAATACAAGATATATCTTCTGATATTATTAAACAACAATTACTTTTTACTTTGTTCCATTACTGCCAGGCATGTGCTAAAGAGGCCAGCAGCCAGTGTTGAGTCTCTGCAGGAGGATTTTAAACAGTGCCAAGTATGAAAGAGATAGCAGCCAAGGAATCTGGCATTGCAATTGTTAGAATTTCTACAGCAAATGTTCAAATATTGGTCAAAAATAAATAAAATGATGTTATTGTTTTACTTACCATATAAAATTAAAAATCAAATCCTGGTTGGGTTAAAGAGTTATAGGAAGATGTGAAATTCAGAAGCACACATCTGAGAAATACTCACATAGGCACAATAAGTGAAAACTTTGGAGTTATCTCTCTCATTCTAGAGGCTGTTAGAAATAAAGTGGATTAAAATGTATTCTCTGTGAAGCAAACTTATGAAGTAGAGTCACAATTTCATTCTGTAATTCCTTTGATCAATTTCATATAAGTGAAAATTAGTAGTGATAAAATTTATATTCTGGGAGTTGACTGTTTTTGCTCAATAAAAGGAAAAATTAATGTTCAGAAATTTTGGGTGGCCAAATGAAATTAAGAAGGACAGGAAGGACATTAAATATATTAATTGACCCATATGAAATTTTAATTTTTATAAGTAAGAAAGGATGGATATCTATAATTTCATATGGTTCAACCTAAGTAGTATTTAATGCATTATTTGCATTAGAAATATTCACAAAAATTTATCTTCTCCAGATTGTTTTGCTAGGGTGAGACTTTTGATTATATATTTCAAGGATACAGCACAGTACTGAATGCCTAGTAGGTATTAAAAATATTCTGAATTGTGGAATTAGTTTGATTAGAACCTGAAAATATTCTCCAGAACAAGTGTGTCTAATGCTTTGATTGTGACTCAAAACGTATACAAATTTATTTAATTACAAATTATGTTGTATGTCATTGCAAAGTTATGGATATCCTAAAACATGAAATATTGAAAAATCTAAAAGATTACTTTTGTGGTCTAAAGAGGACTTTGGCTTAGAAAATCTCCAGAATTTTAGCTTAAAATTAAGCAGTAAATGCTTGAAAAGGACTGGTGAACTAATTTAAATCTGACTTTTCATTTTTCCTATTTTTAAGTAAACTGAATTAGGGCAAGGAAAAGGAATCAATCTTTATTAAATGCCTGGAATAATAAAGGTAAATTTACATACTTTATTAAATTTCCACACTATAAAAGAGGAATTATTTCTGATAAATAAATTTCAAAGCTGAGACTGAGAAGTTTGATGAGTTGTCTCCAGCATCATCCAGCTCCTGATTCCAGAGCCTGCCCTCAAGCATAGTCTCACATTAGATAATGAAACCTAACGTATGGGTGATTTTCCTTCAACTTGAGAGGATGATAGTATTTCTTCATAGTCTATCAATGAGGGTAGAAAATGGCCTGGTTACATGTATTCAAACATTTCATTCCTATGGGACCTGAATGAAGAAAAGTGGTTTTCCTTTCATGGAGAACAAGCAAGACTCTAAAATAAAGGGCAATGTTGCATAACTTCTTGACTTCTTTCATAAAGGAGCAGCAATAGCTACCCAAGACAACTGTAGTTTATTGGAGTGTTATGTATGCCAGCTTCTATGATAAATGGGATGATATATTGCCTCAGTTAACCCTCATAATTACCCTCTTGAGATGTTGTTTTTATCATTTGGTTGTTGTGTTCATAAGGCTTAGAGAGACCAAATGGTCCATAGGTAAGTGGCAAGGCTTGGATTTGAACATATATTTTTCAGAATCCAAAGCCCACTCATAACCTAATCAGAATCCAAAGCCCACTCATAACCTAATAAACATTTCTGCCCTTTTCATGTGAGCTGGATTACATGTTGTATCCATGATGCTTCTGTTTTTTGTTCTGCTCACAGAAGCCGAGATAAGTGTGTTTAAAAATCACTCAGTCTTATTTTTCAGATATTGAATATAGAAAACAAAAGTATCATATCTTGTAGAGAAATCCTTTTTCCTTTCAATGGCACAGCCATGGTCAGCTGATAAATGGCACACAAAGTTGCATAGCTATTGCACATATCTGTAGCATAAGCTAGAGTAGCAAGATTCATCACTGTCTCACGGCTGTAGCAAGAAAAAGCAGTCAGGGAGAATGATGCAATTATTCTTCTGTAGTTCCTGGCTTCTTGTTTTTGGAAAGTTATCAGTTGAATGGTCAGAAAAAGAGATGTGTTGTAACAGCAAATAATTTCATCAAGCCTTAGGGATCAGTTTCCTTTGGGCAGAAACTTGGTAGAGGAATAGTAGACTTCCCTTGCTGTTATTCATATAGGCCTACTGGCGATTTCATTCACTGCTTTTTTCATTTATTTTCCATGCCTTTTCTAGACTTAAAAGGGCAAACAGTTCAAGAAAATTTCTCTAAAAAGATACTGCCACTTAATTTCAAGTTCTCTTATCATTCTGTGATATTGTAGTGGAAAAAAGTACTAGATTTGAAGGTAAAGCACTGAAATTATCTCCTACCGTGTACAACTAAATTTGTGAGATCATTTCTATTTTCTAAACTTCTTTTGCTCTTTTATTTTTTCATTTCATTTTTCTTATGGGAAAATTTAAGTATGTACCAATATGGGCAGAATAATAATAACAAATCCTTATGAACTCTACCTAGTTTCAAAAATTATCAGTTATGTCAATGTATTTAATCTCTATCCACTCCTACTTTCTCTTCCAATTTTTTTATCATGGTAAAACCTGGGTCTTATATCATTTTAGTTATAATGTTGCATTAGGTATCACTAAAAATAAGCACTCCTTAAAAATATATATAACAAAGATATCAAAACAGTACCTAAAATTAACAGATAACTCTTTAAAATCATCAATCATACAATGCTCTAATTTCAAATTGACTCATCAATTTTATATTTTTTCCTTTACAGAAATGTTTTTAGAATTCTAATCCAAGGTCCACTGATTATGGTAGGGTGACATTATTCCACCATCTGAATTTTGTTGACTGAATCCACATTATAATCTTAAACGTAGTTATCTGTCCTCTATATTTTTTGTAAATTGGTTATTGTTTCTTGACAATCACATTTACATTGGATATTTTATTTCTTTTTGGACAAAACTACTTCATAGATGATATAGCACTCTTCAAACAAACAGTTTACTGTTTGTTTACTTCTCGTGATATTGGGAACCAATGATAATCAATGCCCAGATATTAATTCATGAGAAGCCAAATGAAAAATTTATACTTTTCTCATTTCTTCCTCATTTATTAGCTAGTACACCTATAAAAGAAAAACCTTCAATTTGGTTTCCTATTAATGGAATTTCATGCATAAAAGGAAAAGTAAGTGCTTAATTATTTCAAAATATCTTCCATCACAAGAAGTTTGTTTTTTGCATTATTACAAACTTTTCTTCAATTTATTTGTGGTACTTCAATTCATTTTACTGATCGTTCTTCATGGTTTTCAAATTATTCCATTATTGTTTATTGTGAATATCTTAAAGATAACATCTAAGTAATTTTGACTCAGACTTAGTTCTTCTTGACAATGTCCTTTATTGATTACTGATAAGCTTTTCCAGCTATGTTTTGTATCTCATTTTGCCCCAGTCCTAAAGGTAGCAATTTATCTAAAAACCTTATTTCTTTAGGTGGAAAATTGTATATAGAGACCATAAATTGGGCAGTAGGGCACACATATTGTTATTGGGTTCCCTGTCTGTAGACCTCTGAGAGAACAGAATAGGAAAATATTTATTTTATTTCATAATTACTTTACGATAAAGGCAAATTTAGGAGTTTTTTTATAATTCCAATTCAAATTTAGAAATACAGATTTTTATTTATCCTTTTAAAATTTATATCTGTATCTTATTTCCCCAACAGTGAGAACCTAAATTTTCAATGCTATCATATATGATGTAATTAGAGTATCACATAACAAGTTATTTGATTTTTCCCATATACACATGTTAAGAGGCTCATGACATCAATATCAATACTAGCATAATTACAATAATAATAAATATAAGGACATATATGCACATATATACATGTTCATATATAAATGTATTAATTAAAAAATAAAAGAAGAGAGGTCAGTAGAGTAGAGTAAACAGACAGGGGAGAAAGGAGAGGGAAAGGAACAGTACTGGGGAATGAAATTGATCGAATTATGTTATATGCATGTACAAATATGACATAACGAATCCCCCTATTATTATGTTTATAATGCATCAATAAAATATTGTCATGTCTATGACACAAATTGACAAAAGTTCTTATATTATCAGGAAAACTTTTGAATTGTACAACTGAACATCCTCCATTGTGATGAAAATACTAAGACTACTATTATCATTCTGTTTCCAAAACACTGTCAGTTGCAATATTCCTATGGACATAATAAGATTTTTTTTCTAAGATGCAAGACCATTTTAAGGGAATAAATCACTTTGTTCTTTTTTCCTATGATCTAGAATTAAATCTCACAATACAGTGTGATATGCCCTTTATATGAAATTACTAATGGTCTAAAGTTTCTCTGGGAAAAATCAACTTCATATATAATTATGAATGCAATCCACAAATGCTAAGTGTTTCCAGATATGAAACTTCAGAACACTCATTTTATTTTTTGTCTTCACTTTTAAAGAATTCTTTGGCCACTAATAATTACTAATTTTTTAAATTGTACAATAATATGACAGAAACAAGAAACAGAAGGACCAGAACTTTAGCAAAAATGTGTGGCATGTATTTTTCCTGCATGATAATTGATAGTTTCTTGACTTATTAGTAAGATATTACCAGAGTTTTCTACTGTGCAAAGTAGTATGAAATATTGATAATGTAGAATACATTAAAATAATAGTGTGGATGCAGTAATTTTGTTAATTAAACTTTCATTGATTTTTAAAGAACATTATACATGCTGCCTTTTAAATGTTTAATTAATGTTTTTAGTTTAATAAACTGAAGTCACCCAATATTGTTAGAATTTACATGAGTTTAACTATGGAATGAAAGAACACAACAACTTATTTTGCCAAACAAAAATAGAAGAAAATATCTGATTAACAATTAATTGAGAAAAATGCCACATTATTTTCTCTTTTCTATATATAGATTTCTCTTTCCCATGAAAAAAATGGTATTAATGATATAGTACGAATACTGTTAAAGTGACTGGTTTCTCTTTTTTCCATGCCGTTTCAGGATTATTTTCAGAATTTGGAAGTTAGTTTTAAAAGTACTCATAACATTACTTACCTATGCAAGTGTACTTTATACATAATCTCACTCTGAGTGTACTTTAACAAACAAACATTTATCCATCATCTCCCCTCAAAAGGTACCTTAATTTGTATCTTTTGGAAGACAAATTGATATTTAAGGGATGTTTTATATATAATTGCACCATCCCATCTCAAATATTCTTAAATATACAAAACTACTGTGCTGTAAGAGATAATATAGTGGGTTAGGATACAGGTTCTGAGTTCTAGTTCAGATTCAGGGAGATGAGTCCTAAGGTAATTGGAAACTGGACTGTGAGGAAAAAGAGTGAATGGTCCAAGTAGAAGGAATAACATATGAGTAGACTCAGAGGTCAAAAAATGTGGCTACCATGAGGAAGGGAGGTATTGTTCATTGTAGTTAGGTCTTGGAAATCAGGGATAGTGGGACATAAAAAGTGACTAATAAAAATGTCTAGATTAGACCAATGAGGGTTTTAATAAGACTTGGAGCAACATGGAATTGATCCTGTCAGCAATGAGGCACTCTTGGAGAGTTTTAAAACTTACTCAGGCTGAAGTGTGGAGAATGAATTCTAACAGAAAAGAAACAAGGAACAAGACAGGAAAGACAGGCAAACCAGTCATTTAAACTCATTGTCCCTTATGACATCTTTAGTATAAATCATCCCTAAGATGACTCCTAAGGTTAAATGATTTTAACATCTCTTTTGTTTTACCTTTTTCATTTCATTATTTTTTAATTGACAGATGTAATTGTCTATAGAGTACAATATGATGTTTTGAAATACATGCACATTGTGGAATGACTGAACCCATCTTATTAACATATGTATTACTTACTTATTTTTGTAGTAACTCAACATCTACTCTCAGTATTTTTCAATAATACAATATATTATTATCAACTGTAGTTGTCATGCTAAACAATAAATCTCTGGAACTTTGTTCTTTGTCCTTCTATCTGTGATTTTTATGTCCTCAAACCATCTCCCCAATCCTGCCCCACAACTACTCCTTCTCCTTGTAAGCACCACTATATTTTCTACGTCTGTTAGACTTTTTTGTTTTTTAGATTCTGTATGTGACCGAGGTCATGCAGTATTTGTCTTTCTATGCTTGGCTTATTGTATTTGATGTAATATCCTTTATGTTCATATCTGCTATTTCAAATGACAAGATTTTCTTCTTTTTATGGCTCTCATTTTGTTATACCTAGTCTGGACTTTGGAGAGTTTCAAGAAGGCTTTTCCTCAAGGAGACAAAATTAGAGGAAAACAGTTACATCTTTGCAGTAAAACTAGAGTTGTTTCCTGCCCTAGCTTGTTAGATATATGAAAAATCAGGGGGTCACAATAAGGTTTGGTCACTTGGAGCACTGCAGTATTGGATGTAGTACTATATTAACAATAATAAAATATGACAAAACAGCAACTAAACACTGTGAAACATGCTATTCTCTTATAGATACGCCTAGCCTATTGGCAAAACTGATTTATATAGTACATTTCATCCTAGGAAAGCAATTTATAAAACATTATTATAATGGAAATTGTGTTTTTTCAATTTTTATTGAACACTAAGACATCAGTTCCTGGGGGGAAATGCTTATAAAGAACACTGTTGGTCTCTTGAGAGTAGGCATGTAGGCATTGCCATTGAAGATTTTACACTGGAGGACTTTTACAGGAGACGTGAAACTCCCTCCCCTGGACTTTGTGTTCCTTAACAACAGCTGAGACCAATGTGAAGCTTTTCTTGTTAGTGTGGCTGCTGCCCAGCTTCAGACAAGATCAGGGGAAGAGGTTAGTTTCCCTCAGAGAGCAGTTAGGTAATTAATTAAACTGAGGGAGGCACTGGGATATTTAGAAAAAAAAAAAATTAGAGTCAAGACCAAATAGACAAGAACACAAAAGAGCAATAAGAGCCAAGGGAGAACATTGTTTCCTAATTTTACCATATGGCCTTGACTCTGTTATTCTAAAAGAAATTTGGATGATTTTTCTTACAAAAAAAATTTCCTAGCCCCATAATAGTCTATACTCACAAAAGGCTACAAGCATAAATGTAAGTGATTTAATCCAATACTATTTAAAAAATATGGCTTCTCCTAAGCAAAGGCTTCATACCAAATGTGAATCTCAGAGGCTATACAACTTAACCTCATTTGGAAAGTTTCTACAGATTCAGCAAAACTCAGATTTATGAAAGCTAGGTTTGAAAATGGATATTGAGCTTTTTCTGAAAACACTTTCTTCAAATGGCTATCATTTGAATTTCAATATTTGTCCTTTCATTTAATACTGAGTTAACTGCAAATACTACAGCTTATTAGACAAGTATATTTAATTAGTGTATTGGTATAAAGTACAGAGTTGAATTTAACAGTCAATATTCATGAATTTATCCAAATTTCATAGGTTTTGGTAAAAAATTTCACCTTTTCTTCTCATTATCCTTAAATCAAATGGATGTTCTTAAATACAAATATAGTGTAGTACATATACATTTAATTTTGAGAAGTGACATCATGAAACCTTGTAAATAATAACTTGCTAAATCTTCCCTTGGCTGAGGTTAAAGTTTCAGAAAAAATGTTGCTTTAAATAGTTCATGGGACATATAGGATTGGCATAGAAGGAGAAAACAAAACATTTTCCCTGTCATTGACAGCATGATCTTAGGTTATTATGATTTTGTGTCCTTTGAATTAATAAATGTTGTAAGCATTTATTAAACTATAGAAAAATAAATGGTTTTAAAAATGATAACTCAGGCTCAGGTCACCATTTTCAACGTAAATCAATAAATATTTACATAGTATTTTTCATGTGGGGAAAATAAAAAAGTTCAATAGATTTCCATTCTTTGAGAAACATACTCTAGTAAGGAAGGAAAGTCATAAATATGTTTCATTATTTGGCAATACTAGTATAGTTAGTAATAAAAAAACACCCTGTTTTCTTGAATGTTTAGACCAATGAAGCATTCTACATGCCTTATTTCATTTAAATTGTCAATGTGGAGTTAAATTTAGCATATTTTCTCATCATCATGTTGAAGTAAATGTGATTATCATCCTAATTCATAGGTTAGTACACTGACGCTCAGAGGGGATGAGCAACTTGCCTAAGCACACATAGTAGAGCACACATCAGTGAAGCTCACAGGGTTCCCAAAGTCTCCTTTATATAAACACAGGCATGGGTTCTGCAGTCCCTGCTTAATGGAATTGAGATTCTCCCAGGTATAAGAAAAAGTCTGCTGTCATGGTCTGCAAATAGAAATAGTTTTTTTTTTCCTTATATATTCTACTCTATTTAGTAGAATTTTCTGTTTATAATATTCATCTGAATTATAAATGTTAGCTTTATTCCCAGCATTAAGAAATAAACACATCATGTGAGTATGAAAAATAATTAAATCTCAGTAGGTTGCACTGAAAGTACATTATACAAGTGATGTAGTTACCACATTTTAACATATTATAGTGTATTTCTGTAACTAGCTTGTTTTTAACTAAGACAGAAATTGTAAAGTGGAGATTATTATTCTTTTGATGCCTTCTCCTATTTAAAATAGTTTATGTAGTTTAAGGCATGTGCATGTTATTAAGTGCACATTGTTTATAGTTAAATGACTTGCTGATGTTCATCTATTGCTCCCTGTTGGGAGATACTCCAGTGATGAAAATAAAATCTTGGCTGTTGGTTTAATTGTGCCCCAGGGTAGAGATGAGAATGTGTCTAGGAGTAAGAGAACACCAGCCTTAATAAGCATACAATGCAATTTAACAGTTCATAAAACAGTAAAATTTAATCCTGGACTGAGAGATTTATTAAATTTCACTCAGCAAAATGGAGTATGTGATATGGGAACAAGTGAGAATTAAGTGAAATTATTTCAGGGGCAATAGATTTTATTACCTGATAAAGTAGGGGAATCAGTCTCTCTTTTTAAAAAGCTATTTCTTCTTAATTCACTCTTCAGAAATAATTGTCTTACATAAGAAAACTTCTTGGAAACAAAATAAATACATTGGAAACTACTAATAGCTTTTGTGTAAGTTTATTTGTTTAATCTCGAAAGAGTAAAATTATCTCACTAAAATCTTATAGAGATCATGACTGAAATATTTTAAACTATAAGGTAAAGGATTTTGTGTTCAGGGAAAATTTACTGATTTTCTTCTTTTTAATATCCATTCAAAATGCTCCCCAACTAAATGATGTTTGGCAATAATGCAGTTAAAGATAATTGTACTTTTGCCTATCTAGTAGCATATTAAAAATTTTTAGGCATATTTTCTGCATCAAACCACTCAATTGAAGCTTTATAGAAATGGACAATATTTTTTAAAGTTTCTTTTTTCCCCCTTGACTTTCATACCATTTAAAGAAGTATTAAGTAGTTTAAGTATGCTGTTGTATAGAGTATAAATTATGCCTGTAAGATTTCCTCAAATGTAAGGACTAAAATTACTATTTGTTTCTTTTGTTGGGTTGGGAAAAAATATGATTAAAAAAGGCATATTCTCCAAAGCTAGCTATCTCTTGATTTTCATTAGAAAACAATAGCCATTTATAATATGTAGAGAGTTAACTACACACATTTGAGCTTCATCACATCCAGGTTCAGTAGCAGGTCAGGTATTATTGCCCCTACTTTATAGTGGAGGAAAATGAGTTTGGAAGAGGTTACAGTTTACCAGGGGACATATGGTTGTTAAGTGCAGAAAAGATTTGGTACTAGTCATTTGAATTTAAGTCATAAAAACTTCATTAAGGCCTTTTGCTATATATTAACCAGCCAGGAATTAATGACATTAGTTTTTGAGGATTTGAAGAATTTTATTCCAGAAATGTAATTGTATATGTAATTATTCAACATCCATGAACACTTCCAAAAGTAATTTTTTTGCATTAGTTTGTCTTATAGTGATTATTAACTAAATATAATACTTTATTTTTGAACAAAGATTTATTTTTAAACGTTTAACATCACTGAGTGATGATATACTGTGAAAGTTTTTATAAGCTACCTAAATATTAACATCAGTGATATTTAATTAAGTGGGTATGGGATTTTGGAGTTAATTATATATGTATATATATAAATATTACACACATAAAACTAGGTTAATATAAACTATTTGTGCTGTGAAAATTTTTTTGAGAATTTTACTTAGAGATTGCAACTTATAAAAAGTTAGCATTGTCATACAAAATCAAATTTTTTTCTCTTGATTTTGAGAGCCATGTGTTTTACATCATAATACGCAGTATCTTTCTCACATAGAATACTTCATACGTGTTCAGTAATGAGTACCTAATGTCAGCTGTTACTTGATGGATGATGTGAAGTCTCAATGATACTTTAGTAGGTGAATCTGAACAAAACCGAAAAGACCTCTAAATGTCCCCAAGAACTCACATATTGAGTGTCCTCTTTTGACTCCATTTAGAAAGATCATAGCACTCAGAGAGGTGAGCACTGCCAGCCACACATTAGTCTTTTCAAGCACACCTGCACACAGCAATGATCTCTGGACCATCAGTATTGTGTGGCTACTAACAGAGATAGTGTGTATTGTTGGGGGCCTTTTGGTTATTTTGGTGCTGAGCACTGATAGAAGAAAACAAAGGAAAGCAGAAGTAATTATGGCTGTGTGACTCCAGTGGCTTCAGCTGCTATTTCTAGGTATTCAGGGTGACAAGGCCAAGTGACTAGGTCTAAAATGGTGTCATTAGGTATATGCCTTGACTGGGTTTGAAGTTTGTCCAAATTCAAAATTCTAGTTACAGATTTCTTTACTTGTTAATATTCATCCAAAAGTAGGTATGCCATGTGAGTCAGTTTTCAGATACTGGTGAGATTAATCTGGAGGCATACTAAAATGACCATCAAACTGTAAGGTTTTCGGTGCATTTTTGTCATGTAATTATTTGTCTGAGAACCTCGTGTATATCTGAATCATCAAACTTAAAGGGCTGGCTTTTAACTGTACATCTTCTAGAATCAGTCTAGGCATTTTCTGCAGCAGGTGGGGATCTCAGGGCTGTCTAAAAGAGGCTACAGTGACAGGACAAATCATACTGGGCATTCCTTGGAGATGCTCATGTACAAATGAAATAATGTTTCAAAGTACATCAAGACCATCCCCCAGAGGAACAAGAAATGACAAAAAGACAATGTACTGATCGAGGGTCTTGGCAGAAAATCAAAGGGGCTGTCCCTACTGCTTTGATTCACTGACAATGTGGTAAGACTACTGGAGTTCCAGGATTTGTTTTTAGCAACTGGTTAATTCCCTGGACACCAAAGCTCTGGGCCAGTGTATTGCCCAGATTCCCTCAATCCTGAAAGTGAGCCTGAATCAGAGGCTTCTAGAAGTGGGATATCGGTCATATTTAGTCACTGATGTTTAATGGTCTCTGATTAAACAATACAAGTTATTAGCTCTTTTAATGTGTTATAAATGCTTATATGTCTCAAAAGATACACATTTCTTTAATTTTTCTTAATATGAGGAAGTTAGCATCTTATAATCATATTCAATTCATTCAACCAATCAAAATTGTATTTTCTTCTCAAGTCTATACCTTTTGGAGGGAACCATATTTATCTGCTGCTATTAACTCTTTGTAAC
Source organism: Glaucomys volans (assembly GCA_020662805.1). NCBI lineage: Eukaryota > Metazoa > Chordata > Mammalia > Rodentia > Sciuridae > Glaucomys > Glaucomys volans. The sequence goes on along the minus strand of JAJEJO010000195.1, from coordinate 473,441 downwards.
TGTGGCAGGGAAGTAGTGTTTCTTTTGATCACTCAAGGTTTAGAAATTTGGACAGATAAAAAGGTCTAAATCTCTGATGAAAAATAAGATATTCTTGTCTAACTCATCTGAACCTGATTGAAACTCAACAAAGAAGGTTGTTTCCAAGTCTAGTTTCATAGATGTATAATGTTATTAATAATATTTGGATAAGGAACCTCACAATTTGATTTTTTATTGGGCTTTGCAAATTATGTAGATATTCTGTTTGCTATCAGAATTTAAATAGAATCATTTGCACAACAAAGTTTAAGAGCAAAAGCAACTTGTTGTTTTGTTTTCTGATTTGGCAGCAAGAGATAAACATCCACCTTTAAGGAAGGTGAACCCACATTCAGAAAATGACACAAAGCTTTAACCACTGTGTGTTGGCTTCCCTGAAACCATTGTCACTTATGAATTCACCATCTCCTTCTCAAGTTTCTCTTTCCTCATCAGTTCTTATATTTCAGTGACTCACAGGGCTTTCTTCTCTCAATCTACATTTACTTCTGAGCATTGATTAGTTCTGTGGCTTCAATTCTTCTCCATAAGTTTGTGATTTCAAAATTTGTATCCTAGGCTCATGTCTGTCTTCAGGGCCCTGATCTAATGTACCGCCCATCTGCCAGACACCTCTTCTTGCAAGGTTTGGAAGCAGCTCAAACTTAGTATCATCTTCCTCCTGAAACTTTTGTCTACTGATCAGGATACAGCAGAAATTCAAGTCTCTGTACAAATGGAGATGCTGTCCTAAAGGACAGGGGAAAGATAATCACACTGTGTATGTGTGTGTTCAGAAAGCATTTAACCCTCTGAAGGAAAATAATTGAGGGTATAAGGAATTATTGTGACAGTCTGTTTCTGATGGCAACTGTCTGTTTATTTAACCTCTTTGAATATGGTGACTATCTGCCCACTGACTCAAATGGAACCTCCTTTCTGTTTATCATCACTTCCTCCACCAGTACCCCATAATCAAGCCTACTCCTAAGTATTTCTTAAATTCATCCATTTTCCTCCCTTTTCTTAATATCACATCTAAATTACTGTCATTAATCACTGGGATTATTTTAATGAGTCTCCTCAAGTTTCCTTTCCTCTGGATTTGTGCTTTGCTCATTTTCTCCACTCAAAGATTAATCCTAAATGTAGGTGTGATCAAATCTCTTCCCTGAAAACACTTAAATGGTTTCTCTTTATGCTGCAGGTAAAGTCTACACTCCTGAGAATGACTGATGAAATCTTCATTTTTCTGTTTTTCGTTAGTTCCTCGGTGTCATCTATTATCATAACTGCAATCTCCATCTCTACCAATGCTTCTCTGTGGGAACGTCCCTCAGCTCCTCACCACCTGTGCTGTTTCTGACTTCTGAGCTGTCCTATGTTCTCCCTCTCCACTTCACTAACTTTTAGACTTCCTTAGTGTTAACATTACTTTCTTCTGAAAGCTTTCTGTGAGGCCTTCAAATTAAGTTAGGGTTTCTGTTTTATGTGTGTCATAGGACCCTGCCCCCTATATCAGTTTTAGAACACTTTATTTTTATTGCATATTGAATTGTTACATTTTACCAGTCCTGAACTCCATGAAGATAAGCACTGTATCTATCTTGATAATGTTTATATTTCTTGCATTAGCACAGTGCCTAGCACAGGGGAGCTGAGTACTGAATCTTATGTGTGCTATTTCTCTGTTTAGTTCTGATTTCCTGCTGCATCCAAATGCTGTTATTAGTATGTTAATATACTACTCTTTAAATACAAATACTGATAGCAATTTCATACATCATATAGGGTTTTTCAAGGTTGGTATGTTTTTCTGCAAGAAATAGTGAATGATTCACTTACTTCAGATTAAAGACTGCATTATTTTCTTTGGCAAAAGGTACTTAAGCTAACTTTGGTTGTAAAGTTAACTGGCCTAACCTGGAGGCACATAGAACTAGCTCCCCAGATAAATCACATGAGCAAGTCAAAACATTTTTTATTTTAAGAAGTGTTGTCTTATGAAATTAGTCCATTGCTCCTTTTTTCCACACAGCAGAAATTACTCATGGAGCCTGTGTGCTTGAAAATTTGCACTGTGTTTCGGTAGGGTTAATCTGGCTGCAAAAGATTAAAATGACCCCTTATTTAGAAATTAGAAGCATAGCAAATGGCAAATTTGGATTTTCCTGTGTGTTTACTGAAACTCAGTTTCTCAGAAAATGGTGTGAGTAAAGTTTGTTGAATTTTCATTCTTTTTCCATCACACATAAAGCCTAAATTTCAAAAAATGTTATATGAATTTAGTCCCATTAAAATGCAAACCGTTTTTACCATATGATACCACTATTCGATTACTGGTTATATATTCAATGGAAATGAGTAAGTCAAAGAGACATCTGCACTCCATGCTTTTTACAGCAACATTCACACTGGCCAAGATATAGAATCAACCTAAATGTCCATAGTAGGCAAACGAATAATGAAAATGTAGTGTACACATATACACACTATATAATATGTAATATATATAATGCATTGGAATGCTATTAATCAATAAAATAGAGGAAAAGCTTATCATTTGTGACAACATGGATGAGACTCGAGAGCATTATGTTAAGTGAAATAATGTAGGTAGAGAAGAAAAATACTGCATGACCTCACCCATATGTGGAACCTGAAAAAAAAAAAAGGTGATCTCATTATAATATTAGAATGGTGGTTATCGGAGGCTGGGATGATCAGGTGGAAAGGAAGAATGAAAAAATGTTGGTCAAAGGATATGGGATCACAGCTGGGGGAATAAATTCAAGAGATCTTTGATACAGTATGGTGACTGTAATTAATACTGACATAATGCATTCTTAAAATGCAAAGAGAGAGAGTATTGAGTGTTATTACCACAAAAATGATAACTATGGGAGGTAACACATTTGTTAGCTAGATTTAACTATTCCACAATGTATATATACTTCAGCACATCATGTTGGACATGATAAGTATATAAAATTTTCTCATTTAAAATGAAAATTTCAATGTAAAAATGTAGTCTGTTCTTGATTAAAACATTTTAAGCTACCTTTCTTCTTTATGACATGCTTATTAGAATAAAGAAACAGACATCAATTTAACACATTTTTAATACAAAGAATTTATTTTAAGAATAATGTACAAAGTCTGGCATCATATTTACCTGATAGTTTATATGCTTACTCCAATCATGATTATAATAACAGTTCAATGTGTTTGAACCCTTGTCTTTAGAAGATTCTGAGCTAATCAATCTTAAAAAAAAGAGAGGTAGCCATATTATTAAGTATATGTTTCTATAAATTACTTGAATAATTTAGAAACATCTCTATGAAAATTTAAAAATATTGACATATCAGAAAGATATTCTCAACAACTCCTAAATATTTTAAGCCTCAAAGTCATGTCTGACATAAAAGAACACATTAAGTTATATAGAATCCAATTGGAGGAGCTGCTATGTTTGACCTAAATTATTATTATTATTTTTTGTAACTTTCTTTTTTTTTCTTTTTTTTATTTGCTTATTGATTCATTGAACACAAATGGAGTACAGCTATTGTTTCTCTGGTTGTACACAAAGTAGAGTCACACCATCTGTGCATTCATATATGTACACAGGGCAATGATGTCTGTCACACATTCTGTTATTATTCTTACCCCCCCCACCCCGACCCCACCCCTCCCTTCTCTCTATGCTATCTATCCTTCCTCCATCTTGCCACCCTTCCCCCCGCATTATGCATCATCATTCATTTATTATGCTAAGTGAGATCAGCCAATCCCAAAAATCCAAAGACTGAATGGTCTCTAAATTATTTTTTATAATAAAGTTGAGTATAAATAAATACAGAACACAATTACATTTGTTGAAAAACATCTAGACATGACATGTAATTGTCAAAGTGTGTTTTAGGTAACTACAGCATGTTTTTATGACCAAATGTCTTCTGGGAGTCTTGTCCTCTAGAGATGAGCTGTGTGCTAACAACTTTGTTCAAGATGGAAAGAGAGCTTATCAGTGCTTTTCCAAATGATGCCTGTTCTTAGTGAGTGATGCTGTAATTTTATTTAATAGCTTGAGTCTTCATTTGCAGGAAACAGACACCTTGTTAATTAACAGGATGATGCTTGTGGAAAGCTTTAAGATACTACTTGATTAATCACCTATTCCTTTTGATGTCCATATTTAGAAAATTATTCTTTAAGTCTCTTCACACAGTGAATTTAATGGGTGGTTGGTTGTAGCTGTCCACATGGGTTGGCTTTAGAGTGATGTGGCATACGTTGGCTCTTTCTACCTAATCTGGCAATCTTGGTGCTTAACTCTTACTTCCTATTAAGTTTACATATGAGAAGAATAAAAACTTGTCATTTAACTTCCAGGAAATTGGAAGTGATTCAGGAAAACAGTGACTGCAATCAGAATATGGAAGAAACAACTGTTACTTTTAGTTAGAAATATTACTTGCTTACAGTTCATTAATTCTGCATTTATAGGAACAATGCTATTTTAGTTGTGAAATATCAAGCATTCATAAAGTTGTGGTTTTTAAAAAAAATTTCATGTTTACCTGTAATCACCTCAGCAGTTTTTCTAAGACAGTATCATTCTCAAACAATTTAGGAATATAAAAAAGAAAGGTAGAAGTTTCTTCAATCCCATTACCATTGTGAACACTTTGGATTTATTATAAATCCTCTCACTACCTTTTCTCTCTCCTTATGTATTTATAAAGCTACATGGATATACATATATTTAAATTAATATGGGGGTTATGGGCTACATTTTATTATACGAATGATATGCATTTTAAGAGTATTTATAATTAAAAATCAATTTCATTGTTGAAAATAATAAGGTAACTAGCATGGAAAAATATATTTTTAAGTGATTAAATTATAGATATCCCACTTATGGTTAAAGCAATAAAAATAGATGCAATATGTGTATATATCTATAAAGGTCCATGCTGTTGAGAATAATTACCTTTGAGGAAGTTAGGAGCAATGGATGATGAGTGTGATGGATATATTTACTGGATATCATTCTGTTCTATTATAATAGAAATATATTATTTTATAACAAAAATATGTGAATTTTAATATCCATCTTTTTTATGTCAGTAGAGTTCCAGACAATAATTTCATTACCATTACAATGTTCAGTTATGTAAATTATATAAATTGTTTAATTTTACTTGGGAACATTTAGAATGCATTTTTGAAAACCACAAGCTGCATTGTAATGCTTGTATTTGTGTACAAAGCTTTGTGCACTTGTCCCTTTGTTTCCATGAAGTTCCCCAAGCAGTATTACAATGCTCCATTTGGTGCTGGCACAGAGTTCCAGATTGTTCTCCAGTCTAACAGTACCAATTATTTTCTAGCCATGGGTACTAACTAGCACATGATTATTCATCTGTGTCTGGTGAGAAATATTACTGATTCTGTCTCACCTCTGTACCAGGAAAGTGAATTCTATGTCATAAAGACAACATAGAGTTGTCTAGGTTCAATAACTTTGTTGTATAAGGCACATTGCATTACGTTAGCATGTAGAACTAGTCTCTAAAATAGATGCTTAATTCGTATGGTGTATACAAAGTTGTATACAGCAGCCATATCTATTATCGAAATTATCATGGGCTAGCAGAAAAAAAAAAATCTTTGGAATTCAGTAGACCTGGATTCAAATCTATTGGCATCTATTGGCATGCCTCTTGATGTTTTGAATCTTGACTCTTCAAAATGTGCATCTTTATATCATTGGATTGTCAAAGAAAGTCACCTATCTGTAAAGTGCCTGCCACAGTGCCACATGGTAGGTGTTATATATAGTAATATTTTGATCAAAATACTTCTTTGTGAAACATTTACTTTTGTTTTAATTAAGAAATAGAGTACATGCCAGGGAACATAGTTAAAAGCAGACTTAAAAGTAGGCTGGAATTATAATTGAAATGTTTATTACTCTAGCATTTTTTATTTATAGTAAACTTCCCTCTTTTAATTTTTGACTATAGGTAGTAATTGTGATTTAGCTAATTAGGTAAGCTTTGTCTCTTTGTTTTTGCATGTTTCTTATAACATGTTTACATCAGTTTCACGAGAATAAAATTAGGTGCAAATGCCTAAATATAAAATGTGTTGAATTTTGCTCAGCATTTAACATAGCATAACAGCTACATTTGCAGTATATTTACTTTCATAATGAAAGAGTGTGAACATTTATTGGGTAGGCTATGTTTAAGAGGTGAGAAAATAAAAGACATCGCAGAATTTACTACTGTAGTAGAAAGGAATGCAGGGTTTCAGGATTAGGAATGCAAAGGAGAAGAAGAAATATGATCTTATTCCATGAACTCTGGAAACATTACTCAATAGTTACATACTTTCATCATGGTTCATTGGATATGCTCAGGTTCTTGGTGCAAACTTTATAGGACTCTACATGAGATTCACAAATCTATCTCATGAACTACACTCAAGAAAAGCAAGTTCTGAAAAAATTTTATTTGCATTTCTTCTTGAAATAAAGTCATCAAATTTCTTTGTTTCAACTAAGGTAATATTTTATGCTATAGTCTATCTTTTATAGCCTGCCCTTTCTTAGCTTTATTGTTTTTTTTTTTTGGTAAGAATTTTCATTATGCCTTTTAAGATATCTCTAACAACTTCATTTTCCTAAATTCTCTGTGGATTTGCTGTTCCTTCTGGCTTTCTCTTGAGTCCATGTCTGTGTGTCTCCATCACCTTCTCTTCTTAATTTGGCTTCACCTGTTCAGTTCTCAAATCAAGCACATGAAGTTTATTATTATATTTTTTTTCTCCCAATCAAAGTGGTGTCACCCTTATCTCCTGCTCTTTGTTTACTTTAAATTAATTTCCTGAATGGCATAAACTTTCAGTGCAAGAAAAAATATTTATTGCAATAAAAGTATTTTATGTGCTGGTTTGTGATTTATAATTTGTTTCATCAAGTGTAAAATCCAAAAGTATAAATGTCAAGAGTTATCTGACACAGCTTTATTGGTCATTTCTGATTTCGATGTCAGTCTATTAACCTACTGTCTAAAAGGGCACTGTAGAGTGTTAGTTTGCATTTGGTTTTAGAGTCCTCTATAATTTCTTCCTTAATAATGTTCACAGCAGTGTATCATGAAAGTTTTTGCTTCAGTTCACATTCTGATTGTCCCTATACCTGCATAGTTCATAGTAGGAAAGGTAGCACAGGTTTCTAAAAAATTTTGATCCATTTGTTTTGGCAGGAATGATGTGCTCCTGTGCTTTTTCTTTTTTGCAGAGTGACTTAACAGACATACATTTATTAGAAGGGATGAGAAAGGGGAGAGGGCAACACTCTCAACTGAGAGATGGGTCTTCTCAGAATGAAGAGGGACCTCTTGTGACTTTTCAAATTTGTTCCATTTTGTGCTTTTACAATGCTGTAAGTGTTATGACTTGGAGGTGAGGTTTTCCCAAAAGCTAGTGTGTGAGATAATGCAAGGAGGTTCAGAGAAGAAATAATTGGATATGAGAGTCAACCCAATCAGTGAATTAATTCCCCAGTGGGATTAACTGAGTGGTAACTGAAGGCAGGTAGAGTGTGGCTGGAGGAGGTGGGTCTCTGGGGCAAGATTTTGGGGTATATATTTTGTATCTGGTTAGTAGTGTCTCTTTCTCTCTCCTGTCTAATTCATCCTGTGAACCACTTCTCTCCCAACACTCTTCCACCATGATGTTCTACCTCACTCCAAGCCCCAAGGAATGGAGCCAGCTGTCTATGGAGTAAGACTGCTGAAACCATCAGCCTCCTCATAAACTTTCCTCCTCTACAATTGTTCTGGTCAGGTCTTTTGGTCACAGCAGTGAGAAAGCTGGCTAAAACAATAGGCAAATCTTGTAATTATCTAAAACACTGTTTTCTACAATGAGTTAAGGATCTTAATAATTGGAAGGTAGTATACTTTTAGTAAATTTATTTAATATAGCTATTATATTTTCTACTATTTTCATATGCATAACTATTTATGGCCTACCTTTACATATATCATCTTAACTTCCTTAAAGATTCAAGAAACATTAGAATAACTCTTTGAGGATATAGGAGAAGTAAAAATTTCATTTTACTTAAGGAAATAGATGTCTAAGATTTTATTATTTCCTTTTTTCAGTCTTAGCTCTCTATAATTCTATTAAAGTTAATTAATAACAAAATTAAGTATATTGATCTTCTAACATATAAACAATAGGGTCATTTCTCTTCAAATACAGTTGAATCCAGGTGGAAAAACAAAGTCCTCATCAATAGGTTCTTCTTCTCTACACCTCCTTTTTCCTCTCTACTGTTTTCATTGTAAGACAGAGGTGGGATGAAGGTTTACAATCTAGCAGTACAGATCCCCAGAAGAAGGGAAGTGTCTCTTTCCCATTGATTCCCGCAAAAGGCCTGGGTTTAACTTGTGATCCAAGTTTGTTGTCATGCCTGAAACAATGGCTTTGACCAAACCTGGAACATATACTTGCTCCTGGAACTAGGAGATGAGGAAAAGGACTGGACTGGAAGGCAGGAGGGTTCTGCTGCAATAAGAAGAGATGCTGGGAAGGCAAAACAATGGATTCCACCAAAGACGTTGCCTGACTTAACAGAATCATGTTCCTTAGCTTCTTATTCTACTATTTTAGTCTTCTTCTAAACTGGAAGGATACATTAATATTCAATTTAAGAGAATTCTTTAATATTTATGCCATAAATGTCAAGTCTATTCTAATTATCTGAAAGGAGAGTTAGTAATTGTAGAAAAATTTTAAAAGTTAAATTAAAAAAACAAAACCAGTGAGAATTCCAGTTTGAGCTTTTCCCTATCCTCACCATTCTTTCTGACTTTTGTTTAATTAGCTTGTTCCTATTCCTTTTTTTTTTTTTTTTTGGAGATACTGATGTTAATAGAAAAATCTTTCAAACAGTGACTACTTTCCAATCTATCAGTAGATAGATATTATGCTCTCTATGAAATTAAGCACTCCTTTTACCATGTATGGTGTTATATTAAGAACTTCCCTTTATTATGACCTAATTTTAAAGTTTATGGTTTGTATTTGTATAAAATTTTCTAACTTATCTTTACAACACCATTATGAGGATGATTATTACTTTTATTTGAAAGATGAGGAATGTGATGATAAAAGATAACTTGTCTTCTCACAAGTTAAAATAATTAAATTCCATATCCCATAGCTTTCTATGAAAAATGTACTTCCTCACATTTTTGTGAGACATTTCTATTACAGTTTTTATAGGGTTATAGGCACAGTATTTAGGCTAAGATACAATAAGAATAAAATGTCAAGAAAGACATGTGTTAGTGTGACTTGTTTGCCTATGTGCTTTTTTTATGAATGTCTATATCTGCATTTTTCTTCAAATCATGCTTAAAATAGGTCTTTGGTATTACTTCATTTTAAGTTGTAAGTTTTTACAGATATTTAAGATTAGCATTTACATGAATATTTTAATTCATACAAGCAAAATTTCTAGAGTATGCTTGATTGAATACCCCTGGATCTCAAATTAGAAGGAATCACCATCTATTAACATCATAAAAATCAATTTTAATTCATCATATTGAAAAAAGTAAATAGAAACAATATTTATTGATGAATATAGATTTTTAAATGCAAAAAGCTGATTCAAATTGCAAATATCGAGATAATTGAATATATTGGAGACCAGCTGGTAGTGTAAGTAAAACTTCCCCTCAATATTGACTCTTCTCCAGATCAGTAGCAATTCCACATGTAGAAAAAAGCAGACAAGATTTAATAGGATCTGAATTATTAAGACTAGTACATTGTTGCTGGAGAGTTCATTAATAATCCCATCAATACAGCATGGTTCATGTACCTTAGTAAGAGCTTCATGGAACATTTTAAACAAGAAAGAGATATCTCAATGGACTGATCTTAGTGAAAGAAATTTAATTATGTAAAATAATTATATTAGTTAAGTGGAACTTTTCATTGAAAACCTGTTGGCATTTTCTACCTGTTTTATAGTTGTCCCTCAAACATTTATACCAAAAAAGTGAAGAGTTTCTCTATATAATATTAGAAAACATCTAAACATTTTGAAATTGGTATAAAAATGTTTAAAGGTGTTTGGAAAGCATCACAATAAAAACATAGGATTTTCTGCTTGGGAAATTGTGTATTTTAAAGATACAAGTCAGAAAAAAATGACAAAGAAAATATTCATGGTAAATATCTATAATTCTTGGAAAGAAAAGTAATTATTTCCTAAAATTTTAATGTTAAAACCTGTATACTAAATTTCATTTCTTACAAAGCTCTAAACATTTACAGGGGAATAATGGTATTTGCAAAATTGTCTTGTTGATAGTAAAACCAATGACATTCAGCAAGAGTTCTTAAAGGACTGAAAGCCTAAAATTGTATGAAGCAAACATAGAGGATCAATGGAAGCTCTTATTAATAATTATAATTAGCATCAGCCACATTTTAGGCCATATTGTATTGATTGGTCCAAATAAGCTAATTTGTAGCCATTTTTTTTGTAACTTTTACAAAAAAATGGGTTTTAGTAGCCAAAAACATTAGAGAGACATAGTTATTTGTATTATAAACTCTTCTTTGATGTGACTTGATCACTGTTAAACTAAAGGAAAAGGAAAACCAAAATCCTTTCTTCCATACCCAAAGACATTTTCTAATACCTTATTTTGCATCCTCTAACACAGTAGGGAGGTGAATATTCCAAAATTCACTGATTCACAAAAGCACCAAATAAATAGATCTGTTAGCTACTCACAGAATTAATACTGGCTCAGGTCATTTCTTATTTGAATCCCAGCAACCACTATCATCCAGTGCTGTCTCCTTCACTGAATGTTCAGCACATGGCTCATTTTGAATTTTCTTCCTCATTCATTTGACTGTGAGACTAAAACTATTCTAGTTTTACCCCGCCCCCCCCACGCGCCTTTTCTTTAATTTTCTTTTAAGGTTCTTATCCATTTTAGACCTCACATATATCAATTTCATGCAGGTAGAGACAAAAATCCATATTGTTTTTAAGATTTTTTATCATGCAATTTCTGGAATCTTCTTTAAGTCAACTTAAACAGGAGTCACTCTGGTTAGTTCAACATCATGAAGCATAGGCAGATTCAACTTCTCACTATGAAAGCCGAAGCAAAAGAAGGTAAAATACTGGGTATTAGGGAATTACTTTGGGTAGGGAAGAAAGGATTTTAATATTCCTTTTCAGAGCATGCTAGGGAGGGTTTTAATGTGGGTGAGAAGTTTAACAACAAAAAAGTCACACCAAAGAACAGTGCATAATACAAATATCAGCAGATTTTGTTAGTCCTGGAAGAAATTGGGTGGAGTATGAACACTGACAATGACAGAAGAAAAGTGACCTTTGATTTCCCTTATTTGCATGAAATGCCGATGCAAAACGTTATTAGATAAGCACACAAAGCATTAAGAATGATAGTGAAAAGTTAGGTAATGATATTGAATTATAAAGGGTAATATAAAATCAGAATAAAATGTGGATTTCCTAGGACTATGAATGTAAATTACAGGACATCTTACAGTCAACCTGATTCAATCTCTTCCTTTTTATACATGAAGAAACTAGAGTGTAAAAAAAAAAAAAATGAGTGAAACTTATCCTAGTTCACTTTGCTGGTATGAAATTATCTGTCCAACAGCAGTTCTTTGTTTAATACTAAATACAAGACACTATGATATTTAACTATTTATTCTTAAATTCTAAATAGTCAGTTAACTCATGTGTTTTTGTGTATTTGAACTTTTTTTTTTTCCTCTGACTTCAACTGAATTTTGGCATCATGCACAAATCACATTTTATAGGGATCAAGGTGTTGTATGGTAATTTCCTCCTGCTCCTTCTCTTTCTAGAATGTGATCTGTTTTCTTGAGCAGCATGAGGCCTGTTCACTCATTTAGGCTAACAGTGGGTGCAGAAGGGTTGAAGCATTATACTTTCTAAACCAGTTCTTTGTTTTGGATCATATCCATCTTGAAGAGATTACCAGTCTTCTGGTGATCATCACCATCATCGTCGAACACCTGCCTATGGACCATGGGCCAGGAATTGTGCAAACTGCTTTAATGTATTATCTCATGCAGTCTGTGCAGTCCACGCAGCTGCTGGTAAAGCACTCTGTTTCAGAGTGGTACAAAGAGCTGGCAACAGGGAATGCGTAATGGCAGCTGCAGTGTAACTGTGAGAATTGTCTCTGACAATTGTCTCCCCATTGGTTCTGAGGGCATTTCTTCATCGGTCCCTCACTTCAGTTAGCAGCTACCATGCTCTTGTTTTGTGTGGGCACAGTGCTAAGTGTGGTGTGCCAGCTGAATGAGTGAATGCCAGCTTGCCTTCCAGGTGTGACCTCCTCTCTCTTGCTCATAGAAGTATATGGTTCTCCCTCTCCTTTCGGCGTGTGCTGACTGTGCAAGGGCATTCTCTAGGTCTGTATCCACCCCTTTGCCCATCAGTCTTTATGTCTGCATCTTCTAATTGAAGAATTAACATTTGTATTGTTTTCCTTCTGAAACTATCTGGTTTTTGAAAGTGGTGTTTCCAACAAGAAAGAGCTATGGCAGATCATCTTTTATATTTCCAGTTATAAAATGAGGAAAACAAGGCAAAATGAATTTTTAAAGAAATATGTATTATTTGTTTTATGTAAAAGATCAAGTCAGTGAAAGAGTCAGAATTCATAAACTTTCCCCCCATTTATTAGACCATGCACCTCTTTGTGCTATGCACCGTATCTCAGATGGGAATTCAGAAATGAGCAAAATCTGAGACGTAGGAGTTCCAGAATGGATCTGCCACCTGCCAGCTAGCTTTCAGATCTCAAAGGAGACCTGCCTGCACTTATTTAATGGAAAGATAAATGTGTTCACAGAACTGTTACTATAAATTCATTTAGAAATGGGACAGAGGCTGCACTCACATTTCTCCCAGGTTAGAGCTGCTGGCAGATTTGGTTCACTGTACCTCTGGGAGGTAATATAGTCTAGCTAAATAGCAAAGTATGATTGTTATTCAGAACTCCCTGATATATATTTTTTCACTCTTTAAATGAACCCTTTTGTTAAATTCATATATTTCTTTGAAAAAAATGCTTTTATAAAATTTTTATTGGTAAGTCAATACATGCAATATTGCATGGGTATTACAAACTAGACATTGTTACCATAAAAAATGTTTGTGGTCTAGAATGGAAAACAGAAAGGTAAGAAAAAGAGTTTTATTAAAATCGGAATGTGTAAGAAAGAAGATGTAGATTCGTAATGCTTAAATGGGAAGGATTTTAGATGCATCTAGAATAAAATTAAAACTATTAATCATTTTCCAAGAAAAATGCACAATATCTTTTTGATTTTTAGTAGCTGTATTGAAGTACAAAGTATATTCTTTAAATTGCCTATATTAAAATCACAGTTTGGTTAGTTTTGATGTATAGATATGCAATATACATATATGAAACCATCACTATAATCATGATGTGAATACATATCATAATAACTCTTACGAGTTATTGTTTTAAAGGTATATTATTACATATTGGGTGAATTTGTAGAACAGAACAAGACCTCTGATATGTAAGAAGCCTTAAACAAAGAATGACATATTAACACAAATATAACTTCGATTGGTACAGTAGTAAAAATCATTTTGAAAATGTTGTGTTCTAAGTTCTCTCAGTCAAAATTCAACTGGGGTACCCAAAAGCAAAGTTACCTAAGGGACAAAACATTCTGAAAGAATGTCTTCCCCTGGGAAAGAAAAAATAATGTTTTGATTGATTTTCACTGGGAGGAATCTTTAGTATCTTCGAGAAATTTTATGTACTAATGTTCCCTTCTATGTTTGTATGTAGGTCAGAATTGATTGATTATATTTTCTTCATGCTTTATGCAAATAAAAGCTACTTGAGATAGATGAAATGTCACTGGGTGAATAAACCAATTTCTGTTGCAATTGCTTAGCCATAGAATTTAACATTTGTCCCTTATACACCTGCATCTGTTACACATTACATTCTTGAAAATAATAATATTAAATATAAGATAAATTCAGCAATAAGTTAGTGAGAAGATTAGCTCATATTTAAATGTATTTGCAGACAGTTCTCATGATCTTTTCAAGCAACCCACTTAGAGCACATTAGTTCTACCGAAATGTGTAGGATCCTATTGCACAATTTTAAAGATTTTCAAAACAACTTTTTCACTAAGACATTCTTTGTCTACTAAGTAATTTATTTTTGAAAGGAAAATAAAGCTCCAACTCCAATCTATTCTGAGGTAGGCTCTTGGGAAGGCTCCCATTCCAACTGATGGCGCTTGAACTAGCAATGAAGCCTGGAGGTCTACACTAAGTTCTGTGCTATTTAGCTCTGTCTCTACCTACCTGATCTGTACTTCTGGGATGTACTCCCAAGATGAACAACTATTCTAGCTTCCAAGTAAGGGCATATCTATCTATCTATCTATCTATCTATCTATCTATCTATCTATCTAACATATGTAATTATAATTCAAATGTATATATGAGTAATTGCACTTGAAAGAGAGAGAAAATGGGGTGGATTGTCTTGTCTTCATTGCTGATCCAGCTTCATCCCCAAACTTAGATTTTATCTTTGTAGTTTAGGATGCAAATAACTACAGATTCATATTTCTACCTTATGTGGGTTTCAATAACCAAATTGTTCACATTTTCAATTTTAATGCAATTCATTAAATTACAGTCTTTTTTTTTCTTCTTAACCCTGAAGTACTCTTTAGAGTAGCTGTGATATGTAAAGAAAAATTAAAAATATTGACTTGGGAACCAATTTAACTCTAATCTTCAATCCCAGCTCAGAGACACACCCTGGTGGGAGTCATAATTGTTTTGTTCTCAGCAGAGCACTCCCCAAACATAAGGCCTTCCCTCCTCAGATTCTCTTCCTTTGCCACTTTCATAGATTTGTTGGGACTAAGGTCTCTGGGAGGCAGGGTGCTATGATCCTCAGAGAGAGGTTCTAACAGTAGGCTTTGCCTTTTCTGACAATATTTTCATGATGAGAACCTGAGAGAATTACTTTAACCTTCCTAAGCTTCAGTTTCTTCCTCTCTAAAATAAGAATTTAAAAATATATGGTCCTTGTGAGAAAAATGATACAATGTAGCATGTAGTCACACTTGTGCAGCATAGAGTAAAGCATTCAATGTAACTTAATAGCAATAATAATGTTATAAAAATAATGACAAGATAATTTAACCTGGTTCTCTTCACATTTCTCTTCTCTGTTTCACACTCCCTTTTTCCCTCCTGTGTTTGTCAGGACAAAAATCAAGGCAAAGGATTATAGAGTCAGTATGAGGAGCTGAAGACTTAACAAAAGCAGATAAATCTCTAGATTCGGGAGTAAGAGTGAAATCTCTGGATTTTAAGCTCAAGCTTGAAAGACACTCCAGAGCCTTTGCCTTTTGAAAATCTTCTCAGCAGCAACTGGATAAAAGAAAATTAGAGTGTAGAAGAGGGGTTTTGAGAAGTATTGTACTGAGAGGAGTCAAGAATTAGGCTTCCTTTGACATTCATGAAATAATGATTAAAATTGTTTCATTTTAAATTAATTTTGTATTTCTGAACTAATCTTTGTATCCTGTCTGGGTCAGGATTTCTTTGAGTTACAATCTGCTCTAATTTCTTCTTGCAATCTAATATGTATTTGTGGCCTTAGTTTTCTCTATTTCATATTTTATTTTATTTAAAACATATTTTTCTCTGGCCTCTATGTAACTCCATTACTAGATTTTATGTAATCATCTATAGGTCACTCCTTTTTTATATTTATAGTGATGAGATTTTACTAATAATTAGTCGCAGTCAGTGGCACCAAGAATTTCTGAAGAGTGTGGCTGCTCCTCAGAGCCACTGATTGGGAATGTAGGGTTTTTCCTAACCATAATTGAAATTTAAATTGTGTTCCACCTTGACTTCCCTTGAACCAAATAATATTTTAATTTAATAATCTTTGATATGCAAAGATACATCTTCAAAGGTATACTATCTACATGCTGTCACTTACAAGAAGGCTAAAGATTTTTAGAAATCATACTGCATTTATCAAGCATGTCTGATTCTGGTAGATATACATAGACATATACATAGACACATGTGCAGGTGCATGTATGTATACTTACTTGCTTTTAAGTTTGTTTCTAAATTTCTTTAAATGTAGGCCCCTGAGCTTATGTAGTTTCCTGAGTCCATTACATTGCGCACCCTCAGAAATCTACTTCATGAATGAAATTGTCCCTAATTAATGTTACTGACTTTCTAAATGACCTACTTTGGTTCCTTTGGGTATATACCTATTGGTGGGACTGCTGGATCTTGTGATGGTTCTATTTTTAATTTTTAAAAGAATTTCCATACTGTTTTCCATTTTGGCTGCACTAACTTACATCTCCTTGAACGGGGTTCCCTTTTCTCCACATCCTCACCTGCACATTAGTCTTTTTGATAGCATTCTTACTGGACCATGTATTTTTAAATTCTTATCATTTTAGAGAGGAGGAAACTGAAGCTTAGGAAGATTAACGTTTATTCTCTCAAGTTCTCATCATGATATCTCATTGTGGTTTGATTTGCATTTACCTGATGATTAATGAAGTTGAGCATTTTTCATGTAACTGTTGGCCATTTGTATGTCTTTTTAGAAATGTTTATTTATGTCTATTCTCAATTTTTAAATTAATTTTTAATCCTTTTTGACTATTAAGTTTTTGGTGTTCCTTAAGTATTCTTCATATTAACCCCTTGTCAAATTTATGCATTACAAATATTTTCTACCATTCTGTAGGTCATTGAGTTTCCTTCGTTTTGCAGAAGCTTTAGGTTTATGTAATTCCATTTGTCTATTTGCATTTATTTCCTGTGATTTGGGGGTTTTATCCAAAATTTTTTGCCCATTAATATGTCCTGAAGCATTTCCACTATGTTTTATTCCAGTATTTTCATAGTTTTAGTTTACATGGAAGACCTTTATCCAATTTGGATTGATTTCTGTTACTCATGATGGGAGTCCAGTTTCATTCTGCATGTGATTATCCAATTTTTCCAGAACCTTTTATCAAAAAGACTGTTTTCTCCATTGCATGTTCTTAACACTTTGTCCAAAATCAGTTGAGTATACATGCACAGATTGCTTCTAAGTACTTTACTCTGTTCCATTTGTTTTTATGCCTGTTTTTAAGCCAATATCACACTATTTGGATTAAAAGAGCTTTTCAGTATGTTTGAAATTTAGGTATTATAAAGCCTCATGCTTTGTTTTTTAGCTCCAGGTTATTTTGTCCAACCAGGATTTGTGTGTGTGTGTGTGTGTGTGTGTGTGTGTGTGTGTGTGGTTTCATACAAATTTTATGATTATCTAGTTCTGTGAAGAAAGTCATTGGCATATTGATAGCGGTTGCCAAAAAATTGCAGATTGTTTTAGGTCATATGTACATTTTAGCAATATTGGTTCCTCCAATCCATGAATGCAATATATCTGTCCATTTCTTTGTGTCCTCTTAAATTTATTCCAACAATGTTTTATAGTTACATTGTAAACGTGTTTTACCTCTTAGATTAAATTTATTGCTAGCTATTTTATTTTACTTTTTGATAGATATTAAAAATTGAATTACTTTCTTAATTTTTAAGCTAATTCAGTAATGCTACATAATAATGTAATTTGTATGTTGATTTTTATACATCCTGCTAGTTTGCTTAATTTGTTCATGAATTTTAATTTTTTTAACGGAGTCTTTGTGCTTTTTACATATAAGATTATGTCATCTACAAGCAATGACAATTTGACTTCTTCCTTTTTTATTTGGATTCTCTCAATTTTATTCTCTCTTTTAATTCTTCCAGCTAGGACTTCCAGCACTATTTTGAATAAAACTTATGAAGGTGGGCATCCATACCCTTTGCATCTCTTACATACAAAGCTTTAAACTTTTCCAAGTTCAGTATGATGTGAGCTGTTGGCTTGTTATAAATATCCTTTTTTATTTTTAAGTATGTTCCTACTCCTAAATTGTTCAGTGCTCCTACCATCAAAGGGTGTTGAATTCTATCACTCTTTCTGCATCTATTAAGATGATCATATGGTTTTGGTTTTTGTTCAACCATCTCCAATCACTAAGGTAAGCTTTAAATGTGCTGTTGGATTCAGCTTACTAGCATTTTGTCAAGGACTTTTGAATCCATGTTCATCAAGGATATTGGCCTGCAGCTTTCTTTTTTATTGTTGTGTCTTTATCTGGTTTTAGTATCAGGGTAATGCTGGCCTCCTTGAATAAATATGGAAGAATTTTCTTGTTTAAATGTTTGATAGATTTCAGCAGTGAAACCATCTGGTTCTACACTTTTCTTTGATGGGAAACTTTTTATTACTGATTCAATATTCTTATTCATTACTGGTCTTTTCAGTCTCTATTTCTTCGTAATTCAATATTGTTAAAATGTATATGTCTACGAAATTATTCATTTCTTTCAGTTTATTAAATTTGTTAGCATATAGTTGTCCCTAATAATCTCAGATGATCTTTGTGTTCCTTTGTTGTCAGTGGAATGAATCCTTTAACTCTGATTTGATTTGAGTCTTTTAGTCTAGCTAAGAGTTTGTCAATGGTGATTAGCTATTCAAAAAACCAACTCCTTTTGTCAATATTTGTATCATTTTCAAATTCTATACATTTATTTCTCCTCTAATTTTTCTTATTTCTTTCTGTCTGCTAGTTTTGGGTTTGGTTTGCTTCTGTTTTCCAGTTCCTTGAAGTATAGTGATATATTGTTTATTGGAAATCTTTCTGCCTTTTTCATGTAGGCATTGATTCCTATAAACCTCATCTCCCTGCTTTTACTATATCTTGTAGGTTTTAATATCTTTTGTCTCTTTTTTCATTTTTTTCAAGAATTTTTTATTTTATTTTCCCTCTTCATTTCTTCCTTGATCTGTTAGGAGTAAACTGTTTTGTTTCCATATATTTGTATGGTTTCTACAGTTTTTGTGGTTACTCATTTCTGGTTTTACTGCATTATGATCCAAAAAAGTACTTCATGATTTCAATTTTTAAAAGTATTTTGTGAGACTTTTAAAAACAACTAATATAAAAACAGTTGATTCTTATCTCTGACTTTCTTAGGGAAATTTCCAGAAAGAACATTAGATCAAAATGAACATGGATATTTTAAAAACTCCCTTGCAGTGATATTGTGAAACTTTTCAATTATATCTAAAAGAATTAATTTCTCCATGACTTGCTAACAGTGATACATTTTTAAAATTCATTTAATTTTGATTTTGAAATCAAAATGTATCTTTTATATTTTGTGACTACCTTTGTGAAAATAATATATAGTATTTGAATGCTAATTCAGGCAAACAGCAACTATTAGACAACTATAAGTCTAATCCTCAGGCTCCTGGTATATGCCTTTATTAGCTCCATGACTCTAATTTTCACTATGTAGCCAGGTATATGAACTGAATCAGTGGGTATTTATAAAATAAATGTTATGAGTCTGAGTTATATTCCTTAAAGACTTAAGAAGTATAAAACATTATTATTATGTTCTGTCATTCAATTGTGCTCTTTAACCATCTTATTTCATGCGGTAAAACTCCTTAGGATCCATTTCCATGTAAACTACTGTGTGTGCTCCTTTTGTTTTGTATTGTGGCAGACACTATAATCTAAAGGATTTCTATTCATTTTGAAATTCATTTCACAGCTCACTGTCTGTGTGAATGAAAAGAAAAAAACACCTGTTTTTATTCTAAAGCATGCTAAACAGATGGCTCAAATTTCGTTGGTACCCTCTCATTGTGACCCCCTTCTGTAGGTTGTGAACCTGGCATGGATCTGTCAAACAATGTGAGGGGCCGTTTAACATAGCACTTGACAGTTGTTGAGCCTCTGAGCTTCTGGTTTGTTGTGACTTACAAACATTTTTTACCATCAGCCTCTTAAGTAGTTGGCAATTTGGGCAGGTGTAGCAAGTAGAATTCATATTCATTTTACTTAAGAAGCTAAATGAATTTTCATTCATATGGAAATTTGGGGGAAAGACAATAGTGTAGGGATTAAGCTGAGTTTCCTGAAAAGGGATTAATAAAGGTACTGATGTTCAAAACTGTAGCATCATTGCCGAAAAACAACTTTTTGAAAAATTGAGTTAAAGAAAAGATCAGCAAGCTTTTTTGAGAGAATCACCTTTAAAATCTCTTTTCTTCCTCCCAAACAACAGAACTGCTTACTTATTTACTTCTACATGTGATATGAGTCAGGTAACCACTGACAATGTCAGTGATTACATTCATTGTCTGTACACGCAGGTGTGTGTTTGTAGAAGGTAAAGTGTAATGGAGACAAAAAGAGACAAAAGGGAATTAAAGAATGTCTTCACTTATTTTCAACTTCAACACGGATATCAGGACAACTTCTAACTGGGTTGTCATTTCAGGATAGAGAGACTGGTGCATAGATTGTTCTAATGGAGCTAATGTAGTAAGTTAAGTTAAAAAATAGCAATGCTGGAGAAAATATTTTCTACCCAAATATAAAGAAAAGCTTGATATATATTTCTCTCACTCCATCCTTCAGTTCCAAACCACCTACCTCAGGCTCCACAGGTGTACTAAACATTTATTTCCTTTCCCTCTGCTTCCAGACGGATGCTGCTCTAATGTACGATGCTGTGCACGTTGTGTCTGTGGCGGTCCAGCAGTTTCCCCAGATGACAGTCAGTTCTTTGCAGTGTAATCGGCACAAACCCTGGCGCTTTGGGACCCGTTTCATGAGCCTAATTAAAGAGGTAAGTCTGAGAAGCACTCTGTCCTCAAGGTGAACTAAATATGATTATTGCAGCTTTTCTATCTGGTGGTCTTTTATCTTTTAAAGTAAACTTTCCCTATCTCCTGAAACAAGCAACATTAACCTCCTTACTAAATAACATGAAACAAAATTTATTTTTTTCATCATTCACAAGTGGAATATCCATAAAAATATCTATGATGGTGTAAACATGAAAGACTGTGACCTATGAAAGCTTGGTTAATGATATTGTTAACTTTTACCTTTCTGAATCTTTATGTGTGTTAGCTTTTCATTTATGTAGATATAAGGAATTTAAAGAGTGTTCATATTTTAGGCAACAAGATATAAAATGCATTTTTAATATGAGTGTCATTTGCACTACACTAAAATTATATCTAGTTTGTAAGGCTTAAAGTGCAGTTCTTTAGATTTATGGTTCTGAAATATAATGTCTAGTTATTTTAATTATATTAACATTTAACATAAAACAGAACATATGGACTCATAAAAATGCAAAATTTACTTCATATTGTATAATACAACCATCCGTATGACTATATATTATTTCAGATTGGGTCCATTACAGTTATAGACCAAGCATGTCTGATGTAAGGAAAAAAGTGTCAAATTCTTAAAGATTGTATATATGTGCACACACAAATATATTTTCTCTCTATTCTCTCTGCTATCCCTATCATGAAAGAAAAGTCATTTGTTGGCATAGGATACATTTTGGAGATGAAAGTTTAACTGATCCTTAAACTCTGATATGAAAGATCACAGGTATTACCATATAATAATTTTCATTAATTGGTTAAATAAATTATCAGTTCATCTTATCATTAATTACGCATCATGAAAATAGGATCATTCACTAATAAAACATACATATATAAATAAAAGAATTTCTGGATTCTTGGCAAAGAATTAGTTAAGAATTTTCCTTTTCTAATTCTTGTAAAACTCTCAGCTAAGTGAATTGACATCCCCTGAAGAAGATGAAGTTCATTAGATGCTCCACACTTTGCATTTACTTCGGGTCCAAAACAGAGCATCAGAGGGCTCACATAACACAATAGTGAGCTCACAGAGCTCACTCATAGCCCACAGGTTTGAGTAGTTGAAGAATTGATTTTTCTGAACTCAGCACTTGAGTATTGAGACCATGACATATGTCAAGCAGCCCTAAAAGAAAGAGTTGTATGACATTCCTCTGATTGTATTGCTTGTAGAGTGTAATTGAGAACTTGTCCACTAATTCACATAGTGTCCCTCTTATGAGGGTGAACAGGAAAAATTTTTCTCAGGTCTCAGTCCCAGGAAAAGCTGTCTTTCCTGAGCAGCTGGTATGTATTGAACTATGGACTCTGCACATTGTGTTTTCATGGTCTTTTCTTTTCTGCTTTGTTTGCTAGGAAGTTTAAAATTGAATTTTTGATGCAATTTTATTAGTTGCATGATTTCGTCTGGTATACATTATTATGGTCTCTCTATTCCAGATTTGTTTGACGGTTTTATGCTTCTGTTGCTATAGATCTTAACCTATTTGTATGTGTTTATATCATTGTTTATTTCTGCCGATCATCTGAAATTTTTTGTCTTGAAGACATTGGGCAAACAATTTTTTTTCTTATTTTTTGGGGGTTGGGAATTGAATCCAGAGACACTTTATCACTGAAATATATCCTCAGCCCTTTTTTATTTTTTTATTTTAAGAAGGGTCTCACTAAATTCCTTTAGGGCCTAAGTTGCTAAGGCTGGCCTTGAACTTGCCATCCTCCTGCTTTAGCCCCCAGAGATGCTGGGATTACAGACATACAACACTGTACTGGACTAATTTTTTCTTTCTAAGCAAGTTAACATGTGTTTAACTTTAGTGAAGACATGTTGATTATATATATATGTGTGTGTGTGTGTGTGTGTATACATATATATTTTTTATTTTATTTATGACTTATGAACTTGAAAATTTTGCAGTTTCTGAGTACCTGAGAGAGACAGATGTTCAGAAATGTTTGAATAAGAATACTCACTTGGATTGCTTATTGAAATATTACCCTTAATTTTTTTTGTGGTTTATTTCTTTTGTGCATTAGTGCTTATTATTTCAAACATTATAGTTGTGATTTTACCTTACATAATTTAAATTTTTCATACACATATAAGTATTTTTCAAAGCTATTTCCAAATGAAAATAATGGAAATCAGTTAATTTGTCCTATGTAACCAACAGAATGGGAAAAGATTTTATATTAACACATAGTGCAGATATTACCCACCTTGGAAGAGTGAACACATTATATAGGCTATGGAAGTCCTACCTCATTCAACATGTATAGTTTTGTATAAAATAATTACTTAGGAGAAATTAAAGTAATAAGTGAATTATTATAGGGGGAAATTACATAACTGAAGAAGTATGACATGTTTTCTGGGGTTCACTTCCTTTCTGTATAATAAATTTCTTTTCATATTAAATGAATTTAGGAACTGGTAATTCATAGCAACTGTATCAGTAATATCCAGTGAGATATTCAATAGTTCATATGTCAAAATAAATGACTAAATTTTTCTTACTATTTAGAGCATAATCATAAAATTTCTCTTACAAAAGAGTTGTAACTGGAAAAATTAATTGTATAAAATAAAAACGTTAAAATTAAAATTAATTTTATACTGAAATTAGAGTTATTCGTGAAAAATTCCTTCAAATTTCATAATAAAATAAAAATATTTTAAATATCTAAAGGAATGAAAATTTATGAATAGTAATGATGATAATTTTCCTAGTATTCATGGAAAAGCATTTTATCTTCTATTTCCTACTTACTTATGAACCTACTTTTTTTTCCTTTTTCCGTAGGCTCATTGGGAAGGCCTCACAGGCAGAATAACTTTCAACAAAACCAATGGCTTACGAACAGATTTTGATTTGGATGTGATTAGTCTCAAGGAAGAAGGTCTGGAAAAGGTAAATTGCTCAGTTTATTTTCATTAATTATTAAAACATATCCTAATGAAAAAAGAAATAATCTTTGACATAGTCAGATTTTATTGACACTTAATTTTATTAAGTAACTCTAAAATATGAATCTTTAACTTATTTTGTCAAATATAATAATTGACAACTAAGATTCAAGGATAAAGGTATCCTAAGACAATTTAAATAACTTGTTTTCTCATCAGTTTTCCTGAAATGAAGGCAATCTTAAATAGCCTTACATATTTTGAAATGAATGAAATACTAATTAGTCTTAAGATTTAATATAGTTATTAGAAAATATTTGCTTTAATATTATAATATGGTCTTTTATGTGCAACTTATAATCACTTGTGCTTGCAGGGAGTTTCCTGTATGGTAACTAGGTCAAACAAACAATCAAACAAAATCAAATCCACAAATAAGTTTATCTTGCTGAGTCATATTCAAGTTAAGCATCTGAATTAATGCACATAAAATATGTTAGGTATAAACATAAATGCAAAATGCTACACTAGATCATCTTACTTGTTTCTACTTCTAGGGATTGAGGTAAAGGACAAGAAAAGCATATAGAATTTGGGTGTGTTTACTTTCAGAATAGTTTAATTTTGCTCATATTTGTAATGTATGCTTTTAGATATTTTTCCTGATAAATTCATTGGAAATTATAGATAAATAGGTATTTGAATAAAAGCTTAAGAAAAAATTGTATTTGACTAATATAATAGTCTTAAAACATTAAATTATATTTCATCTAGCAATTGAACATGGAGCATTATTCATAGGTAGAAACTGAAGAAAGAAGTCGAGTCAGAATATTTCTTCTATAAGAAAGAGAGAACACATTTTTGATAATGTCACAAAGATAAGTACCTTATGATCAAGTGATGACTCAAGATGACAGACATGTTACCTTCTCCCACTGACTGTACCTTTAGTCAAGACTATTTAATGTCAGGAATATTTTATAAGAAACTGGAACCCAAACATTCATGGAGTAGTCACTTCTGAAAACCTTGTTTCAAAGATGAGAACATTCATTTGTATCCAAGACTGGAGATGATAATGGTTGAGTTTAGACAGTTCCTAAGAGTTTTTCCCCCTATTTACTAGGGATGTCATTACCTTATTGTTTGGAAATATCCAAGTCATTAAGTTGAGCTTTGATCATAACTTCTATTTTAACACATGCAAAGAGTGATGTGCTTCATATCTCCATGGATTCACTCCTATTTTGGATTCAAAATAAAGAAAACTTTGCAGAAGTTTTTTTCTATGCTTTAAGCATCTTATAGCAGGACCTGTGGTTGCCAAGTATAAAATTATTGTACTAATAAGTGAGGTAAAAAATTATGACTTTTATGCATGTCGTATAAAATTTCATAAGTATTTTGCATTTGCTTCTGAAATCTGAAAGTTTGTTTTGCAAAATTATCTGCACTATTTTTCATCAAAAAACATAACCTAACACATTTTAAAATAAACACAATGAACAGATATCTGTTTCAAGCCTTCAAGATAGCAATGAGTGAATATTTCAGGCAATAAATATAAATTAAGTATACAAACACAGTAATGGGGTACTTAGAATTAGTCTTCGAATAATGGAGTGGTTGTAGAGATTCAGTCATTTCAGAAAGAAGGGATAATTTCAGGAAAGGAGCTGCAAGGGAATTGACTTGATCATTTTATGTGAGTACACATACACACACACTCAAACACACACTTTTGAGTTTAAAAATTTTAGTCATAATTTGAATGTTAGGGTTAAGATATTTGCAATGTATTACTAAACCATGTGAGGTTAAAGAGAGAATAGCCTGAAAGTTATGGGCTGCTTGGGAAGGTATTGTGACTTCAAATACTTTTGGTATGAGGTTGTGAACCTGAAACCATTCTAAATGGAAGTAGGATATGAGTAATCAGTGACAGAGAGTTAACTGAACCTTCAACAATGTTGTTATTTCAAGAACTAGCAGAGCACCAGACTATATGTTTGAGGAAAAATGAAGGAGCCAGATGACAAAAGGAGAAGATACTCACAATAAAGGTATAAATCAAAGATTTGGAAAATAATTAGCAAATGAGAGAAATAATAGTAGAAAGAAGTTGGTATAAGTTGTCCTCTGAAAAGATGGATAAGGTACTGAGTATGGGTGAATATAACCTAGAAAAAAAGGAAAACTAAAAGACTTCAATGACATATTTTCAAGATCCTCAAAAATTAGTACTTATGGGGCTGGGAATGTGGCTCAGTGGGAGAGCACTTGCCTAACATGAGCAATGATTCAGTTCGGTTTAAGTCACATTTCTGGAAAAAAATAAAATGAGTACTTGAAGTCATCAGCTAAAAGACAAAGGTATCATTAAAGTTTATTCAAATTGTAAGAATCATTGGCACTGTAATTTTAACAAACACGATTTTTGACATAAGAGGAATAAAGTATTGTTAAATGAAAGTCCCCATGTTTTAGTTTAGTAGAATGGTTAAAATTTCAATGAATAGATTCAGACAGAATAGGACTCAAATTCTCACTCTGCCATTTACAATTTATATGCACGTTTCTTAATCTCTCTAAAACACAGTGTCTTCAACTGAATCAGGGACAATAGCAGTATCCACTACATGAAGACTAATGATTCTTTTCTTGACTACAGTTTTCTTTTTCCCTGAAAAATACAGACAACAACCCACAGATGAAAAAGATAGAATTCCTACCTTGACAAAGTTCAGTTTAGAAGGACCAATAGATGAGAATCCAGAAGGCTTGAATTATAATTCCAATTTCCTCACAATTAAGTACGTGAATTTCATCCTTTCCCCCAATTTCTCAGTTCTAAATTCCTAGTCTCAAAAAAAGGAAGAATACTCTGAAGTCAGAATATCATGGTTTCTAAAAGGACCAGGAAGCACAATCTTTACAGGGAACAGTGCTAGAAATGTCGTCTGTCGTCAATTCTTTCTTATCATGATTGGTTGAAGAAAGAGAACAAAGAAAACATATAGGACTAGGGTTGTGGTTCAGTGGCAGAATGTTTGCCTAGCATGGGCAAGGCTTAGGTTCAACCCTCAGCACCACAAAAAGCAACAAACAAACACAAAAATACCATCATTATTGCTTCTTCTCATGCTTATTTCCATCTCCTTGTTCTGTCTTAGTCATCTTTGACAAGCACAATTCATTTATGCATTTAATCCTCTACCAAATGTGATGAATGTTATTCTTTGTGCATATGAAGGCTAAACTTTAGTAGAGGAATCCTGACAATGATAAATGAAATTACAAACTTATAGGATTAGACAGTATAAGTGCTTGAAAGAAAGGCATCTTGTTTGTATGTCATTCAAATGATAGATTCAGAATCATTTTTTGAAATGTAATCCTTAAGATTAAAATTGTTTATATGAAAACTAGTTTATGTTTTTGACATTTTTGACAATGGAACAGATAAACAGAAAATAAGAATAATACGTTTCTGGTGAAGAGGTGAACAGAAAGGGATGGGACATATTAAGAGAACTGAGCCTTGAGTGAAGTTGCTACAATGAACTTCGTTCCCACATAGATAGTCCCCATAGATCAAAATGAATCTTTTCGTTGTAGTATCTTGATGGGGATGTTGATTGGAACCCAGCCCAGTTAGCTGTGACCCAAGAAGAATGACCAATACTGCATATATAACCTGTCACATCAGTCCAAACAATATTTCTTGGGCCATGATAGGGCCCTGTCTGGAGCAGAGGAGGGTACAAAAGGGAGAAAAGGCAGCAGTGCCATTCCTGATTTTGTTTACCTCAGGCTACAATAGGAACATTTTCTTGTTACCACAGCCTGGTACTGAGTATTCAAGAATAGGAAAGGAAACCAGAATAAGTGTTATTTCCTACTTGAACTCATCTATTCAAATGAGAATAGATGAGATTTAGAATCTACGTATTTCTCTCCACATCCATTTCTGTAAGCATATTCTGGGGTTCATTTTAGCTGTACAATACATGTACAAGCCTCTATACTCTATTCTCCTTATAATCCATTTCCCAAGCTGCAACAAACAGATAGTAGTTTTCAAAGCAAATTGATCCACCTCATTCCTCTGTTTAACACTTCCATGGGTTTCCACTGGATTTTAGGTAAAATTGCAGTATGGCCGGCAGAGCACTAACTGTCATGCCCTACTAGGATACTCTGTTCCAGCTACACTGGTCTTTTCTCACTTCTTACAGGAACAGATTTTCCCAATATTTTGACAATAGCCTTTTCTCAGCTTGGAATACCCATTCATATCCTCTGTTTATGGCAAGTATTTAACTTGTCCTTGGGTTAAATATTTAAATATTTCTTTCTTCACCAGGCTTCCCCAACGTCTCTAGTCAAATAAGTTTCTTATAGTACCTTTTTCATTTTATTCCTAGCACATATCAAGATGTGTAATTATATATTTTATGTGCAGTATTTAAAACAGCTATCTCCCTAGCAAGAATATAAGATCTATTAGATAAAAAAAATAATGCTCCCTTTTCCACTATTATGTATTAAGGTTCTAGCAAAGTTTCTAGCACAAACTACGTCCTAAAGAAATATTTATTGACTGCTGAATGAATAAGGGATCATTATGACAATCATGATACTTCATATAGAATACTCATTCAAGTGTTTGCAGTTAATGTCTAGTAGCATAGTTTTTTTACTCTTTCTAACTTTCCTCCAAGTCTCTGACATGGAAACAGAGAAAGCCAGTGGTCAAGGAATTAGTGATCTGGGGTTGTAGAGTCCAATTAAAAAGCACATTGAAATCTGACCTCAGAAAGATGCACATTGCACCAGTAGTGAATTGGGTTCCTCTGTGGTACAATTTAAAGGCTTACAGCTCTTCATTGTGATATTATAGAATACAAATTATTATCTAGTTATAGATTTTTTCTTCTTACAATTTTATGGTATGGAAATAAACAAAATGATCAAAATAGGGACAAACAGAAGTTGTTATTCATGAATTTCTGTACAAAGGGAGCCAGCTACCATCACCTGCATTAAACATTCAAAACAGGCAGAGGAGTGGAAATGTTCCCTTATTTCCTGCTTCAGGAAATGGTTTCATAATAAAATCAGCTTCTAACTTGTGTATCAGTACATCATTAGGAAAAAACTTGAAAATGAAAAGGGGCTAAAAATGGACATTTAGTATAGGTTCGTTAATTTCTGTAAAGAATTTAGAAATTAGTATTTGTTATATACATACAATTATAAAAACTTTACAAATAATACAAATATAAGAAAAAATTTTAAAAATTAATAATATAAATTAAGAAAGCATCTATTTTAAAAGTTCAAATTTTTCTCATTTGCATTTCAAGTGAAGCTTCATTTTAACTTTTAAGATCTTTATTTTCTAAATATTCAGTGTTTGTAGCCCAGGGATGTTGCTAGAGCACTTGCCTAGCAGGCATGATGTCCTGGGTTTGATCTCCAGCATCTCAACAACACCAGCAAAAAATCACTGCCTACATTTGTTCCCCAAGTACATAAACACATAAACAAATATTAAAAATCCATACATAAAGTCAAACATTTTGATAAAACATGAAAATGATAATAATAAATTATAAAATCCTGCCTGCTTGATTTTATAGGCATATATGTTCCAGAACCAGAAAGATTCAAAGGGTTTATTGAAGAATTTTTGTACAGATTTTTTAATGAGAAATCAGTAATTTCTATGGAAATATTTACTATTGAGCTTTCTCTTCCCTATAGAATCCTGTACTCATTAACTCCCTATGAAAAAGATGTCTGAATGGAATTACAGACTTCAAAATTAATCTAAATCTGAAAATAGACCTAAGATAGGTGAAAGGTATTCCTATAATAGATTTTCAGATACCAGATGCACAGCAGTTTTTCATTCCTCTCCCAATGGCATTTGATACATATGCCCTGGTCCCATGGCAACAGTAACCCTCAACTTTCCCAGAAACTGAGAGCTTTTTGCTTTCCCAGAGGAAAGCAATGTTAATGGTGATGATGACTAGTAATCTTAAACTAGTCAAAAATGTGTGTTGTGCTTTTTAAAAAACCAAAATACTTCCTGGTCTTCATCCCAATGTAATGTATTTCTATGGAAATGTTAAGCATTTAATTTGCTTAACATAGAATTTATCATATGTCCTGTTTCAGAACTTTACTAACATTTTTGTATATCAGTGTGTTTGTAGTTATTATTTTGCTTGATCATTTAAAATCTTCAAGATGGTAAAGTAATCAAGACATCTATTTTTGGATGATGTTTGTGTTTAGTAACCAAAAGGATTACATTCTTTAAGGGCACATGATTTCCTATTTTTGCCCATAAAATTTTTAATTTTGGCCTATCAAAGAATAACACATATTGACATTTTTTTCAATTATTGAATTTGAATCACAATATGTATTAGCCATAATTGTAATGCATTGATTTGACTTCATATCTAATAAAATATGAATTACATTTTTATCTTTGGAAAATGATCTTTAATTGAGTGTTATCACATTGTCATTTTTGAGAACATTTAATTAACTGGTTTAAATTTATTTAAAAGAAACAAAACCACCACTGATCTCTTAACTCTTTAATTATGTTTAGATTGAACTTG
>JAJEJO010000195.1:424839-442763 GCA_020662805.1 Glaucomys volans | reverse complement strand
TATATATATATATATATATATATATATATATATATATAAATACATTTAATATATATTTGTATAATATATATAAATTATATATATATATATATATATAATTTTTCCCTCATGTTAGCACTGTTTCTCAAATGGTGAAAAATTGGTGAAATCTCAAACCCTGTGGAAACTGCTTGGTATCAGGAAACTGATAACTAAGGTGTTACTTGCACTGTCCTTGTGGAGAATTAATTTATATTTGAAGGCAGCCCTGTTCCAGGACAATTGCACTGTTCTTTGAATTTTCACTAGCAGGCAGCACATAGGCCTTGCTATGTAGTATTTCCTGTTTGTCTTTCATAAATCAGGCACAAGGCTTAAGTGCTCTCATCTAAACACATAGCCCAATGGAAGTATACAGCTACTAAAATTTCATGTCAAGGATTATTGGAGAGCAATGCAAGTAAATATCTCTACTGCTTATTTAAATATACAACATTTGATGAAGTGAGGAAAAAGAGAGCAGCTCTAAATTTTCATCAACACCTATCAAGAAAATCTCCATACCCCTGTGAAGTTCCATATTGGCTTGAGAAATTTGGGTTTGCAGATTATCCAGAAAGAATGGGTATACATAATGGAGAAATGAGTAATCCACCAGTATATATTCAATCAATTAAAAGGAACATTCATCTCCCAAATATAAATCACCACTTAACATATATTCCTTCCTTCAGTTTCCATTTTCCAATACTCTCAACTAGTACTACTAGGAATGCCCTTCTGTCTAAGAGGAACAGTTAAAATACTACAATGGAAAACTATACCTCATGGATCACGTGGTTGGGGAAAACTTATTCTTGGGAAAATACTTTTTAAGCAAACTTATTCTATGATGCTGAAAGTCTTTGAAACGTGTATAATGTGGTGTCTTATGATTACATGGCCTAATGTAATCATACATTCCTAATCTAAAAAATGTTTCTCTTTTCTATTTTTTTTTTTTGTGTGTGTTTGTGTGCCTGTGTGTGTATTGCTGAAGATTGAACCCAGGGTCTCAGAAATACTAAGCCCATGCTCTCCCACTGAACTACACACTCAGCCCTACTCTCTTTTATAATGAAAACACTATTGATTTTTTTTCCATCCACCAACAGCCAATGGATGTTTTGTTGGTAAATGTCAATAAGACTATGTAAAGAGAATTTTGATGATTACATTGTGCCAATTACTCTTCTAGAGGAGAATTTAATTTAAATTAGTTGCTAACTTCAAATAAGCTTGGCTTCCTTTTGAACAATATTTTTTCAAGCCTAGCTGGGAATGTTTATTTTACTCCTACTTGAGAAAGTTTCTGATATTCTTGTCAGATTGCTGTTAAAAATTCCACAGAGAATAAGAAACATGCCTTGCTGATTTTGCCTATAAAAACCAAGGTGACATGTACCTTTAGAAGATATGATAAGATGTTAATTTCAGATGAAGTAAACAATTTTGTAGCTTGTGGAAAAACAAAAATATTCTTTAAACATAAATGTGATTTAAGACATGAACTTTATACTGAGAAAAATGTCAACACAAAAATAAATAAATAATAAACTAATGAGATAAATGAATAATTTAAAAATACTCATGTAAATGAACACCTTTTTTGCCTGGAAAAAAGTAAAACAAAGAAACCAGAAAAAACAATTACCAAACAAAATTATAGTAAGAATTTAAACATTTCTGAGAAATAAAACATAAATTATTTAAACAGAATACCTATAAAATATTAAAACATACATAAAATGTATCTTAGAAAAATTGCAAACACATGGTAAAGGTATGTGGTATAGTATTTGAAAACATTATATACGATACTGAGTTAGCTGGATGTAGCTTCACACACCTATATCCCAGCTACTCCAGAGTTTGAGGCAAGAGAATTGCAAGTCAGGGTCAGCCTCAGGAACTTAAGAAATACCTGGTCTCAAAATAAAAATCAAAAGGACTATGGGTATAGCTCTGTGGTTGAGTGCCCTGGGTTCAACCCTCAGTAACACACACACACACACACACACACACACGAATGAGATAGAATTTGAACAAAACATGGGGTGTAGGGGGCACATGTAGAGAAACAGGAAGAACAAAACATGGAAAACAAAATATATAAATATAAAATAATAGGCATATATGTTCAATATTTACCACATGAATGAATGAAATTGGAATGTCAACCTAAAAAACCTAAAAGTTTTCATCATGTAACAATTCACTTACATATTCTATTCATTTAGCAAATACAATAATAATAAATTCAATACATATTTAATGAATATTTATTAAATATTTTTGATATGCTTCCTTCCCTTAATGTACTCACATAAATCTACCACAGCAAGATAAGATAAATAAAAATGAATTGCAATTTTAGTTCAAAGCAATATGTAAATGGCATTTCTGAGATGTAGGAAATAGCAGATTTATTTCTCCATATAACCATAAAGTCACATAAAGTCCCTAGGATGCCTTATTTCAAAAGCTTTGAGATAAATGGTAAGTCAGAGTCTCTACCCATAGGGGGTTAAAGTTTTAACTAACAAGAGATAAGAAACCTGTAAAAAGGTAATGTGATACTTAATGTAATGAAATAATACCGTAATGTTATTGTTCATGGAAGTCTAGCCGAAGGCCATCAGTTGCCACATGAAGGAGGTCCTTTATGCACATTTTGAAGGAGTAATCAGGATACATCTGCAAGGTAGTCAAAGAAGGAAAGGTGTTTCATATCGAGTCTAATATCTAATCAAGAGAAAACAACACAAATTCTTCAGGGAAACTAAGATTCAGTAAAATCTGTCATCAGAAAATAGAGAAAAGTATTATGATCCTGATCAGTAAGATAAGAAATTCTGTCTGTATACATACTAACCATAAAATCAGAATACTTTACTTGCAGAGAATATTTTACAAAAATGTTTACATGTTCATGGTGCTCTTGTATATAACATGTATCTGTATATACATATATAAACATTTAATAAACATATATACATATATAAAAATAGAGAACACCAGAAGAATTCAAAAGAATATCTGCCAACAACAACAAAAAATGAATACTAAGGTGCTTTCAGCTTAGTAACTTTAGCAATATTAAATATTAGGAAAAATTAATAAGATGGAGCTCTGAGAAATGAAGTGTCAGTCACAATATGTCTTTAAATTTTCTTAAGGAAGATTAAAAAAATCTAATCTGCAAACAGATAAATGTATGTTGAGTTGCTTACATAGTGTTATAAATGAGAGGTATAAAGGGTGACTAGAAATTCTAATAGACATCAAAAATATTATGAAAGATTGTGTTGAGTACTGACTTTAAAATTATGTCACACATCACTAATTTAATCTCGAATAGAGTTCATCTATAATATACAAGCCAAATATAATCAAACAGATAAGCAGTGCTCTCAATCCCAGGTTAAATTAACTAAAACTGAATCAGTATGTTTCATAGCAAAATGGATCAAACATTGAATTTTTATACAGTAGAAGTCATTTTAATTTTTAGGGCTCATTATTGGTTTAGAATGTGATAGTAAATGTTTACACAAAAGTAAAATACCCAACTTATAGACCTAACAGCATGTTATCCTACATTATCACAGAGTAACTATCTACCTCAACCCCAGGATTAGAAAAGAAACAGTGAAGGGCAAACAGTATGAAAGGAGTAAGGCTAAATATGGGATTTATGAAGGGAGAAAGTCCAGATATGGAAATATCCATAAATGAACTGCTAATAAAGAAAGCCCATAAAATGAAAAAATGTGTTGGAAGTGAAAATATAGATAGTAATTGATCAGTAAATGCAAGTTCACAAATTTAGGAAGCAAGGCAACCATGATTAATAATAGATATTAGAAATTTAGGTGAGTAGAATTTATTAGAATGAAAAATTATATAAATAAAATCACTACCTAGAGATAATGACATAACTGTCTTGAACTTTTAGAACATCATCCAATTATGTAAGTCAATTATTATAAACAAGTGATGAATTTTTAGAAAGACAGTTGTTTATGGGAATTACCATGAACTATAAGGGGAAGATAACAAGCAGAGCAATAATTGTTGAAAGCTATTTGGCAACGTGTACTAGCAGTCTCGACAACTCTTATAACTTGTGCCCAATAATTCTAATTCTAGAAATCTGTTTTTAAAATAATAAAATCTGTGGGCAATCATTTATAAACAATTGTATTTACTAAAGTCTTACATATGACAGTGATAGCTAAATCATGGTATGTTCTTATGAATTTTATTATGTGTAGTCATTAAAATTAGGCCATTTGATTAATGTTTAATGCCAAGAGAAAATGCTCAGGATAGAGTACAAATATGATTTATTTAATAATTATCACAATAATTACAGTACACATACACATCATGTTGACTTTTTATCTTTTTATTACTATATCATAGTTATGTATAATAGTGGGGTTTATTTTTTATATAATCATACAAGCATGGAATATAATTCATTCTACTTCTATCCCCGTTATTTCTCTTTTATCTCCCTTCCTTTCTCCTATTTCCCTTTCTCAACTCCAGTGGTCTTCCTTCTATTTACTTTTTTAAAAAATTAGTGCTTTATAGATACAAAGGTGAAATTCACTGCAGTATATTCACATGTGTACATAGCATAAATTTTTCAGTTTCATTCCACTGTTCCTTCTTTTGTAGTCCCTCCTCCTTCCCAATCAATTCCTTTCCTCTGCTCCCTCTTCTATTTTCATGGGATTGCCCCCTCCTCCATCCACCATTTTTTCCCTTATTTTGGTGTAGCTTCTGCTTATGAAAGAAATGTTTAACCCTTGAGTTTCTGAGTCTGGCTGATTTCACTTAGCATGATGTTCTTCAGTTCCATCCATTTACCTGCAAATGCCATAATTGCATTCTTCCTTATGGCTAAGTAAAACTCCATTATGTATACATACAAGTTATCTTTATCCATTCATCTGTTGACCTGCACCTTCATTATTGTGAGTTGCACTGCTATAAACATTGATGTGTCTGTATCATTATAGTAGGCTGAGTTTAGTTCTTTTGAATAAATATGTTGATATTAAAAATACAGTGCTCACAATACCTCTATGAGACTAATGATACCATGTTCCTGTCAGTAAATGAAAAAATTGAAGAACAGATCACTGATGTTCCCAAAGTCACCTGACAGCCCCTGGGTGACTATAGTGGTATCCAGGCAGTCCAATGCTCTTGCAGAGAGTAGACCATTAACTGCTAGGTTATGATGGAAGCTATGCAAGGAACAAACATGGAAAGATAAAGATTGGAAGGAAGCACATTAAGGCATTAGCTATGATTAACTCTGGATAATACAGTTTAAATTAATTCTTTTTATTTTGTTTATGTACTTCCTAATTTAAGGACTATAAATGTACATTCTTTATGACAAGAAGAAAATAATTAAGAGTGAGTCAAAACATAAAATAAAATGAATTAAATCATAATTTTGTACAGTTTTTTATGCTTTTAGAGAACTTTCATATTTTGTATCTAATTTAATTCTTATACTTAGGGTGACCTTATAATTTATTATTCAAGCTATGACATTTCTATTTGTATAAGAGTATGTTACTAATAATTATATAAGAAAGAAATTTGTAAACCTGAAGTGTTGGGCAGAACAAGATGCAGAGTCACCATACATAAAGAAGGTTTCTGAGGTCAGCAGTACATAGATATATTAAACTCATTCCAAAATTGAAAAGTTAAAAAAGGACTTAAAAGAATTGATCAAGGACTAGGAATTTAGCTCAGGTGAAGCATCTGCCTAGGATACCCAAGGCCCTGGTTTATATATGCTGTATCTTAAAAAACAAAAAAGTATATTTAAGTTATATGATAAAATAGTGTTTCTTAAAACAAAAAATCCTTGAATTTGTCTTTGCATATTTCTTGTCATTGAAGTTTTAAAAAATATTGGTTTAATGACTGTTTAGTCAATTCAAAACATACTGAGTAGTGTTAGGAATCCTACAAAAGAAATACACAAAATTTTATTTAATTTAACATCTTAAAGCCACTGAAATTTCTGAAACTTCTTAATATTATGCCAGGAAACCTAAGATGTATAAGGTGTTAACTGTAATTATAGGAAATTAAGGATTCATATGACAGGATTTTGAGCTTCAACTCCTCCATACAAATAGTACTAAAAGGGGAACTGACAATGAATGAAACTAGGCAAGTATGATGATGAGTAATCGAAATTATTTAGCAAGCTAAGTTATTTTTTATAAAAGTAATCATGTAGGGTGTCATTAAGTGAAACAAAATACTTTGTATTAGTGACTTTCAACTTTGAAAACATATTGATCATGCTCCAAGGTGTAGTTAGGTAGATGACAGTGGACAAATGATGTTTGCCAGTGCTTTGACTGGTAGAATTGTATAACTGAATAACCTAGCTATGTAGTCAGTCATGAATAAAGGAAAGAAATAAAATCCAAGGGGAAGGAATGAGTAGCAGATATTAATTATATACCAGGGATAGAAAAGCAACAGTCACTGCAAAATGCCATCTGTGGATGTGTCTTGTTTAGCCAACAGGGTGCTTTTAATGATGTGGAATTTGAAACCCTTCAGAAGGTTAGCAGGCATCTAATTTTGCACCTTTCCATCTATCCCTACCCAGGTCTCCAGTAGGGTCCTTAAAAAAAATACTGTTAGGGTTAGATACAAAAAATACGTTCTAGTGTTGTGAATGGTGACTACAGTTCACAACAATTTGTCATATGCTTCTTTTGATGTAAACATTGGAAGTACAGAGTGTCTAAAAGCAAGATGACTGTTTACTCAATATATGAAAATATGCAAGAGAATTTTTAAGACATCATTAAAAAGACTTTGACTCCTGTATAGTTAATGCATTCTTAAAAAACATAGTTTGCACTTATATACACCTATTAGAGTGACATATCTAACCTTCTTTCAAATAACAGAAATTACTGAAATTTCTACTTTTATGCTTCTTTTATTAAGGGAAAGCAGATATCTCAATAGTTTACTGAAAAAGACACTCAAATGAAAAATAGATCTAAAAAGGTGGATATGATAAAATATAATAAAACTAAAGAATCTTAATATTTATATAGATAAGCTTATCTAAGGACTTGGTATATTTAAGTAATGTAGAATAAATAATACTTGCTAAATCAGCATCATATTAAAATAATTTAATTATCTACCAAGGTTTATTGCAAAGGTAAATTAATATTTTTCTTTCCTTTAAGGAAGAGAAATTGTGTAATTGGTTAGGGTAGTATGGAAGGCAAATTTCATCATTGTTAACTTCCAGGTTTGACAGTGTGAGGAAAAAGAACTACTGATTTGGTAAAGAAGTTATAGAACTAAAAAATACAATTGATAATTTAGACTTTGCAGACATTCATAGACTATTTCATCCATCAATGACTGCATACACTTTCTTCTCAGCAGCATATGGATTCTTCTGGAATATAGACCATATTATACAAGCTATCACATATTTTGGCATGCAATTGTAATATTACCTGAATATATTTTTAGCATCTGTAGGTTTATTTTGACAGCTCTTTTTCTTTAGATATTAATTTTTGTGTTCTTGATTTTTTCTTAGTTAGACTTGTTTGATTTTAATCAACTTTTTGCTGTATTATTTCTTATCTATTTCATATATTTCAGGTCCTACTCTTATTTTTTCCACCTACTACCTAATTTGAAAATAATTTGATTGTTAATCTAGTTTCTTCCTGATACAAATTCTTAAAGTTATACATGTTTATCTGATTACTATTTCATCCCAGAGATTCTGATATTTTAAGATTTTATTATCATTTAGTTCAAAGCACTTTTTATTTTCTTGTGCTTTCTTCCTTGACCTGCAAGATATTTATAAATGTGCCATTAATTTTGAAGTAGTTGACTTGTGGGGGTGGGGTCTATATATCTTAAGGTAATTGATTTCTAATGTAATAAATCATGCAGGAAACAGATTGCATCATTTCAAATTTAAAAAAAAAGGTAATGGAAATATCTTTTATATTGATTTCATTGGTTACATACATGTCAAAACATGTCAAAACTGATCAAATTACAACAGAAAAAAAAGAAAGTGCTAGAAATGTACATCAATGGTAAAGTATCCCTGGATTCAATTGCCAGTACAAGCAAAACAAACAAACAAACAAACAAACAAACAAAAAGAACTGTTTGCCAGAGCTACTTTCATTGGGTGGAACTCAGAAGAGAGCTGGAGAGAGGGAGCTATAAGGTGAACAAAGTATATAGCCTTGAACAAAGTGTAACCTTGAGGGGTACCATTGCCTGGAGGCTGTGGGCATGGGACACTGGAGGTGGCTCTCAAACAGCGATGCATCCTATGTGACTGGTTATAGGTGTGTATTTGATTTTCTTGAGTTGGTTTGAGTTGGAAGCCAAAGCAAAAGGAAATATGCTGTCATTGCCTGATTGGTTTGGACTATTTGATGCAGAAGTCTGTAGCTCTCAGAGTTGGTTTCTGTAGAGGTTGTCGGTCAGACATAGCTGAGCTTGTCACTAACAAATGCATGCTGACTTGTGAGTGGACTGAGTAGCAATGCAACTTCACAACAGAATCGAAGAATTTATGTCAGTCTTCATTGTGGAATTCAAGGTGACACCCACTGTTTTATACATATTGATGGATCACATTTTAAAAACTGAAGGGAGATTCATGCACTACAAAAAAGTTAAACTTTTTTTGGTGGTACTGGCAAATCAACCTGGGGTGCTCTACCACTAAGATACATTCTCAGCACTTTTTATCTTATTTTCAGACAGGTTTTCACTAAATTGCCCAGATTGGACTTGAACTTGAGATACTTCTATCTTAGATTGCGAAGTATCTGGGATTGTAGGCATGAACCACCATGCCTGGTAAAACTAACAATTTTAAGGTGAACAAACTGGTGGCATTTAATACAGTCATGATGTGAAACCACCAACTCTATCTAGTTCCAAACATTTCCACCAACCCCCAAAGAAATTCTTTACATATTAAGAAGGTGCTTCCTATTCTTTCCTTCTCAGACCCCATGGGAACCAGCAATCTTAAGTTTGTTGTGATGAATTTGTCTTTTGTAAATATTTAACATAAATGGAATGATAAAATAAAATACAAACCTACTGATTTAACTTCTTCCTTTGTCTCTGTTCTCCTTTAATGATGACCATTGCTATAGGATAGGGCAAGTATATGTGCCAATAGACCCACAATCTAGGCATTCTGTGGTATCCTCTACTTATGTGTCTTCATAAAGGATTGTGTATTTCTCTTATATACTGCTTCAGTGAGTATGAAATGCCTGTACACAAAATGTGCATGGTTGAGTGAGGTGGTGCACACATGTAATCTCAGCTACTTGGGATGCTGAAGAAGAGGAATTGCAAGTCTGAGATCAGTCTTGACTGCTTGCAGAGAACATTTCTCAAAATAAAAAAATATAAAGGGCTAGGAATGTAACTCAATGGAAGAGCTAGATTCAATCCCCAGCATTACACTCACACACAAAAGAGGATAAGAAAGAAGGAAAGAAGAAAATGAGTATATGGCCTATTCTATCAGAAAATATTAGTTCAATTAAAATGTTTATTAAATAGAATACAGGAGCAAGTATTGATGAGAGCTACATAGATAAGACTGCTATAATCTCCTTTCCTGAGAGTATTTTAAAACCTGCATAGGTATGTTTTTAAAATCTCCAAAGATAATTCTGGGTATTGCTTTGCCCTACTGGGGGTAATGGAGAATACTAGTCAATTCCTTCCTTAAGCCTTCCTTTACCTATTAATTTATCCTGGATCCTTAGGTTTTACTCTGTCTTTTAGCTTTGTCCCTATAATATGGCTTGCTATCTTTATAAAAAGTGGATGAGATAGATCTATTATACTAAAAGATATACCCTATTCATGAGTTTTAGCCAGCTATCAAGGTATCATCAGATGTGGTTTATCTTGGTGAATGAAAGTTTGAATGGAAAATTAAGCTCCCACACGGACTATAGCAGTGCAGTGTATCATTTTGTTCTTTAATGTCACACTTCACTGGACACACTTCACAGAGCAGTGAATCATGCTTAAAACAAGCAGCTTTACTTTAACGACAGGAGATAATGCAGCAGAGGTGAATAATAAGTGTTAGCAGTCTTAACTTTCTCTGCAGTTCTCTCTCTCAGGTGCCTGATGGACAATTTACAAAGTACGTATGCTATTTTATAGATTGGAACTTGGGATCCAGCCAGTGGCCTGAATATGACAGAAAGTCAAAAGGGAAAACCAGCTAACATCACAGATTCCTTATCTAATCGTTCTTTGATTGTAACCACAATTTTGGTGAGTATTTGTTTTTACATTATTTGTAGATAAATGTGCATACATATGGAAATGGAGAGAAAGGGACTTTATAACTGGAATAGTAATGAGCCTAATGCAACCTATTTTATAGTTATTTATTAATTACTGTGTAACATATAAGTCAATGTTAATTTAGTCACAATTTTATTTGGTTAATCTTCAATGATGTAAATTACATTAATGTTGGAATGTTTATACTGATTTATAATACAGCTTCATGTATTACTGGGAATCTAAATTTTTACAAAACAAATTATTATTGAAGAATTATCAATGTTAAGATTTGAAAAATACAGGCATGCAGAAGTATAATATAATTAAATGAGGAGCAAAACATGAGCTTTATTGCTGCTCACTTCCTGTGAATTTATTTCAAGGGACATAGCATTTATTTTTCAGTGCTTTTCCCATTATAATTATTCTTTAACTTTGCTTTCAATTTCATTGTTTTCAGCTTGGAGAATCACTTTACTTTACTAATCTCTCTAATGAAATCAAATGGCCAATGCTTTTTTAAGCCAGAAATATTTTCACCACCAACATAATTAAATGAATACTGATCACCTAGATAATTTTACTTCTGTTATAATTGTATATTTTAATGAGATCACACAGTAATGGTCACTTATGCAATTCATAAAAGGGAACTTTAGTTTTGGGATAAACAAAGAGCTCTTCTATTATTTAGTCAGTGTATTTGTTTCCCCAGGTAGTGAGAAGAATAGGAGGTTAGTGTCTGGAGCAACCTTCTACAAACATTTAGCATTTATATAATTTCTAAATTTGGTTTACAATGGTGAATCAAGCCAGGAAAAATCCATATTATTGTCCTTTTTAGTAACAAAAAAAGGATGTCAAAGCTGTAGGCAAATCAGAACAAAATAGGTTTCATTAAAGGCTTTTTTGATAATGAAGAAAAGCTAGTAATACTGAAATGACAGTGATAGAAATCATGATATTTTCAAATAGCTCTCTGGCTAAGATCATCAGGATACTTGCTTCCTATGTATCATATTCAAAATTCCAAGGCCCTCTTTAACTTAATTTGAGATTTCCCTTTCTTTTCTAAGATAACTGTTGAAGCCACCAACCCAGCTCTGTTCTTTAGTCAAAATAGTCTCACAAGGCAATAGAACATTTTCTTTCTTGTTCATCAACTAGTATATTCTTGATTCATTTCCTCCTGCTTGGACCTTTTCAGTAATCATAAAACTAACCATTTGGCTTATTGCCTTATCCTTTCCAGTGCATCCCACTCCTCTCCATAAAAAAATCAGTTCTGTCCTTTCTCTGTTTACATGATTATACAAACTTTTTGAATACACATAAGAACTATTAAAAAAAAAAACCCCAGATTTTATCTTTGATGTTCAAGGCCTTCTATGGTCTTCTATGGTCTTGTCTTCTCCCACCTTGTATCTTCATTGTCCCTATAGGAAGTCAGTGTTTGATTGAGATGGGACAACCTGTTGGCCTATTGCTGTGATTATATAGGCACAGTTTTCTCTCTTTGCTATGTTCTCCATTTCTGAGATATTACAGTATTTGGCAGTAGTATATATGATATAGAATTAATATTTTGCTATTTAACTATTTCTTGTATGCATTATTTTTCCCAGAAATCTTTAAAAAATCCTTAGAGAAATAGGATTTGACTCTATCTTCCGTTTTTATGCCACATGTGCCTTCACAATACTTGCCGAATAAGGAATGTTGTACAGAGAACATCTGTAGCCCTTAATAATCTCTATTCTTCTTTCTCAGTTCTCCCTGAAACAACCAGATTCCTAAGTATATAGTTTATTTCGTGTCTCCAAATATTTGCTTGCTCTTCTTTATTTTCTATTGTATAAATGTTCTTCATCCTTCCAGACTCATTTCAAATGAGATCTATGCCATGAAACTCTTTGATCTATTCTTTAGCTGACTGTGTTGCAGAGGGTGTACGGTGTGCTTTACCTGTCTTAATATTCCATTGTGGCACTTACCATGCATTTTTTATTTTAGAAAATTTATTCATGTCTGTGTCTCCCACTTGATATGTAAGCTGTATAAGGGCCAATAATCCAATTTCATATTTTTTTGATTTCTTGATTTCAGAGAAAAGTATCTTGGTCATAGCAATCACTCAGTAAAT
Organism: Glaucomys volans; assembly: GCA_020662805.1. Taxonomy (NCBI): domain Eukaryota; kingdom Metazoa; phylum Chordata; class Mammalia; order Rodentia; family Sciuridae; genus Glaucomys; species Glaucomys volans. Next base: position 430,207 of record JAJEJO010000195.1, on the reverse strand, counting down.
ATTACCAAATTAAATTAAGTGAATGCTATTTAAATGAAAAAATTAAAGGAAATGAACAACATTTAAATGACTGTATTTAAATATTTTTCAAGTGTGCAGGTTATTATCATTTTCTAGTGCAAAGAAAGTAGGCAATTAATATTACCCATGTAGTTTTTGAATCTTGCTTAGTTATTCAGGATTGTTTTATAAAAAGTGTTCACATATTTTCTTAATTATTAGCAATTTTACATCCATCTGTAAACAAGTAGTATTTTAGATTTATACTGGGGTCAGTCATAAAACTTTAGGAAAAGTACTGCTATTCCAAACCAACTTTATACTGTTTGAAATAGTATTTCTAGGCTTTGGGCCTCAGACATCTTCATTTTTTAAGGTTCCACAGGTAATGCTAATCTGTAAGTATGATTGAGAACTACTGCTTAGATAATTACTCCTTATAATTTAATGTAAGGGAAGCCATCAAATTTATACTATGCTTACAATATGTAAGTTGATATATGTATACACTATTTTCAAATTTCTTAGTTGAAAAAATTCCTTTTCTGAATGCTCTTCTCTCCAAGTGTCTACAGTCAAGAAAAAGAATAAATTTGAAGGGATTGTTTATCTTATTTATATAAACATTATACATGATGTAATTTATTGGTATCTCCTTTTTATGTTATGGAGAGGTTATGATCATTTAATTAATATTATAGTTATTTTGTCCCGTTCTCCTTTAGTAAATCTTAGAGGAAAGTGTGGCTGTTATGCTTAATAACATTTCTCCCAAAGTTCCTATCATGTAAAGAAGACACAAAGAGAAGTTCAACTATGATTCTTATTTAACATTTTTATGTGTCTGTAAAAACCTGTGAGATGTTCTGGAATTCAGCATTATCTGTGAATCAATCATGATCAGCTCTATTTATCATGAGCTATATGCACTCATTCATTCATTTCCTTTAATTCCTCATTCTTTTATTGAACAAAAATGCATTGAATGATGATAATATTCCAGGCATTGTGATAAGAGCTTTATCTGATTAACAAAATAGATATCGTTTTTGCCCTATGGAACTTGGATAATGGCAAGGATTCATATGAATAATTACAAACACACACACACAAGCACACACACACACACACACACACACACAGAGCTGTGATCAAGATACATGAGAAAAGCAAACGATGAGATGGCTTGGTTTATAGGATGATAGTTACATGGCGGGTCAAGAGTGAAAAGTTAGGACTCCCAGCAGAAGAATAGGCAGTAAAGATCCAAAATTTGGAAAATAATTTGCAAAGGGAAATAAAGGAAAGGAGAGTGCTAGGCAGAGAGAATAGCATATGTGGAGTGCCTAATTCAGGAAATGTCTTGGGAAATTTGCAAAATTGAAAGAACATGATGACCAGTGACAGTGCATTGGTCTGCTTTGCAGTTTCATCCAGTATGAATATCTGAATAGGGTTCATTACCAATAGTAGTAGCAAACATTTATTGCATGCCTGCTGTGTGGCAGACATAAAGAGTGCTACCCATGCATTTATTTAATCTTTATAATAACCTCTTTGAGGTAAATATCATTATTCATATCATTACACAAGTGAGAAAGCCATTGTGTAGATTTTCTAAGTAACCTACTCTGTTCACACAGCTGGAAAGTAAAGTAGCAGGGTGTCCTCCAATCTGGTTAGGCACCTGGAGCTACAAGTACTGTATGAAATTTCTGTGGGTTCACTATGGAAAAGTCTAATACCTACAGTTTAGAAACAAAATAGTATCTTGATTGAGAATTCCTCACTTAAAGCAGTGTTTCTCATCAAGAAGTCCCACGTATGCTAGAGCACTGTGATGTGCTTCTGGGTGTACCCCTAAATATCTAGACATTTTACTCTACAGAGGCTAGCATTTAGCCTACTCTTGTTTGAATGTGTGGGATTTCTTGTTTCTGTGCTTTGCCTAACTTAGCATTTCTTTTCTTTTAGCTTTTTAAAATCAAATCTTGGATTCTGCTAGGCAAATAAAATAGTATTGGAGTTTATGTCACTTTTTTTTTTTCTCTTTAGAATTGGGATTAAGAATTGGAGTTGTTCATTAGGTTAGAGAAAGAAGAACAAAGGGAAGAAAGAGGGATGAACAAGGAAAGGTACTGGGTAGTGAAATTGATCACACGGTGTTACATGCACCCACAACTCTGCCACAATGAAATCCACTATTTTTTTGTAATTAATTTGCATCAAGAAGGTAACTCAAAGAAGAATTGGGGTCATTTACAAATAGTGTTGCTCCACCTCAACAACACTACCTAGAATGAACTCACTGGCTACAGGACACAGTTACATTATGGAGGGGTTTCATTTTAGAAAGCACCAAGTATTTTTTAAATGTTTAATATTTTTAAGTTTTGATTTGGAGATTTATGGGTTTTCCTGTACAATTCTACACCTAAAGCTCAGGTCTACTCATGCCCTCTCATTAATGTTTTGTTTCCCTGCATTGCCTTTTCAGTCTTTGAATTTCAGTTCAACTGTTGCTTAAAATTCCTTTGTTTCTTGTGTTTAGTATTTTTAATGGAACTAAAATTATCAACCTCACAACCATTTCTTCACGCACTTTATTGTGCAGTTTATTGAAATATGAGTTTCTAATTACCAAAAATATCAAAAATTATAATTCTGAGCAAGGTAGAGAGAGTTTTGAAAGAATGACATGTAGTAGCTTTATTTTATGAAGGAATCCTGCTGTCATTTCTGTGTAGATCCACTAGCTAGGCAGAGTAGTAGATGACTGAATACTTATTAAAGTTCATGTGGAGAATGTCTGTTTTCCCTGAGAGTTCTTGGTTTTCAATAGATTTTTTTCAGTCCTATCTAAATATGTTGAGTGCTTCCCACTGCGCTGCTCCTGTATAATAATTGATTTTTGTCCATCAAAAGATTACTAGCATTTAAATGTCACTGTGCATGTCTTTCCTTTCATGACATGCAGCACTGGAGTACACAAATAACTATGCGTTGGAATTATGCATTTGCTTTTTCAGGATGCATTTATTCTCAAGGAGGTTCTTTCTTCCCCCCGGTTGTTCAATGAGTTTAACAAATGTGCCTGCACCTGCAACTGAGTCTGTCTTTTCTTTTTTTTTTTCCCCAGCACTCTGCACAAGGTTGTGTATCACAGCATACAGTTTTCTTTCTTAGGCTTGTAAAGCTTTTTTTTTTTTTTTTTCTGGTCACAGTCACTGACACAGAGGCTTATCTAGGAGCAAACTCCCAAGGACAATAAAAGGGTTCACAGTACAAAAGAGAGAAGTGACCAAATCATCCCCTAAATGGTTCTGCAGCTTCTTCCATAATATCAACAAAAGCAGATTTCTAGGCTTCAAATCTGCCACCACAATGAGTTTTCCCTCTGATTCTTCTCCTCCCATTGTCATTGAAGGACTTTCAAGCGTGTAGTTCTTAGAGAGTAGCATTGTATTAGGGCTTGGAAACCCAGACACTGCAGCTTCACAAAGAAAAAAGATTTTCATTCTCAGTAAGTTCGTCATCATTCCCAAGCAGTTTTAAACATGTATTTTGGAAACAACAAGATCAAAATAATTTAAGAAAGACACAGTGGATATGCATATTTAAGTACTGCTTGCATGTTAACTTGTGACGTAAGAGGGACTTGTCCAAACTGAAAGTCTTCTCAAACTCCATTTCCAAGTGGTTGTTCAAAGGCAACCAGACACTCTCTCACAGCATTTTTAATTCTCTTTCACAGATTATGCTGGCACCGCATTTCTTCCTTTCATGTTTACTCTGTACCTCAGTTTGCTTTATTTCTTACTTTCTCAGCTAGATAAATATAAAACTATCGGTGGTAGTATAGAAAAACGGAAAGAGTAGAGGAAGAAAGTTATGAGTTTTGATGTTATCATGAATAAAATGAAAACATTTAAAAATCATCACAGTAGCAAATTTAAAATAGAATCAACAAAGAAATATTGAGAAACAAAGGTACATTTGTGTATCTGTAGTAAAAACTGAGGTGCTGTTCACTTAGGAGGATTTAAAAATTAAGATATGGGATTCTAAAAATTATACTTAATTATACATTAAAACTCACAGCTTGCTTTCTTTACTCTTCATTTTTTTCTACTACCATCAATAATTTTATGGATAGGGTTTGTTTAAGGTTAATACTCAGTGGAGTTTATTGGTGGAGTCCATTGAAAGGCATTGTACTTATGGGAAAAAAAGAGAGGAAACATTGGAAAACCAGGAATGAGGAGTTTGGGGGTTGGAATAAATGGGGCCAAAAACTATGAAACATTTGGCTGAGGACCAAGGGGTTAAAGGCCCAGAGGCAGGGGTGTTAGCATTGCCAAGTGTGGTGGGGATGTTGGGAAAGGGATAATGAGCTCTGCTTAGTCAGCTCTGAATGCAGTTGTTGGCAATAACATTTGTGCTGTCAAATCTTGATTTTTTTCATGTGAGGGGACAGTAAATTAGATTCAGAGATGAAATACAGTTTAGAGATTAGCTAATAGGTGCAGTCTCCTTTCCCATCAAACCTTTTACTGGAACAGCACTGAAATGGTACACTTGATTGATTCGAGCTTTGCTTTTTTTTTTCTCCTCATTGTTCTCCTTCACTTGTGAATTAAGCTAATGAAAAATCAATAGTTAAAATACAAATATCAGCAGAAACAAGTAACAACCAAGATCTTCCATCTAACCTGACAATGCAGTAAAGTGGAGAAGTTTAGTACCATACCACATTTTGCTAAAACATGACAGATTTCTCTTTACACAATCAAGAATGATGATCACTATGCCAAATCCTACTTTAAGCCTTTATTCCTCTGACATCAGTAAGCACCCTTTCTGAAATATGAGTAACAGCAAAACTAGAAAAACTCTTGTCTTAGTCTCTTGAAAGTTGAGTTCAATTGCATTGCACAGTCATTATTTCTGTAGAATTCTGGGCAATTTCCAGTGAATAAATATTGCTTTTCAGGGAGAAAGATTTTCTTCCCAATTTCCCAATTCCCAGCAGATTTTCTACAGTTATAAAGTAAAAACAGAAACTTTTCCCAGAATGATAGTTATGGGCAACAAACACTTAGATTTTTTAAAATACATTATGCACATTCTCTGAAAGTTACTCTTTTAGAATGAGGTAAACACAGTTTGGAGTAACTAAGAATATAATTTTGCTGCAGAGGTTATGAAAGGATTTTTAGATATGTTGCAGAATCATTTATAAGAAAGAATGCCTTTCCTTAATGGACCTGCAAAAAATAAAAAGAATTTTTCTAGTTTGCCACAAAATATACTTGAATTTTATAAGAAATGATATTTAAAGCTAATAAATATAGTTTATGAAAATCTT
>JAJEJO010000195.1:319342-424739 GCA_020662805.1 Glaucomys volans | reverse complement strand
AGCTCAATGTTTTCAGGAAATATCAATACTTAGGAAGACTTGATTTGTGAGTCTCAAAAGCTATTGTTTTTAAAGCTAATAAAGGTAGTTAATTGTGATCTTATTGAAATAAAATGTTGCTGTACCTGCCTGCCATATGATAAGGTTGTTTAAAACTTAACCCCTGGATTATGAGTGTTACTCATTTTCTACCCAGAATGTCCATGTAAATTGCCTTTTTAGTAGTGTCTTGATATATTGTACTGGGGTTTGTCCTCCAGGCAAAAGAACCACACATGAGCCCCTGTGGAGACTCTTCATCAGTAGTTTTTGAGTCTCACAAATCAAGTCTTCCTTAGTATTGCTTTTTCCTGAAAACATTGAGCTGGGTGGATGGGAGGCCTTTTCACTTCTTCCTCCTGGTATTCTCCCTTCCCATAGTGATAACCTGTGGTTCACCATGGGTTTCTGATGTGAATGCTATTTAGGGACTGCAGAATTCAAATTTTAGGATGTCATGGTAAATAAAAGCAAATTGAAAGGCCAGGATTCAGACAATTCCAGGCCTGTTCTTAGCTGTACAGTAGTAAAAGCACATTATGTGTTGGAATGACAGAGGTTAAGAAATAACAACAACAACAAAAATAATGTGTTCCATTAATACAGAATAACAATCAACTGTTGTAATCATTTGTACTTATCCATGGTTTCTCCTTCTCATTGGCCATCTCTCATGACTACACACTGGGAATTTATTCTGAGTGTGTATATTTTAGTTACTGTGTTTGGTTTCCTGGAGCAATTAAGATATGATGAATCATTGAGATGCAATGAGAATACTAGTAAACTTATTATCAACTGATGCCCTTAAGCACAATCCCTTTAATGCAATTTAATGCAATCCCTTTCTCTTTTTGAGACCAAAGCTTTACTACATATATTTAAGAAACTCCTGAATTTAGTTTAGAAAAAAGAGCAGTGAGGACTATTTCAGAATGGCTCGAATATCATGGAGACCAGTGGTGGTGTTTATTAAAAGAAATGCATTGAAATTATAAGCATGAAAAAATCTATGACTCTGGATAGTATAAAAAGTTATAAAATCAGAAAGGGAGGGAGATTGATCAAATCATATTATGTGCATGTATGAATGTAGCATATGAATCCTTCTGCTACAATGAATAATTACAATACACCAAATAATGAATTTAATAAAAAAATTATAAAATCCATATTATCATCTGTCTTTACAAATGTCAATGATACTGGACTCATTAAATTTCATTAAGTTTAAAAGCAGCATTTTCAAATAATGCAAATAAATGTCTTATAAGTGAATAATTTATAATGTAACGATCTTTAGTTCTGCATTTCCTTTGAAAGAATTTATAAAACATGATCAACTAAATTAGCACTTGAATATGTTTTATTTCCTAATACTGATAAATGTAAAACTTTTTCTTAATTATTTTCTGATTATGAGATTCATAATTTCAGTCATGTTTTTAATTAAAAAAAAGACTAAGAATAAAGCCTTAAAATCCCTGTTGTTTCTCACCATTATAATAAAATTTTTCATGAAATTTTCTTAATCAATATTTTGGAAGCAGTTTAGGACAACTATAATAAAAACTATGTTTTGGGCAAACAAAATGAAAAGTCTTGAGAAGTAACCACATGGGAATATTGATTCTGAATTGTGCTGGGAAGTATTTGACCATCATGTGACTCTTTGTTTGACAGATAACCTGGTACCCTGTGCCAGCTGTCAAGTTAGCGGTGAGGACTAGACCAATTACTTAAGAAAAGCCATTCAAGATATTCTAAAGTCAGATCTAAAGAAAAACAGAAGTTGAAAAAATAAAATGAAATTTCCTTTGGTAAAGCCTAGTTTTCTGTTTTAATTTGCACTCCATTTTTCATCTTTAATCCATTCTTAAGTACTAGTGTTCCTTTATATAAACTCTAATAGTGATTTTACAGTGGAAATACTTAGGATTATCCATAAATATATAATCAAAGTATTTTCCACATGTTCATAATTGTAGGCATCCTCATTGATAAGTAGAAGATTTGCTTTGACTTTCCAATACAATTCTTAAAAGATTCAAGAAAAACAACACAAAACAATTTTAAAATATAGTAATATTATAAGCTAAACTTAAAAGGAACTTGTATACTACAATTTCAGAACACACACTAAATAAAATTTATGGGAACTAAATGAACTTTACTCTCTGAACCTGTTTTACTGATTTTAATGGTATTTTATAGTGCATTATGCCAGTAGGTTTATGAATAATAAGATCTTTTACTCCAGGTTTTCCAAATACTAGTATTAGTTCTAGTTGAAAATATTGAACTGCTACATTTTGTTTGCTTAATTGGATTTAGGTATATTCAGCAATGATTGTTCCATAGTCATATTAAATTTAGTGAATTTTAAAATTTTTTCATATCAATATTATCTTCCTTTAATAAAAGAGAAACTGGTCTCAAAGCATTTCCTACACAAAAGTAACCTATTTATCATGAGGTCATTTGTTTATATGACTAAACATAGGTTAAAAAAAAAAAGCCACTGTATTTAGGGTTTTTTGGGGGAGGGAAGGTCTGGAAAAATACCTTTAAAAGTTTTTAAGTTTGCTTTATGATTGTCATTTTATTATATGTTTCTAAGTCAGTTTTAATTGCACATTGATGCGTAACAAGGAAATCAAACTTATTATCATAGATATTCAAATAAGATCACTGTATAAATTTTATAATTTCTATCGACTGAGTCCATTTCTACTATAAAATTCCGTGGGTTTAAAAAAATATCTTTTTTTAAAAATTGTTTCACTAAATATCTTATTTATATTGCTATTTTATTAAAAGACTCATTTTGTTCTCACTCATCTAGAAGTAAAGATACTGTTTTTATACTCATGGAAAGGTGGGCAAGATGGAACATGCCTGTAATCCTAGTGGCTCAGCAGATGAGGCAGGAGGATCACAAATTCAAGGCCAGCCTCAGCAACTTAGCAAGGCCTTAAGCAACTTAAGGATAACCTTTCTCAAAATAAAAAGGGCTGGGACTTTGCTCAGTGTTTAAGCACCCCTGGTTCAATCCCTTACTTAAATAAATAAATAAAGTGAAAGAGTATAGAATAGTGGCCACTAGTGACCAGGAAGGGTAAAAAATCAAGCATCAATTGAAGAAAGTTGGATAAAGTCCATATCCAAGTACAAATAAGTTATAACATTGTACAACACAGGAGAGTAGTTTTAGTTTACTATTTTATTATAAATTTTATTAAAAAAACAATAGAAAAGATTTCTGATTTAAGTGCTCCATTTATGTTGGTTTAATTATTTAATAATAAGCTCAAAGAAAAAGATATGAGGCTCAAGATGGTGGAGGTGAGTTAGGCAGCACTCCTGTATCTCCCCCCAGCACAGAGGGTAGGCAGCAGAATTGAGAGGTGGATGACTCTGTATTGCATGGTCTGAGACCTGGAGAGAAAAGAAGAAAGGGCAACAAAGTAGAAAACAACGCAGAGTGCCCTAACCACCTTCCTCCAAAAGAGGATGGATAAGTGGGGAGAGTCATTCTCTCAAGATCACCTACTTAAAAACAACTGGAAAGAGACAAATCTTAAAGCAGAATGGTAACAGAAAAGGATTATGGGATTTTTGTTTATATTAAACCATTTGCCAGTTTTCTATGAAAATATTAATTCAAATTCAAATGCTTTTATCAAACTTTAAAATACTCTTCTCAGTATAGGCAGAAATGCCAGATTACCCACGAATTCCTTCTACATATTTGGAAGCCATATGTTCTGCTACTGAAACCTGGCCTTGCTTTCTTCTAAACACAGGTCTAGCTGTCATTCTAGGTCTCTCCTTCACCAAACTGCTAGGAATTCTCTTTGCCTATCTCCTGTGCTGGAGGCTCATTTCCTGCATTTCCTGGTGCACTCTTTCTCTCTCTTTTTAAAAGTTCTAGTGTTTTAGCCAGCTTTTTTACTGCTGTGACTAAAAGACCTGACCAGAATATTTGTAGAGGAGGAATAGTTTGAGGGGGTCACAGAGTTCTCAGTCCATTGACAGCCAGCTCCATTCCTCTGTGCTTGAGGTGAGGTTGAACATCATGGTGGAAGAGTATGGTAGAGGCAAGCCGCTCACATGATCAGAAAATTGAGAGAGACTCCACTCTGCCAGATACAAAATTTATACCCAAGGTCATGCCCCTAGAGACAGACTCACTTCCTCCAGCCACATGCAACCTACCTTCAGTTACCTCTCAGTTAATCCCCATTATAGGATTAATTTGTGGATTGGATTAAGGTTCTTATAATCTGATCATTTCTCCTCTAAACCTTTGTCTCACACATGACCTTTTGGGGGACATGTCAGATCCAAGCCATAACAACTGGAGATGAAAACCAAGGCTTACATATTTTAGATAAGCATTCTATCACTGTGCTTTATTCCGAACCCTCTCTAAATCTTATGTCTGCAATATTTCTGAATTATCCTCTCATTTTGTTACAATACAGGCTGTAAGAGCATCCTGAGAAAAATTACAGGAAGATAAAATTGTTAGGCCTCATATTTCTAAAAACCTTGCCTCCTGTAAGTTGAATTCTTTGGAAATTGCTCCACTGTATCTCATACTATCGTAGTTGATAAGATGTCATTCTGCTTTCTGAAAGTTTTCCCTTCCCATGGACAGTTTCAAGATTATCTCTTTGTTCTTTTTTTTTTCTTTTGGTACTGGAGATTGAACCCAGGGGTGCTCGACCACTGAACCACTTCCTGGTCCTTTCTTTGTGTTTTATTTAGAGACAGGATCTCACTGAGTTGCTAAGTGACTTGCTAAATTACTGAGGCTGGCTTTAAACTCTCAATCCTCCTGCCTCAGCCTCCAAAGCTGCTGGGATTACAGGCATGGGTCACTGCACCCAGCTGTCTCTTTTTATTCTTGAAGTTTGGGGATTTCACATCTTATGAGATCTTTTCATCCTATGAGATCTGAGATGCTTCTTAATATTTAATTTGATGATTTCTTTTCCATTGTTTCTCACTCTCACTGGATCTCTGCTAACTGGTTGTTAAACTTCCCAGAGCCACATAAACATTTCCTTTTGATAGTTTGTTTTCTGTTGTTTTAAACAGTGATACCCAGGTCCCACACTCAGACATTCTAATTTAATTGGTGAAACTTGGCATTAGTATTATTGAAATCTCCCTGAATGATTATAATGACCCTCTGCTTATAGCATGTATTTTCAATTTCTTTTGTTTTTATTCTGTTAGAGGAGTTCCTCAAATATATCTTCCAACCTATCATTTGCTGTATGTATTTTGTTATATAATTAATTTCTGAGAACTTTTTTTACAAGTTTATTAAATAGTATTTATTCACAATAACTCTTTTGTACAGTTTTCATCTATTCTTTATATTGCTTTTTCCTTAATTTTGTTGTTTTCTCTATTTTATTTTTGTCTGGATGTTAGAAGTTTCACTAAAATTTTCTTCCAAACCTACATTCATATTTTAAGTAAGATGCTATTAAGAGGAATGTGAGCTCTATGTATGTGAGGACCAACAGGTGATGTATACTTTGCAGTGTTTGCTGGGATCTGGCCTTTCCATCTCTGTAGCACAAATGATAGATCTATATATTTATTATCTTGTGTTGCACAATTTCTGAAAGGAATTCTAAAGTTTGTTGTCTGAGTTATGCAAACATATCGGTTTGCAGTCAACAGGGTAAAGCATGGGTGAACCTGGACGGTATTGTGCTAAGTGAAATAAGTCAGACACCAAAAGACAAATACTACATGATCTCACTTATAAGAGGATACTAAGAAGTCAAACTCATAAAAACATTAAGAAGGGTGTTTACCAAGGTTTGGAAGATAGGAGCAATGGAAAGATGATGTCAAGGGTTAAAATTTTCAGTTACATAGTAAGTTCTGCAGACCTAATGTATAGCATGATGACATAGTTAATAACAATGTATTGCATATTGACATTTGAAAAGAGATTATATCTTCAGTGTTCTCACCACACAAACAAAAAAGTATGTAAGGTGATGGATATGTAAATTAGTTTGATTATCATGGCCATTTCATAATATTAACATGTATAAAAACATTGCTTTATATACAAACATTACATTGTATACCTCATACAGTTTTTATTTGTCAAATATACCTCAATAAAGATGGAAAAAAAGAGAAGGGAAAACAATATGGGTAGTTTTCAAACTTTAATTTAAACTCTGGATTTTAGCGTGATACTAAATTTCTCTGAATCCACAGTCAGTTGGAACTGATTTCTCCTTCAGTTTTCTCTCAGGTTCAAGGCAATAAAGAATGAGTAGTTCCCCATAAATGGACTTAAATCCATCCATTTTTCTTTTTGTTAAGAACAAGGACATTTAACCAGGAGGAGAATAGAATATTTTTAAAATTTCCTCAAAGGGACCAAGGCTTCTTGGATTCCTGTGGCCTTCACTGGTCTGTATCAGTTTTTTTTTTTTTTTTTTTTTTTTTTTTTTTTCAAAATGATCAATGAAGATCTTGAGGGGGTTCAGGGACACACTGTCTTTTTTTTTCAAAATGATCAATGAAGATCTTGAGGGGGTTCAGGGCATGTTGGTGTTTGAGAAAATTTAGAGAGGCCACTTCCTGACTTTATGCACTCCCCAGAAGCAGGTCATATGGTTTTTATTCATGAGGTACACTCCCTGTACCCTCAGAAAAGGAACATTCTTATCTTTGAAGTAATGGTGCACTGAGAAGAATCCAAACAACCATTGTTTCATTCTCCACTTGTTACCAATAGATCATATTCTTTGTTCTCTAGTCATTTTTCCATGACTGTCTACATTTCATCAAACCTAAGCAAAGAAAAAAAAGCACTTAAGATTACATGATTCTATAAACTTATGATTAATAAATGTCGATGTTTTTCTTTTGCTATAGAGGTTTCAGCATGAATCTGATATAGGTGAGCAAAGAATATTTTCTCCCATACCTTCCCTTAAAAATTGTCATATAATACTGCCTATACTTAAGAATTAAAAAACAGTCGCAGATTCTAGCCATATGAGTAAACTGATCTGAGTGCCCTGCTTTGCCCAAGGCCTCACACTTTTATAGTGGAAGTGGCACCAACCATATCTTGACAAGAAAACAGATGAAATGTTGGACCTACATTTTTCCATTCCAATAGTCCTTTCTTATTTTTAAATCAGAATTCATCACCAACTCTCTTCACTCTGCTTGCACAATTTATTTCTCAAGACTAGTCCACAACATACTTTATATCCTGAGTAGAATGAAATTCTTTTTGGTGCCATGTCCATGCCCCCATCCATGATTTTATAACATTGCCTACCAACTATCAATTCAATTATAGCTATGATATTCTCTATATATCTGGATAATATGCTTGCAAGTTTTATCAAGACAGTTAGTCTTACTTTCACTGTTTTGAGTTTTTGTCTTTGTTTATATATAGCCTCAGTAATACTTTGGTAGGGAGTTGGTAGAGCCAGACAGTGCCTACATTCCACCAATGCTTAAGAAACATTTGGTTTAGGACTACAAGTCTACTAGGTAAAGAAGAAACAGGAGGCATTGCATTCAGAGGAGAAAACATGTTCGATGGCACAGATGTATACAGGAGTTCAGAGTATATGAATAATTGTAAGTAGTCCATTACTGATGGAGCACAAAGGATGTGGGGGAGAGGTGATGGATAGGTGTGAGCAGGCAGGCAACAGCAAAACAGGAGGCCTTTGTAGGTCTGGTGAAGGAATTTAGTTTTATGATATTCATAATGAGGCAATTTTGAAGGATTTTAAGTTCATGAACAACATGATCAAGTTGGGATTTTAAAGAATCCCTTTTGGTATTAGAAGTGGAATTGTAGTTCATGACATAGGATTTGGTGAGAACGACTGAGAAAATATTGCAAGAGTGAACATTGATGAGGTCTGAACTGTGGTGATATCTGAAGGGGTAGGGGATGGGAATTGGTTTTGTTAAGATATATGGAGAATGAGGATACATGGTTTTCAAATGGAAGTTTAAGAGGAGGTCAGAGTTAGACATTTTTCCAGTAAACAAGACTAGAAATGGAATTAAACTAGAAATAGTAGAATTGAGGTGATATATAATTTGATATATAATGAATATAATTTTGAACATACTACACTTAATTTTCTTGTAGTATATTTATCTAGGTGGCAGGTAGATACATATATAGTTCCAGAGCTCAGAAAAATTGGACTGGAGATAAGATTTTGAGATATTACAAAAGGTGGTGATTGGCATCATGCATATTGGTATGATTATGCATTCAGAAAAAAATGTGTGTTTTCAGTGCATTTTCTTCAGTGTACATATCTTCCCTCTCCTAATATCAATTTTGTTGATTCTTTCCTAATATTATATGCGATTTGGCTTGAGAAGCAAATATAAATTCAGAGTTTCCAAGGAAGATAAAAAGATTCTGGAATGGAGAGAAATATACAAATTCTATTATAATAAGAAACCCATCATTAATTAGAAATATCCTAGGTCAAAATGCATTTAATACAGCTGACTTAAAAACATCATAGTTTAGCCATACGATACACAATGGAGTGTTTGTTTTTTGTGTTATAATTGTGCAGCTAATGGACGTCTATGGTTGGTGGCCACTCCCCAGTTTGTTTTTTGATATTATATTGCAAGTTGCCAACCCAGAAAATATTCAAAATTCCAAATTCAAAAGACAATTTCTACCAAGTAGGTATTGCTTTTATATTATAGCAGTAAAAAAAATGTAAGCCAAACGATCTTTAAGTCAGGAACTGTCTCCACTACACTTTGGGTCAGACTCAAAAGTCCTTTGGACATATGGGGAATGATGTTTGTAAGATGACAACCACAAGCTCAAGACCAAAAAAATCAGTTGCTTCAAACCTAACTTCATTTTCTGATGTATATCTCATTTCCAGGTTCTGATCTTTGTGTTCTCAGCTACCACCTGATGATTTGACATTGACTCCTAATTGCTTCTCTTTGAGATTTATTTTGTGCTCTTAATGATAGACTGTATATCCTAACGCCAACTTAACCTTACCACAGTAATTTAAAAAGAAAGAGAGATCTCTTCCCCTGATAGAAAATTCATATATTTTGCTTTTCTGGAATCACTGAAAAGAGTGCATTTTGCCTACAAATCCAGAATAATGATGAGTCTGATGTTCTTATCTATTTATCAATCAATTAATTCATTTGATGTGCTTCTCGTGAAGTTTATACAAAGTGTCATTAATTAGATGTCTAAACAAAATGAATGCTCTTAACCTAAATTCTATAAATTTTATGTTATCAGCTTTCTTGGGTACAGTACAGTTCTATGTATGATTCTTTTATTAAAAGCACTTTTTAAACTTTATTTTATTTTTATGTGGTGCTGAAGATTGAGCCCAGTGCCTCACACATGCTAGGCAAGTGCTCTACCACTGAGCCACACCCACAGCCCCCTGATTCTTAATCTGTGAAATCAAAACAAAAACCTCACACATTTTCTTATTCCACCTTCTTTGAATAAAACTATGTTGTTTTTAATACTTCATCTGAGAACTATTAGGAAAAAGTACATTTGTCACATAGCTGGTTGGAGAACATTTCAGTTTATATGAAGAATATTTTATGACTCACTCAAATGTAATTAGAGAAAAAGACCATAAAGTATTTATTTTCATGTCAACCACAGCTTTGTGTTCCTAAATATATATATATGTATATATATATATATATACATATGTATATATATAGATCGATCGATCTAAATTTTTGTTTGCTATTTCAAACTTTCAAATTTGCTGTTACTAGCAATTACAGTGCTCTCTGACCTTGATCAGAAACAAAGCACTATTTTCATTACACAGTGTAAATTTTCTTTGCCCTGTAGCAATACCATTCCATGATTACTATTTGGTTACATCAGAATTTCAGGTTATGCTCTACAATTCCTTTTTTTTTTTTCTGTGATTCATAATTTATTCATAGAAAAGCACTGTGAATTCATACACTTGCTAAAAAAAAGAGCAATCATGATACAGAAATGGGAGTGGCTTCTCTTGTTTACCAACCCATTGGGCTGAGATGTAGGGGCCCTTGGCCTGAGAGCAAGACTTTAGTAGCCACAAACAGTAAATACAACTTTCTGGTCAGTTTGGAATAAAAAAGATGACAGTTTTCCAAGAGGAAAAGAAAGCAAAGCAGACAGGTTCTTAGTTCACACTCTAGCCTTATCATGCATTCCCTATGAAACCCCACCCCAGCTCAGGAAGGAAGACACAAAACAGTAAACAGCCAAAACACTGAGGTGCATCATACAGGCATATCCTGAAACAATTTTGTAGTTGAGTAGATTTTAGAAAACAGTGGTTAAACAAAGCTGATTAGTTTTCTTTATATTAAATCTTTAATACATTAATGTGTATTGCAAATATCTTAAAGAGTTGCCAATATGTATACTTTCTAAAAATTTAAGTGCAGCATTTTTCTTAAAAATGAAATCTATAACATATTTTCTTAGAAGAATATACAATGGGAAAAAAACGCTAAATTATACTAAAAGTCTTTACATTTTTTTTTGATGGAATTTTCTTATGTATGAAGAACATAAGAACATGCTTACCCTACCAAATAGTTAGCAAAAGATCAGTTCCTTTTTACAATTAGATAACATTTGGTATCTGAATTGAATATCTTGCTCAAAAAAAAGCCTTGAGGAAGATTTTTGAAGGGACAAGAGGAAATCAGAAAATATAGATGTCAATCCTGAGTCTGCCACCAGTAGTTCATTTATTTTGAGCAAGTTGCCAAAAGTTTAAAATCAGAATGAAAATAACATGTGACTTAAAATTTGTTCATTTTGGAGATAAAAACTTTATAAAATAAATAACAAATTTCCCTGCTCAAAATGATCAGAAAGTGGTGATATTTAATGGACTCAAGTTAACAGAAAACTTTAACATAACAAATGGTGCTCTTGGATCTCCAGTGGAGCAGTCCCTTAGCGCAGTACTTATAAGACAAATGGTGCTCTTGTTTATTGATTTCTCAAAGGGCTTTCTAAAATATTCATTGACATAGTTCTCCTAGGAACTACCATTCCTCTTTTCAGCCTATGTACCAATAAATTTTTTCTGTGTATTTTATCAATTAATTTTTCTTGAAATATCTTTCTTACTTCTCTCCATTTATTTGTAATCATTCTGCAATCCCTTTTTTTTTTCTGATAGGAAACCATACTCTGGGATGGTTTATCTGATTACCTTGAGACAGTTTCACTTTCCTTTCTCTCTGGAACAGAAAGATGTTTTTTTTATATGATGTATTCCTCAGGCACTTATATGAAACCTTTTATTATTAGTTTACATTTTTTTACTGTGCAAATTTGCTATTCCCAATTAAATAAAAAGTTACTTGAGAGAAGTAGTTCTGTTGTAAACCAGAGTATTTTCTTCAGATGATAACTACTCAATAAACTTTTTGAAATTTTTATTGATTACCAAGGGCCATAGCTCAAAGTTAATCCTCATTGACCTCGATGCTATTGTACATGCATATTCAGGAACATTGAAGGGTTGGTTTGCCAGGATCTGATAACTTTGAGTGTGATGAGGGTAGAGTGAAAGAGAGGAGGTTTTATTCTAACACTTCGTGGAGATACACAATGCACCCAAAGAATGACCAGCACTGGATGCTCCTTTCTAAGACCAGTGAGCTTCTAAGCTCAGATTGTTACAATGAATTAAAATAATACAAAGTAAAGCAAAATTTAGTGATTGAAAACTCCACTTTTGAATCATTTGGCAAAATATGTTCAACTTCATTCTTATACAAAAATTGGTGTTAGGTAGAGGCTTACACATAATCTGAGGAAGAGGAATGCCATTCTAAGCAGGAAATGAATTCAGAGAATGATATTCAACAGTAATTATATTTCAATAACTTTTCAGAACTTGTAGGAATAAGTGTTTCCTAACTTAGACCTTTGTGGTCTTGTATCCCCCTCTTTTTCTGCTGCACACACGTTTTCTTTTTCTAAGTATTTTTTGGCAGTCTTTTTCACATGTCATACAGAGCTATGTAAATTTTCCAACATTCACAGGAATCATTTTCTTTAAAATAATACCATATTCTCCACTTTGTTTAATTCAGTAGTTTTCTTCCCTGACTGTACATCAGGCCAGCCACATTATTTCCCTCCCCTTTGCAAAGTGAAAATGACAAGTCTTTAAAATAAAAAGCAATTATTAAGAATTTCAAAAGGGACCAGCAGAGCATAACACATTGCTATTCTCAACAACTGAGCCTTTGAACTGTGCTACCTCCCAGTTTACATACCCTTGAAGCTGGCCCAACTTCACAGTAAAACCACCCAGGAATGCTGCAACCAGCAGGGCCAAACTCATGGTTCCAGTGAGAGGCAAAGCAGGATTAGAAAAATAAAGACTCACAAACAGATTTTGAAGATTTAGCTGGGATCAGGTGGAGATTTGCCCTCCAATGGAGATGCAGATCTAAAGAGTTATGCCAGTAATCTTTATTTATATATGTCTCATTCAGGCTAAAGACTATGCAAGCATTATTCTTTGTATTCAGGAAAGGTAAAGAAACTAGGATATCTATGTAGCTTTTCCACAGTTGCAATTCATGGTTGCAGAGTGCAATGTTAGGAGCTTTGTGTAGCTCTCAAGAAAGTTCATTGTTAAAAGTTACTGTAAAGCAGGCAGGAACAGGAGAAGCAGAGTTGGTAAAACACTGTGGTTATCTAGCAGAATAAAGCCCTGTTACCTTATGTTAAAAAAAAAAAAATCCTTTTGGTAGAGGGGAGTGAGGGGAGGGGAAGGAGTATGGGGAAAAGAATGATAGTAGAGTGAAATGAGTGAAACAGACATTATTAACTCATGTACATGTATGACCGCATGACTTATGTGATCCTGCAATATGTATAATCAGAAAAATGAGAGATTACACTCCATTTATGTATGATCTATCAAAATGTATAAATGCATTCTACTGTCATGTATAACTATTTAGAACAAATAAAATTTAAAAATTAAAAAAACGAATACCAAAAAAAAAAAAAAAAGAATTCCTCTATTCAGGAGCTCTGTGCCTGAGATCAAGGTCAGAGCTGATAGGACTCTTGCACAGAACTTCCTCATGCAGGGCATTGCCATAGCAGCTAAACATCCTGTGGCCTTGCACAGAAACATTCCAGACACCAAGCATGCCACAGCCATGAGGTGATCAGAGACCCCCAGCCTCAGTCACTGCTCTCCCATCCTCTGTCACCCCTCTCCACACAGAAAGTTTTTGTTTGTTTGTTTCTCTTTAAAAATGATGCTGGAGTGACCCCCTTGATGCATTAGATCAGAGTCAATGGGGGTAGATCCTAGACTTCAGTAGTCTAATTTTAGTTGTATTTAATTGTAAAAAAAATCATTTAAAAATATTAGCATACAGACAGAACTGAGACTTGAATTTAAAAACTACTATTTCCTATTTCCTTGTGGCTGTATTGTACTTAAGTGTTAACTTTTTTTTTTTCTTGCCCTGGACTATTATGCGTCTTAAGCATAGGATATCATGACTTATTAGTCCTTTCATCTTTATGAAATGGAACAATGCCTGGAACATTTTGTAAATCTATTAAATGATTTTTAATGAATGACTTACTAGATAGACACTAATATGACTGAATTTTTCACTTTATAGGGAATAATCAAAGAGAAAATAAAGGCAGACTTATTGGATGATAATTTAAAATTTAAAAGCAAAAGCATGTTTTTATAAGAAAATGGAAAAAGTTAAAATAAGAGATTTGAAAAATTAAATCTAAATATTAATTTTCTTATTGAAGTTTATTAAACCATACAATAGCCACCACAAATCTGTGCTTAGAGGGAAATTATTTTATTTGTACTATTACACATTAAATTTTCAGTATTGAGAAAAAGCAAGAATAAGAAAAAGATGTGCGAGAGTTTTTAGACAGAATTAAGGGAAATAATTATTCCCTATCACATTTGAATAATAAAAGAGTAAATTTGTGTTGGAAGACTCCATCTAGAAGTACGTACAGCTTGTGAATGAGACTAATGGTGGAAAATAATGAACTGCTATTAGTACTGGTTTTGTCTGATCAAATTAATAGAATAAATATAATTTTCTATAACACAAGTAAAACATAATCCTAGGTGTTTGCTACTTTTAAATAGTTAGCTTGGAATTGGACATAGCATACAAGTTTTCCTTAAACAATTATGCTCAGGGCTTGCACTCGATATGTTCTTTTGTTTATAAAAAATAGTAATTATATTGTATATGTAGTATATCAAAGCAATTGACAGACATAGGACACATTTGAGTTTATTTTTTTCTTCAAAATAAACTGTTTCACAAACTAAAACCATAATACTGGAAACATGCTCTCTTGTTTTGTTTTGTATCAAGGTAAAATACACATGGAAAATTTACCACTTTAACCAGTTTAAAGCATACATTTGCATGACTTTTAGGATATTCACAATATTATACACAGTACTACCTAGTTTATTATTTTAAAAGGAGACCTCTTACTAAAATTCTGTGTTTTTGCTTCTCCTCATAAAGCATCCCCGAGCTGCTATAAATGTCTATTAAATTCCAATGTTATCAAAACTTGCTTGTGACCTTCTTTGTCAGCTTACTTGATGCTTCTAGGCCCGGCTTGTACTCTATAAAGACAGAGTTGAGTAGTTGTGACTGTATCATCCAGAAAGTTTAAAATATTTAGACGTTAGTCTTTACGAGAAAATTTTTTGGCTTCTGTCTTTTAATATGTTTACAAACTTACATAAAATATTTGTTTTATGAATTCATGGATGGATGTATTGGTGAATGAATGGCAGACATGCCAACTGTAAACATCTATTAGTATTGGGGATTCTTCTTATAATTACAAACTGTTCCTTCCCCACCTGGTCAAATTGTACATTATGAGTTCTAAATCTATGGAGAAGTTTTGCTTATTACACCAGAGTGGTAGGTTATGGTTACATTTGCATAGTGGGTTTGTACTTATTTATTAAAGAAATATTCATCTTTGCTGAAAAATCGCTCTTTATTCTGCTTATATTACTTTATAAGCATTAGTAAAATTTCTTGAGTATTTTTGTCATTCAATAAAATATTTACTCATAAAACTAAATTTACCCAGAAGAATTTGACCCAATAAGGATCTTCAGTTGACCATAATGAAATAAAAATGGCATTAGACAAGATTGGAAAAAATCTTAAGAGAAGCAACTAATCATTACTGAATTATTTTCAAAAGTTTAGCCTTCGTGCTTGGGTGAGGGAAGGATGGCAAGAGAAGATTTGGCGACATTGAAGTAGTACATGGTAGAAGTAGAGAGGCCAGGTTTCCGTGTTCTTAGTAATGTCTTATCATTCTTAATCTCCTTTAAAAGGTGTGATTCTACACTTTGCATTCTCTTGAACATCCCACAGCAAGATGTTGAAGTCTATTTTGTTTTGATTTTGGTTAAGATGTCAATTCCTTTGGTTTTTATGAGCTGACTCCCTTCCATAGCTGACTTCCATAGCATCATTGCCTTGACTTCATGCTGCCTGTTCAACACCCTTACACCTTCAACCCACTTTTTTAAGTTCTTAAGTCTTCCTTGATTTCCATTGTCTTGAAAACCCAATTTGCTTCATTTTTATTTATGATTGACTGCTTTTAGTGGGAGGACAGTGATAGGACACAGACTGTGGATATAAGGCTCAGAAAATAGAAGGAAATAAATGATACTTAGAAAAATATAACCTGTTCATAGCCTTATTTTGTTTTTATTGTAACCATTATGTACTTTTCATTTGGGCCATAGGAATGTTGTGGGTTTTTTTTAAGTGTTTTAGTTTTTCAGGCCTTTTTATTCACTAAGGAAAAATTAAGTAGCATTAACAATACCTTTTATATTTTTATACCTGTAAACATCTAGAGTTTCACCTGGTAGTCAAAAACAAATTTTATAAAAGATTTTGGTCATGAGGGTAAATCAGAACCAGACTGGGGATACGTGAATATCTCCCTGTTTTCCCATATGAATAATTTGAGGGTCACAGTGTCGCATGTTCTGGAATTCATCAGAACACTCTAAACCAGGACTCACAGTACTGTCTCTCAAAATGGACTCTATGGAAGTTCTCAGTTTCTAATAATTAGTGAAGCAACACATATAAGGAAGTAATAATGTATAGCATATAATATGTGGACATTTCAAATTATCCCTAGATTGGAAGTTTTATAAAAGTGGGGATTTTTCTGTGTTGTTCTGTTTCTCATTGTTTACTATCATATACCTAACCTCTATAGGAGTGCTGGAAAAGAGCAGGAGTTCAATACAGTCTTGAATAAAAATACATTAATTACTTTAGTCTTAATCGGCATGTTAAAATTAATTTATGTTGTTATGTCCCTGTGTTGTAATAGCATAAGTAAGTAATAGCATAAGTTATCACTGAGCAATAGTTCCGTGATAACACATGAAAAACAAAATTTGAACTCTTTTAGATAAGAGCAGAGGGATATATGAGTTAAATACATTAAAAATTATTAAAAGTTTTATTATATATAAATAAAACATTTTCTTCCTTTCAACCTTAAACATATTTTACTTTTTCAGAACTTCATTTTAAATTCATTCTATGCCAACTCCCAGTCTAATGCAGATACAAATACATGAGTTATTGGTGGGTTCCTTAAACTGGAGCGGATAGTAGAAATGCTGAAAATTCCTTATTACAGATGCCAGTAGAATGAAGTGCCTTACCTCTAGCAAATGCTGATGTGCAGATTTAAGACTATATGAGAAATCAGTAAAGTTGCCCAGGAGAGTTTTATCATATTATTCATTGAACTCAGTCTGTGATACAGTAATTGCTTCTGGTATCATTTTTCTTTTTCTTATACAAGGTTATTATTTATCCTTGTGCCATGTGAAACAGAGAAAAGGAGTTTAAAGCAGGTCATATCTTGATGTAAAACTATTTTGTGACACAGTGTAGCTAGAGATAGGAATTACAGCTGGAAAACTGTGTCTTACTTATCAGAATTAAATATGAGAAAAGTAATACTTGACATGTTGGAGATCTATAAATACTAAAAAGATGCATTCAGGCCATGTATATTTTTCTCCTGTGATGTGCAAAGCTGTTTAAAACATTAAGTGATATTTTTTATCTCACAGGGATCAAAAAATGTATTTGCCCAAGACAGAAGTTTTTTTGTTTGCTTATAGATGAAGAAATTCAAATTAATAGGTACGATAGCTAGTGGGAAAGTTGGATTAAAAGATTTAAATACCATATTAACTTGGAGTTACTTTGCTATATTTTCATTCCCTACACATATATATTCCTTATATACCTCACACAGTTTTTAACAATCCCTAATTTCTGTTGTATTATCCCCAGTCAGTCACTTGTATGAAAAAATACCATCACATTGTTAACTAACTCTGAAGGGCTTCCTATGAGTTGTTTTGAGGAATTTTAACAGTACCTCCATTTTAAAAAGATATATTCTTATTTAGAAAGGTGATCATTTGTTATACAGAAAATAAATTTTCTGGATTACATATTGTCTTCTTATTTACTTCTACAATGTTGCTTGATTACATTGTTCAAGCAGTAGTACTATTTTGCATGCATCATAGCCCCGTAGCTAATCCCAGTTGATTAAAAATCCCATAAAACTATACAACATATATTCATTTATATAATGAGCAATGTACAATTTTGCATTCATATAAAGTTTGGAAATTATCACTGAAGTGCTTTCAATGGAGGAAGCACAGTGAGGTGGTAGGTGGTCCAGCAGTTTGAGTTCCTGGGTTGTAGGCAGGCAGTTAACCATATGCAAGGGAAAAAATAAGTAAGCACCAACATGAGTCAGGTTTTCATCACTGTCACCAAAATGCCTGACAAAACTACTTAGAGAAGGAAAAGGTTATTTTGACTCATGATTTCAGAGGTCTTAGTCCAATTCTATTGCTCTTGGCCCAAGGTCAGGCAGTATGTCACGGTGAAGGCAAATAGCTCATGGCAGCTGGGAAGGGGAATGAGAGAGAGAGAGAGAGAGAGAGAGAGAGAGAGAGAACACATCAGGGGTAAAATACAAACCACAAAGTGTACCATTAGTGACCTGATTTCTCCAGCCACAACCTATCTATGGTTATCACCCAATACGATGGTCCTTTGAAATGATTAATCTCTCAAATAGATGAATCCACTAATTAGGTTACAGCTCTCATAATTGAATCACTTATCTCCTGTATGAACACAGGAGCTTTTGGTGTATACCTCCTATCTAAACCACAACAGTACCTTTTCATTCAGTTTCTTCATCTGTAAAATGAAGATAGTAATATTACTGATTTTACATAGCTGTTATGAGGTACAAATTAATTAATTAAAGTAAAGCACTTAATCTGGCACCTAGTAAGTACTTGAAAATGTTAGTGCTATTGCTTAGTGCATGGAGCTTAATAACTTGTCAATCTTTGTGTCTTTAAAATTTTTTAAAAATATATTTTTATTTATAAATGATAATATAGCCAAGACCAAAGTATGAAGTACGTATTTAATCTACTGTGCCTATATGCTTCATTTGATTGTCATTCTACGAATCTGGTATCCTCAGACTTTCCCCTCTTCTGCAAGGGAATATGGTGTTATCTCAGGTCTATAATCTTCTGTATATGGATTAGGAACCTGAGGATTGATTGATGCCACCACACCTGAACCTACATCTGTTTCACAATTTTTGCCTTCAAATTTAAGTTTCTGCCCCTTCTCCAGTTGACCATAGTAATCTATTGCATTCAATTCACTTCAGTAGTCACTTTATTTGTAGTATGTTTGATTCTTTTGATGTAAAGTTACCTAATTGGTGCTTTTGATGTAAAGTTAACTCATTGTTTTGCTGGACAAATTGCTCATCTAGTTCAGAAAAGACAAGTGTAAATTACTCTCTCTATTCAATGTGGTAAGTGTTATGGTAAAATAATTCAAAAGTTATTGTGGGAGTACCAGAAAAAGACACTTGAATTTGCCTGGAATGTGAATGTCCACTACAAGAGTGCTGCTTACTTCTTTTCCTTCCAAGGCAATAAGAGCATTTAAAGTGCAATGTACATAAATGTGCTCTCTAACTTACAGGATCAGGAGGCCAAGAAGATTAGAAAGGCACATGTGTATTAATAATCCCTGGGTTGAAAAAGCACTATATCTGTCATATTTGTAGTATTCTATGTATCCCTAAGAAATAAATTTGATATGTGGTTGCATGCTACATAAAACTCAGACCTGATCCTAACAGTCTTTTCTAGCTTTGAATGTGGTTATAGGTTTCTGATTCCTATGTGTTTGAAAAAATTCAAAGTAAGAATCTAGCATGTGTGGTTCTCTCCCAAATGAATTGATGGTGTTCAAAGCAATATAGAATAGTTGAAAACTATGTATCACGAAATTTAGAAAATATCGGTTCAAACCCCTTTATCTCTTCCTATCAATTTTCACCTCTTCATAGCTATGAGCTGATAAATTTATTAATCTCTCTAATATTCAAATGACCACAAAATAGTCCTAGTAAAACTATTTTGAAGCATGAAAAGGTACTAGCATCATAGGTCATAAGGGAATTACAATTAAAATAAAGAGATGTTTCATATACCATTTATAATGGTCCAATCCCACATAAAGGAATGTTGGTGAGGATATGCAGTAATAAGAACTCTCCTTTGTTACTGGTGGGAATTCAAAACAATACGGTCACTTTGGAACAGTTTGGTAGTTCATTACAAAACTAGTGTACTCTTAACATATGATCCAGCAATCACGCCCCTTGGTGTTTACCCAAAGGAATTGACACTTCATATCCACACAAAAACCAGACCACTTATGTATATAAAGCACATTTGTGTATATTTGTCAAAACTCAACAGCAACCAATTTTTTCTTTAGTAGTCAAGTGGACAAATAAACTATAGCACACCCAAATAATGTTATATTATTTCACAATTAAGAGAAATGAGCTATCAAGTCATGAGGAATCATAATGGATATTACCAAGTGAAATAAACCCATCTGAAAAAGCTATATACTATATGATTCCATCTATTTGACATTCTGAAAAAGGCAAAAGTCTGGAGATATTAAAAAGATCCATGATTTACAGGAGCCAGAGGAGAGAGAATAATGAATGAGCAGAGCTCTAGCACACTCAGCTATACCATGTTCCATGTGCCCACAATAAAATGTACTAATGCTCTCTGCACTTAGTTAAACTTACAGATTTTCAAAAGGCCTGTTTTGTTAGAGAGTTTTCATTCTCATCTGATCAGCTCCCTTATTTACTGGATGTGACATTAGTCACAGTGATGGCTATTGTCTTCTTCCTGGAAATCTCCAATGTTGTACAAATCTCAGGGCTTTTTGCTTTTTGTATCCTTGATCTGAAATGGTCTTTTACAGATTTTCAAAGGGCTAGAATCCACCTCTCATGTTTTAGGTTCTATCTTATCTCTTGCCTCTTCAGAAAAGACTTCCAGGTATATTGCTTGGTTTTGTGTTGTCTTATCTTACCAAGTACCTTTCATTTGTTCTCCATCCTATTGACATATTTTATGCTTTTGTACCACTTAGCATCTGAAGTTACATGTCCTATTTGTTTGAGCATGTGTTATGCTTCTTTCCCTCCATTATAAACTTCATTGTTCAATGATTTATCATAGATAGAAGAGAGGGCTGACTCCTTAAAGTGATTTTGGATGAATAGATGATCACTTGATAAGTGTTAGGTTCTTTCTATATATTTTAAAGTAATGACCATTTTTTCTCTTTTTCTCAATATAAAATAGTTGTAATATTCACATTTTTAGTATAGAATGTGATCATATGTATACACATTCATATGATATATATGCCACTCTAATTCTTAACACAGATTATGCAATTAGTCAGTGAATTTTTTATTCATTTCATCCTTAGACCTCACTGAAATAGCATACTATATATTGCTTAAGTGGCATAATTAAAATTGGGATATTGTAATTTTGGTGAAATCATATATTATATGCTCTATAGAAGGTATCACGTATCACTTTATTATTATGATTAATATAATACATGGTACTAGATAATATATTTTTCTTATATACCTGCAGTGGTATTTTTATAGCCAAACATTTTTGTGAAACACAAACATTTCCTAAATGATCCAAGTATCTCAACTCTTAATATTTCAAACTACATTAAATACAATTAGAAGCTTAAGTAGACAGCTGTCTTATTAATGCAAATTTTTCTATCTTCTAGGTAGGACTGTCATTAGGATGCTATGTTTAATGATTAATCATATCTCCTTCCTTCATATTCAATGTTTCCAGGAAGAACCTTATGTCCTGTTTAAGAAGTCTGACAAACCTCTGTATGGAAATGATCGATTTGAGGGTTATTGCATTGATCTCCTCAGAGAATTATCTACAATCCTTGGCTTCACATATGAGATTAGACTTGTGGAAGATGGGAAATATGGAGCCCAGGATGATGCCAATGGACAGTGGAATGGAATGGTTCGTGAACTAATTGATCATGTAAGTCCCTTTTCTTATTATTTATTACCATTGGGAGACTGTTATAAAATTTGCTTATGGGTTAATAACTACAAACAGCAGTAATATATTTGAAATTCATTTTTTCCTAAGTTTATTCAAAGTAGATATTAGTTTTTCACTACAAATAAGGGATCTAAGAAGACTATATATCCTATCAGCCCAAATGTCTTAAATTAACTTGTGTTTAGTGGTTTAATATTTGGGATAATTGGTGTTATAAGTATGATTACCCCAACAATGAATATCTTCCTCATTTTTGCAATGCTAACTTCCTAGGCAACAGAGAATGAGTGTTGTAAGCTCTTAAGTTCATGCTAACACTTTCCTATGCTAGGATAGGACACTTCTTGTTTATAGAATGGAGGTAAAACAACCATATGAATAAGTATACACACACACACATATCTGATGAAGTAAATTATTTTTTCAAAATAAGAATACTGTACAGATTTCAGAATTTATATATAAACAGATTAGGTTTTGGTTAGCAGCTGAATAACAGTTCAAATGAACTATTACACATTTCTTCAAATCATTAGCACATTTTTTAATGATGTAAAATTTACAAAATAAGATCCTAAATTTCCAAACTTGATCATTTACTCTCAGAAGTTCTGCTGAAGTTGAGCATTTATATTTCAACTTTGTAAATCCATTAGAAGATAAGGAAAATTCTACATGCCATGGTGTACAAATGTAATCCCCACTACTTAAGAGGATGAGAAAGGAGGATCCCATGTTCAAGAACAGCCTGGACAATTTAGTGAGACACTGTCTCAAAATAAAATATAAAAAGGATTGAGGATGTAGCTTAGTTGTAAAGTCCACCTGGTTTTAATCTCCAGTACTGGGGAGAAAAGGTGAGAAAAATGCTGGAGTGTGTGTGTGTGTGTGTGCGCGCGTGCGTGTGACTTAAATCTTAAACTTGGGGAGATTGGTAAGATAGCTAAACAGAGGCATACAGCACTCACTTGAACCTCCTGTTTGGAACAGCATAAAGAACCCAGAAATAAATCCACGCCTCTACATCCAACCGATTCTCAACCAAGGTACCAAAAGCATATATTTCAAAAATGATAGCCTTTAACAAATGGTGCTATAGAAACTGGATATCCATGTGGAGAAGATTCAAAATGGATCAATGACCTTAATATAAAACCTGTAACTCTGAAACTACCAGAGGAAAGCAGAAGGTAAACACTTCAATGTATCAACACAGGCAACAATTTTAATTTTCTGCATAAGACTTCTAAAGCATAGGGACAAAAAGCAAAATTTGACAAATGAGATTACATCAAACTAGAAATCTTCTGCACAGCATAGAAAACAGCACAGGAAAGATAAACCATAGAGAAAAGAAAAAATATTGGCCAACTATTCATCTGACAGAGGGTTAATATACAGAATATATAAAGAATTTAAAAAACTTCATGACAAAAAACAAGTAATGCAGTTAAAAATACAGGCAACTGATCTCAATAGATACTTCTAAAAGGGGAAAGCAGAAATGGCCAATAAATTCATGAAAAATACTCATATCATTGTTCACTAGGAAAGGGCAAATCAAAACTACATTTTACCCCAATGACTATGTATATTATAAAAACCAACAAAAACCCTGAAAATAACAAATGCTGCTAAAGGTAAAGAGAAAAAGGACCCCTTCTCCGCCGTGGGTGGGAATGTAAATTAATACAGCCACTATGAAAACAGTAAAGAATTTCCTGAAAAAACTAAAAATGGAAGTACCATATAATCCAGCTATAATATCAATAGAACCTGGATATATATCCGAAGGACATAAAGTATACCTACAGAAAGAGATACCTGCTGAGCATAATGGCCCATGCCTGTAAGCCCAGAAACTCGGGAGGCTAACAGAGGAGGATCTAAAGTTCAAAACCAGAATCAGCAACTTAGCAAGGCCCTAATCAACTTAGTAAGACCTCGTTTCAAACTAAAAAGTAAAAAGGGCTGGGGATGTGGCTCAGTGGTTAAGTACCTCTGGGTTCAATTCCTGGTATCAAAACAAAACAAAAACAGAAGAAATATCTGCATGCCTATGCTTATTGTAACATAATAACTAAACTATGGGATCAGCCTAGAAACCTATCAACAGATGAATGGATAATGAAAGTGTGGTATATGTACACAATGAATTATTATTATTCAGCCATGATCAAGAATGATATCCTGTCATTTGCAAGAAAATGAATGGAACTGGAATTCATCATGTTAACCCAATTAAGCAAGAAACAGAAACACATGTACTACAGATTCTTTCTCATATTTGGAAACTTAAAAATAAAGTCAACCTGAAAGTAGATGAGGGGGTTCCAGTGAGTATGGGTGAAGATGAGAGCAAGAGTAGAGAAAAGGAGTATGGATAAGATCACTGCATGATGTTGCATGTACGCAAATATCATAGTGAATTGCTCAAATTTGTACAATTAATATGTGTCAATAATATCAATAGAACCTTGAACTTTATATGATGCTATTAATATAGCAGTAACTATCAGAAACCTAACTGGGGTAGTTAGACAATAACAATAATATTTTGGTTTGCATTTTCTTGAAGTCCAGAGGCAGCAAAATGGCCTTCGGTGTTGCTTAGTCTAAGATGTCAGATTTTTGTCTCTGATCTTTCATCAAAATTTAGTATTTGTTTTCTTAGATTTGTTTTACTCAGGCATATGCCTTCCCCAAAGTGGCAAGAATAATTGCCTCCATCAATTCTATAGTAGTTATCCAGGTTAAAAATAAAACATTATTACCTTAATAATTTCATAACAGACCTCAAATTGGTTTATTGGCCTGAACTAGTTTATGAATTGGATTCTAAACATATTATTCAATCCAGAGGAAAGTGGTCTCTCTGGATAATCTCATGCATATACTTACTGAAACTAGAACCTAAATGTAGTGTCAATTCTAGGAAAACCACATTAATTTCAAGCTGAGAAACTATGAGTGTTCCAAGGGCTATGAAGGTATTTATTCCTGAATAAAGTGGAATGAACTCTGCAATGTATATTTACTATGAAAGTCTGAATAAAGTGTATGTGAGACTTTTACATTTAGACAGAACACAGAAATTATTTTTATCACAAATACCTTCATGTATACATGTATCACATGTGCTTAGTTCATGCTTGTCCTTTTATGTATATGTTGGAGGGGATTACTGGGCATTGAACCCAGGAGCATTCTACCACTCAGCTATACCCCAGCCCTTTTAATTTTTTTTTTATTTTGAGACAACGTCTTCCTAAGTTGCTCAGGCTGGTCTCAAACCTGGGATCCTCCTGCTATAGCCTTCCAAGTAGCTGAGATTGTAGGCATGCTCTTTTAGATGGCCTTTTTGGTATATAAACTTGATTGGAATTTTTAGTTTTCTACAATTTGTTCCTTTCTTAAAATTTTCTACCTATGCATATTTATTTAAGAAAATATTAAAGTTGAAAATGGTGGTTAGGAAATAACAATTTAGAGCCATGGTACAGAAGATGATGGAGCACCCAATCAGGGAATCGTAACCAAGTGTAATCATCAATATTCATTTCTCAAAACATAACTTTTGGTATTGAAAACCACTGATATGATCTTCAAGTTATCTATTCGTTTTCAAGTTATCTATTCATTTTATTCTTCTGAATGTATACTTGTTGATTTATCTTCTGTCTTTCCCTTGTAATAATAGTACAGTCTTACTCTAGCATGACCTTTTGTGTTGCCTTCCTCATGTCTCAATTTGCTTAGCCTTGGCTTTTAGTGTTTGGTGTTTATCACATTAACCCAGAATGATGATTATAGTCAACACAGGTCTTTTTGTAATACTTCATTATAATTTGCATGTTTGTGGATATGCTAGTTTTGATCTAGCATGGCAACTTGTACTGATAATCAGATCAACTCTCTGTTCTTCCCCCTTTCTGTACTTTCCTTGGACAAAGTTATCCTTTTATGTCTTGATTACCATCCTCACACTGAGGTTTTGCTTTTCTGCTTATTCATGCCTGAGCCTCACATAGGCATCTCTAACTACCTCTGGTATATTCTCCTCTTACATATCTTTTAAGCACCTCAAAGGCAGTTAGATTTTATCCAAAGGAGAAGTAAATTGACAGCATTATGACAGGCGACAGTGTTGCAACTTGGAGTAGGGTGCCTTGGGAGTTAGGCTCTTGCTCTCCCACAGAAACCAGGAGACAGGGGTGTCATCATCTTGATGAGTGTATTTCAAAGAGATACTTGCCAGGTCCTTGAGAAATTCCTCTTCTTAAAGCTGGAAAGAGGCTTAATTAGCTTTTAAAGGATTTATATACATTTCAAAGAGAGAGAGAGGACTTAACAATTGCCAATTTTCTAAGCGCTCTAAGCAAAGGGTGGGGGTGTGTGTATCTTCCCTTACTTTCAACTGGGAGAATTAAGCCTCTTATTTTAATTGGTGTTTGCCCATATAGTTGCAGGTCTTTGTTATTTTAGAAACAGCTAATTTACCACCTTCTCCATTTTCTTTTCCTGAGAGGACTCTTAATTTAAAGGGTTTTGTATGATCTCTCAAAAGCATTATGATCAAACCAGGGATGGTTCTTGGTAGTGAAAAAGAGATAAAACTTTAGAAGGGTATTAGAAAAATGACCTGAGACATTGTTTGTCCTTGATAGATAGAAAACCTTCCACTAAAACACCTTCACTGCCTCTACCTGCTCCTTACATATAGATCAGGGCTCTACAACATGGTATACTAGAAAGCACTGGGTAAGACACAGTAAGTTAAAACCTAATTCTGCAGTATAGGTGTATGCTATGAGCATATTGCCTTAAACTCTCCAAGCCTTAGTTTTCTCAAGCTTTTATAAGAGGTGATAATAATATCATGTTTGCAGTTAAGAACAATTATGAATATATGAATTTATAATTTATATGAACTCATGAATTTCTTGATATAGTGCCTAATTTATAGTAGAACATAACTAACTACAAATTTTGTGCCTTCTTATTTATCCTATCATTTTACTATAATGTTTATGAGTACTCTGGTTAAAGACTAAAATGTAATACATCCAGGCAGTATTGAAATGAGAAAGATGTGAGAATTATATTGTTATAAATTTTTAAGTTATCCTAGTTAATTAAATCAGCACTAAATTTTTATGTTAAAACATTTTCATTGAATGCTCTTGTGTTAGTAGTTCCTTCTTAGTCATGATTTTGTTTTCCATAGTTTCACTTACATATTTTAAACTGTCCAAAATATGAATGAAAAAAATTCAAGAAATGAGCAATTCATAAATATTTAAATTGCATGCCATTCTAGTAGTGTAACAAAACCTTACATTGTCCTGTTCTGTATTGCTGGGGACGCAAATCATCCCTTGGTCCAGTGCATTTACCCAGTATATGCTACCCACCCATTAAGCACTTAGTTTTGGTTATCAGATAGATTGTGATGGTATTGCAGTGTTTGTGTTTAAGTAGTCCTTACTTTACTTAAGAGTAGCCCTCAAGAACAACATTAGTGATTCTGGCAATCACTGACATTTGTAATATGCCCAATAGAAATTGTTAAGTGCTATTATTAAATAAAAATATTAAAGTTTAGTTCTTGACATAATAAAGAAAAAAAAAGTCATATGCTGAGGTTGCTAAGGTCTATGGTAAGAAAAAATACTCTGCTGGGTACAGTGGTGCATGCCTGTGGTCCCAGCTATTTGGGAAACTGAGGTGGAAATATTACTTGAGTCTGGAGTTCAAGGCCAATTTGGGCAACATATTGAAAGCTTTAAAAAAAGAAAGGAAGAAAGAAAAGAAAGAGGAAAAGAAATAATAGCAACAACAAAAGGTCTATCAGTGAAAAAGGTAAAAGAAACATGTTACTTTTGCTATTGTACTTCAAACTACAAAAGTTATGAACACAGTGCACAGTAAGTGTTAAGTTCTGATGGATTACATGGTGAATTTATGTACATATATATGTATAGGAAAAACACAAGATTTAGTACCACTGGGGTGCTCACTGGGGGAAGTGGAATGGATTCCCGACAGATAGGGAGGGGTATACTGTTTATCAGCCTTTTTCTGACTATAGATGACCTAAGCCTTGTAAATGGATATTTATATTAAAATTAATTAAACATAGATAAGCATTAATAAAGAATCAAAGTCATTAGCAATAGGC
Organism: Glaucomys volans; assembly: GCA_020662805.1. Classification (NCBI taxonomy): domain Eukaryota; kingdom Metazoa; phylum Chordata; class Mammalia; order Rodentia; family Sciuridae; genus Glaucomys; species Glaucomys volans. Next base: position 396,836 of record JAJEJO010000195.1, on the reverse strand, counting down.
AAGGTAAAGAAAGAGAAAGGTAGAAAGAGAGGGAGAGAGAAAATAAAGAGAGCAAGGAAAGAGGAAAGAAAAAGAAAGACCAAAAAGAATGTTTAATGCACCACCAAAATAGATGCATCCATTGTTTTTCACAGGAAAAAGCAAAACAATTTGGACCTCCTTATAGTTACTTTATAGTTCAGTCCATTGTCAAATTTGAATTACATGAAAGAAAGAAAGAAAGCAAAATGTTTATTTTACTTGTTCAGATCCTTGAAAATCTTAATCCAGCTTTGTTCAAGTACAGTTAAAAAAATGAAATTTGGCCAGGTGCCTGTAATCCCAGCACTTGGGAGGCTGAGGCAGGAGGATCGCGAGGTCAAAGCCAGCCTCAGCAACTTAGCGAGGCCCTAGGCAACTCAGTGAGACTGAGTTGTATAAAATACAAAATAGGGCTGGGAATGTGGCTCAGTGCTGGAGTGCCCATGGGTCCAATCCCCAGTACCAAAAAAAGAAAAGGAAATTTGCCTAGTAACTCATTATTGGTACATTTCAAAATGTTGATAGTATGTGTCCTACTAAAGAAGAATTAAAGGAGCAAAATCTCTCCTTTTCTAAATTCTGGGTCTTCACATCATACTTAAAAAAAATTGATAACAATTGGTGACTAGTTATTTGAAGTTTGTTGACCAACTATAAAAAGTTGGTAATTTTGATGAGCTTCAGATCAATTAGTATCTAAAGTACTATGCTATTTTACCTGATTACTTCACTGCATATATGGTCCTCCTTACTGTAGTATACTTAGTAACATCCATCTGCTTCGTGTATGCCAAAATAACTGGGAGACATAAATAATACCAGTGCAGAAAGTGTTCAGCATTCAACAATATTTATTGAAAGAGTGACACAAATGTTCCACAACAAATGCTACTCTCAAGTACCATGCTCCTTAGAGAATATGCTACATATTTTCCAAATGCTTTCATTTTTACATTGCCTTCCAATGAAAGTGTCTATTCAAGGACCAAGCAAAGAAATAAATAGTGCCATATCTTTCTCTCAAAATTAAAGCATCATAACTTTTTGTATAGTATTTATGAAGTATTTTATCAAGCTTTTCATTCCTAAAAGCAAGCTGAGCTATTGAATCTAACATAGTAGAGGTTAGAACACAGAAAATTGGTAATGCAATCATTGCATTAAGTTGGGCATAAATTTTACTTGTAGCTCTGGGTTGTGTATTCCTTATAGCTAATAACTCATTTATGGGCTCATGAGACAACTATTGTGAGTATGTTATTTATAAAGCCAACTGGAATTATTCGTTAGCATGAGGGAAAACACCAAAGCTTCAGTAAGCTGGTGCTTATTATGATGGGACTACATAAAGGCAACAAGGGCAGTTAAATTAGCTTCAAATCTCTGGTGGTTTTTGCCTTGGCGTTGGAAAAACCCAGGAAGATTTCTGCTTGCTAACATTCATACATAAGCTAATAAAGCAATACACAAAGTCTCTGTATGTGTAGGTTAAGAATAGATTTCAGATCTGTCCCATCTTCCAGTTTTTCACCACCAACGTAACCTAAAACAGTTGCCAGCTTATTATGTACTATGTACTTCAGGCTTTTGACACTGTCATTAGGAATCCACTTATTCATCATGTTCACATTTTTATTTAATCCCCAATGTTTTCTCAAAGTTTTTCCAATGACAGAACTGGAGAGGTACATATTATAATTTCAAGTACTAATGCTGCCCTCTGATTTTCCTCACTGTAGTTCAGATAGTCCCTCGATTTCTTACTGTGTCACCTATTTAAAGCACACACCCAGTGGTCTATGTTAGGGCCCTGCTTCCTAAACCTTATTGACCATTCACTCCTCTGAAGAACCTGTTTTATAGGATAACTGTAGAAGTTCTACTTTTGGTGCCTAATCATAGATATTTCTTATTACTTGAAATTATTTGTCCTTGGATTTTTCACACATTATAAGCCTCAGCTAGCAAGAACATTTTTATAATGTCTTTACCATAATGATCTGTTATGAGATATCTGATCTTACATCATAATACTGATAAAATGTGTAAGGGAATACTATATATAAATACTGTGTAGATCTACAGTTATATCTTAACTGTGCAAATTTGGGTTCTCCTCTTTCTCTCTCTTAGCCTTGGGAAGGTCATAATAATAATTGTAATAATAATAACAACTGTTTGTCTTAAATGTTTCCTGTTTGCCAGGCAACACTCTAAGCCTATGCCGTGCATCCATGCCATGCGTGCGCAAACACACACACACACACACACACACACACACAAAATGAAGAGCAGGAGGGACTGTTTAGCCTATAGCCTGGGGAAGTTATTTAATCTATGGTGCAGTGAGAGGTCGGTTGTATCACATATGCAGTGGAATAATGATACCTCCTCATAGAATGATAGTGTGGATTAAATACTAATATCTGAGAGCAGAGCAGTTCTAGAGTCTTGTTTAACTTGCTCAACTCTATTAATTGGACAGCAGCAATAGGAGTTAGATGAAGGAGACATAAGGTAGAGGAGAAAGACAATGGCAAAAAAGAAACCATAATTCAAGGGCTGTAGGACAGTGATACTGATATCTTCATAGATTGCAGGTCCCTCATGCCTCCCTTTGTAAGAAGTTGCTTGCAGTGATGAATACTCTCATGGTTACAAATGCAGAATCTTTTAAAGCCTAACCTTTCATAAAAAATCTGAAGAGAGTAGAAGGCAGGGTGGGTGAAGGATGGTCAATGGGTACAATGCTACACTTAGATGGAGAAATCAGTTTGGGGGTTCTATGGCACAGGAGAATGAAATAAAGTTAATGGCATCTCAAAATAAAATAAACATAAAAAAGGGTTTTTTAATCTACTCATCATAAAGACATGATAACAGTTATGATGAAGCATATGCTAACTATCCTGATTTGATTATTACCCAATATACACATGAATCAAAACATAATATTGTACTTCATAAATATGTGCAAATATTATGTGTCAATCAAAACATAAAATTAATATAAAAATCTGCCAATTAGCCTAATATGAAGCTAAAGAAACAGAAACAATTTATTTCCAATCTTTGGCTGTATAGTTGGTTTTCAAATCAGGCATAAATGTATTGCATAGTCTTGGTGTATTGCCTGGTAAATAGGAAATATTCAAGACAAAGTAGTTATTATTATTATTGTTACTAATACAAACAAAGAAAAGCCAAATGTTTATTTTGTTTTGCTTTATCTTGGCTATTTAATACTATGAGTAGTTTACAGGATTACTACTGACCTATGATTAAATTTTAAACCATTAATTGACTATATGTGTGATATTATTATAAAAGGGGCATATTTAGGTAATTACAATTAAGAAATGATTTTTAAAGTCATATTATCTGTCGTCATTACCTCATTAGAATTAGTAAATTACAAATGAAAAAATTTTTAAAGTAGATCCTAAATATAAAGCTTAGCTTAGAATTATCAAAGAAATTTACAATTTCCACGTATTTAAAGAGATTTGTGTTTCAATATCATTAGCTGTTTGAGGTTGGTAAGAGTTCATTAGGCAATAAATGTTTTTTTTTTAATTATTTCGTTTTTGGGAATTTCATGTGTTGCTAAAGTTTTAAAAGAAAATAAACACTTGTGCACCGGACAGGGTTTTTAAAAACAGAATGAGAAAGAAACGCTGTTTCAGATTACAAAATGATTATGGCAAAGTAAGAAGTCATTTTGGATCTAATTCACTCATATTTTGCATAATTTTTAAGAAGACCCACAATGCCATGGATTTCCAGCTGTCTAAATGCCTCTCAGCCTGCTGCCTTGGCATTGCAATTGGTACTTAACAACACCGAGCCTTTTATGATTCATAAATGAGCCTTAGAAGACCTCACTACACTTTGCTTTTGCCTCTTGATTGCTCTTTTATTATATACTAAGAAGGAAATTAAATATTTCTTTTTCAGGGAATTTAAAAAGGCTCTGAGTATATCACAAAAATGGACAGACTAAGTAAAAAACAGTTTCTTCTAAATGGGTACTGAGTTGTGCTGCCATGTTGTTTTGATAGTATGTTGTTAGATTTTGGACCTTAGTTCAGCATTTTAGTACTTTCTGGTTAAAAAAAAGGGTTGGTCCCACAATCTAGCTATTGTGAATTGCACTGCTATAAACATTGATGTTGCTGCATCACTGTAGTATGCTGATTTTAAGTCCTTTGCACATAGGCCAAGGAGTGGGATTTTTTTGCATTTCTCTTGTTACTAGAGATGTTGAACATTTTTTCACATATCTGATGATTGCTCATAAATCTTCTTCTCTGAAGTGTCTGCTCATTTCCTTAGCCCATTTATTGATTGGGTTAAAAATTTATTTGTATTCTTGGTGTGAAGTTTTTTGTGTTCTTTATGAATTCTGAAAATTAGTGCTCTACCTGAAGTGCATGTGGAAAATATTTTCTCCCTCTCTGTAGGCTCTCTCTTCACATTGTTGATTGTTTCCTTTGCTGAGAAAAAGCTTTCTAGTTTGAATCTATCCAATTTATTGCTATATACAATGGAAAATTATTCAGTCATAAAGAAGAATAAAATTATGGCATTTGTAGGTAAATGGATGGAGTTGGAGAATATCATGCTACATTAGATAAGCCAATCCCCCAAAACCAAAGGCTGAATGTTTTCTGTGATAAGTGAATAATGATACATAATGTGGGGTGGGGGGGCAGTAATGGAAGAATGGAGGAAGGATGGATTGTGTAGAAGGAAATGAGGGGTTGGGGGAAGGAAAGATAATGGAATGAGACAAACATCATTACCCTATGTACACGTATACAGGGTACCCTATGTACCCTACGTACACCAATGGTGTGACTCTACTTCATGTCCAACCAAGGAAATGAAAATTTGTACCCCATATGTGTACAATGAATCAAAAAATAATAATAAAAATAAGAAAATATTCTGGAAAAAAAAGGACACCATTAATAATCACAACAGAAGCAAATGTTTGGGTAGTGGTAATATTATTAACTTTAAATTTAGAAAAAGAATAGCTAAAAAACAAAAGAGCAGATTTATTCACAATTCCTGATAACTTCAGAGTAACACATATTAACACATTTACTACCTTTGCTTCAAGTTCTGAAATTCATGAAGTATTATAGATTATGTTGAAGTTCATGGAGTTGGAGTTGTTGCTCAGTGGTAGAGCACTTGCCTGGCATGTGTGAGGCACTGGATTCAATCCTCAGCACTGCATATAAATAAATAAATAAAATAAAATATCCATTGATAACTTACAAATATTTTTTAGAAATATTGAAGTTCCTTACTCTTCATAAATTTGCTCAGCTTATTGATTTTTTAAATCTTTTGTAAAAGATTAAATTACATTTAATTACACATTCTTATTCAGATATATCCACTATAAGTTTGGTACTACCAAGTCCATTTTGGTTTTTGTTCATTTTTGCAATACTGGGAATTGAACCCAGGGCCATCCTTGGCAAGCACTCTGCCATTGCCACACCAATCCCCCAAGTCTATTTTGCATGTGTTCCTCAGTAGTATTTTGTAATAAGGAATATTGAATAATGGTTTTAACCAGTTTTCTACTGATGGACATTATCTTATTTTGCAATTGTATAATAAATTATTGAATAAATGTCCTCCTTGCATATTAGTAAGTTTTTCAAATATGATTCTTAAATGTGTGATTTTAAAATTATCTATAGAAAATGGTTTGAACATAAATATTACCAGAAAAATTGCACAAGGATATAATTTAAAGCTTAAAAGATCCTAAAATACTAAATTGATATTGTAGGGACCCCTGCAAACAATAAATGTATAGAAGCTTCTATACATTCAGACATACGTTATATAAAATTTTGTCCCATAAAACAGTAAGCAACAAAACAGTACCAAACTGCAGGACACTGAAACTTGCTTTTCAAAAGCTTCTTAAATAAACAAAGAAAAACCGATTAGAATTGAAAAGTCTTCAAATTGAGAATTAATGACTCAAGCAAATACATTCTAATGCAAAATGGAAAGTATAAATATAAATTAGGAGCAAGGGTATTCTTGGAGGAAACTGTCCATATGAGCATATCCAAATATCTAGGATTATTCAAAGTCAACAAACAAAATGTTTGTATTTGATTCAGAGAGTGAATTTACAGTGACACTACTGGAGTAGTGGGCTGGAAAATTTGTTTATCTGTGGTGTATGGAACATCTGTGTGTTTTGAAATAATAAGCACTGATTTGCATCTATTATTATAAGAAAAATGGAATAAATGTAACTGAAAACAGATATAAACAAATATGGCATTCATAAGGTGACAGTTTCTTTAGAACAGAGAAAAAAATCTAAACAGAAACAAAACAAAGAAAAGCCCTTAAACAAAGGGTTTGAAAGATTTTAATAAAAGGAAAAACAGAGCACAGAATTTCCTATTAGATAAAATATCATTTCTTTGTTAACTGTGACTGGATTTTCATTTCACAAGAAATTATTTGAAGTTTCTTTTCAAAGTGAATTTGAATAATGGAAAAATACAATTGTTACATGAAGATATTATCCATGATATCCCTAAATAGAAGTATAACTAAGTATTAAAATTCAGCAATTTTGTGTCAATCACAGTTTTACCTACATAAAAATAAGCATAAATTCTAGGTGAAATATACATATAATTATTTTTTATACACTTCAGGTCATGCCGCAACAGAGCTTTTCTCAAGTGTTTTTGGAAACTGGAGGGGTATACCTAATTCTGTTTGGGAGGGAAAGGGTCACAGAAGTTAAGCTTAAAGTATAGGAAAATGACAGATGCTTTTTTGAAGTCACTATTTTTAGTGCTGCAGTTAATTTCAGCACATAATATACCTGAGGGATGTTATTTTATATAACATCACACATGACTGAAATAATGAACTGTAACTTGTTCAGGTTCATTTAAAAGTATGGAAAGACAATTTAGGAGAAACTATGATCTCATTCAGGAAATTTTAAAGAGCAGATTAACATAAATTTTAAAAAGTTTCTAATCTCTTTACTTAAATATGAAGAAAATGGATCTATTTTTAATCAACTAAAAATATATGGAAAGTTCTTTGGTTTGTAGTATGAATCACACTAATACTAACTAATTGCGTTGTGTCAATATCAGGTCCTTGCCTACATATTTTTGTGATCACTTCTAATTGTATTTTATGGTTTCCTGGCTCTTGTGTGCATTCAGTTTGCTAGTGATATAGCCATTGAACTGCAGTTTATTTTTTAGATATTTAACCATAATCAGATTATTGTGATCAAGTTTTGTGAATATTAACAGCTGGTATATGATGCTTAGAAAAATTGATTTGAGGTGCATTGCAATATATTAGTTTTATAAGTAAAGTTGGCCAAATTGACCAGGGCAGAAAAAATAAAATTCATGCAGTCAACACATTTTATATATTAATATAGATCATTTGTAGATCAGACTTGGATCACTGGTAGATCAAAGGTACTGAGTATGGGACTCATTCAGTACAAATTCATTTATATGTTTATGTGACAATACTTAATTTAAAATTGCAGAATGTAAACCTATCTTTCATGTTCTTTTATTTTCTCTTCTCTTCACAGTATGAGACTATTATAAACTTTACATTGTACCTGTCATTACCTTAAACCGTAGCTATGATACCATCACAGATTCATTCTTTTTTTTTTTACACAAATTTCTAGGAGTTTTTAATCTAAATTAACTGTTACACTTCTTGATTTTCAAGTTGAAAGATTATAAAAACCTATATATTTCAATTGCATGGCAGTAAATACAAAAGCATTTTAAACAACTGTTGAGCAAAATTTAAAAAAATCTCAGGTGAGATTGTTGAGATTAGTTAAGGTTCAAATTTTCAAGTGGAAAATAAATAATAGACATGGAATAATTTATGAGGGCATTATAAAACATACAAAGTCCCAATTGTAAACACATAAGTAAATAATTTCAAATGCATATTAAACAGATACTATTGGATTATCAGACAATATATGGCATGAAAAAATGAAGGCATGTATTAAAAAAAATTCAGGGTAAGGTATTTAAACCAAGTGGCTTTGCCCTTAAAGTCCCCCAAATAAACATGCACAAGTTAGAATTTTCATTATCATTTTGGTATAACTCAAATGGAATTTGATTGCATATATTCTATAATTAAACTAGTTAAGAGAGTAAGATATGTTGGTCAGCTGAGAGTTTAACTTTAGCATCTTCATACAATCTTTCTGGAATCTTTCAGAAATTTCTGAGTCTATATATTTGTTATGCAGGATATTAGTGTTTATTATGCATGTATTTAAGGGTTATTGAACTAGCCAAACAATTGCCTGACTTTACAAAGAGATATATTTTCAATGTGAGTGCAGGAGGAACAGGACTTCTTGGTCCTCTTAATACTAGCTGATGGGTGCTATTAGAAAACTATTAACAAATCAGTAGACAGGAGACAGCATACAGCCTGGGTAAACAAATCTATTGTTCTGTATGATGGAGCTTTTTCTTTCTGTGTACTAATGTAGGGAATTAGTACTAATTGAGAATTCTTGCATTCTTGCACAGGTATAAAATAAACACATACTACTTCTTTCTTTCAATTTGTTAGGTGGACAATTATACTTCTGATCAGACAAAACAAAAATATCTCAAAAATGTTATATAGCAATTGAATGGGTTGCTATTTTTTTTAAAGAAAAATCTACTACTTTCCTCCTTTATTTATTTATTTTTTTAACTATTAAGAGCATTCCTTTTTATATTATTGAAGGATTTCTGGGAGGTATTTACTTTTCCTTGAACAAAGAGCATTAATGGAGAGGGAACTGCTGATTTTTCCTCCCTATTTAAAAATATTTTTATAGGTGTATATTAATTATACAGAATAGTGGGGTGTGTTTCATTGTGATATATTCATGCAAGCATATCACATAATCTGACCATTTCACTCCCCAATACATACCCTTATCTTTCTATGTGCCCTCCTGTTGGTCCCTTTCTTCTACCCTGTCTCACTCTACTTTCTAATTTCATGTTGTTTTTTTCCTTAACTCTATTTTCCTCTAGTCTCCACATATGACAAAAAATATGTATTTGTCTTTCAGAATCTGGCTTTTTTCACTTAACATAGTACTCTCAAGTTCCATCAATTTTCCTGCAAATAACATAATTTCATTTTTCATGACTGAATAAAACTCCATTTTGTATACATACCACATTTTCCTTATCTACCCATGTGTTGACAGACACCTAGACTGATGCCAAAATGTGGTTATAATGAATTATGTAGTGATAAACTTGGATGTATGTATGTATCTCAAAAGTGTGCTGACTTTAAATAAGTAATTCTTTCAGATAAATACTGATGAGTGGTATAACTGGATCATATGGCAGTTCTATTTTTAGTTTTTGGAGGAACCACCAATTGATTTCCATATTGAATATACCAATTAATATTCCCACTGTGTACAAGAGTTCCTTTGCTCCTGCATCCTCACCAGTATTTATTACCATTTATATATTTGATGATTGCTATTCTGATGGGGATGAGGAAGGAGTTCCAATTCAATTTTTATTCACATTTACTTGATGGCTGAAAATGTTAATAATTTCTTCCTATAGTTATTGGCCATTTGTTCTTATTCTGAGAAGTGTTTGTTCAGTTCATATGTCCACATGCAGAATGAATTTTTTTTGTATTGAGTTTTTTAGTGTGGCATATATTCTTTATATATTTCCTCCATTGGAAATATAGCTGGCAAAGATTTTCACACATTCTATATGCTGTCTCTTCACTCTACTAATTGTTTTCTTTGCTTTGCAGAAGCTTTTTAATTTGATGCTATCCCACTTACTGATTATTACTATTATTGTCTGAGCTACAAAGTCATATTCAGGAAGTCCTTGCCTGTCTCTATATTTTGAAGTCTTTCTTTTGTTTTTTCCAGTAGTTCCAAAATTTCTGCACTTACATTTAGGTTTTTGATCCATTTTGAGTTGACTATTATGCAGGATGAAAGATGAATTGTAGTTTCATTCTTCTAACGGCATAGATCCAGTTTTTCCTGCACATTTTGTTAAGGAGGCCATCTTTTCTCTAACATATGCTTCTAGCACATTGGCACCTTTGTCAGATGACTGTAGCTGTGTGGTTTTCACTTTTTTTCAATTTTATTGATCTATATGTCTGTTTTTATGCCAATACCATGATGTTTTTGTTACTATGGATAAGTTTAAAATCAGTGGATTTTGGATATAATTTAAAATCAGTACTGATGAGTGGTATAACTCATCAGTATATAAATTATATTATGGATATAATTTAAAATCAGTACTGGTCTGTTGCTTAGGATGCTTTGTCTGTTCTGGGTCTTTTGTCATTCCAGGTAAATTTTAGGATTTTTTTCTAGTTCTGTGAATATTATTATTGGTATTTTAATGGGGAATACACTTACTCTGTAGCTCACTTTTGGTAATATGGCCATTTTTAGAATATTAATTATGCTTATCCATGAACATGGAAGGTCATTCTATCTTCTAGTGTCTTCTTCAATGTCTTTCTTTACTCAGGATTCTATAATTATTGGTATGGAGGTTTGCTACTTCTTTAGTTAGATTTATTCCTACATGTTTTGGGCTTTTTCCAAAATAGTGTAAATGGAATTGTTCCCCTGATTTCTTTCTCAGGGATTAATAGTTATAAAAAAAAAAAAACTATTGATTTTTGTTTGTTGATTTTTGTATATTGCTAATTTACTGAATATGTTTATCTGTTCTATGAGTTTTCTGATGGAACTTTTAAGATTTTCTAAGTATAGAATAATATAATTTGCAAACAGTGATGATCATTCCTTTCTTTCTTGTATCACTTTTATTTCCTTGTCTTGCCTAATTTCTCTGGTTAAAATTTTAAGTACTGTATTGAACAGTAGTTACGAGAGTGGACATCCTGGTCTTGTTCTTTGTTTTAGGGAAATTATCTCAGATTTTTCCCATTTACTATCATGTTGGCTTTGAGTTGTCACATATAGAATTTGTGATGATGAGGTAAGTTCCTTCCATCTCTAAGTTCATCACAGTTTTTTTTTTTATCATGAAGGGTTATTGAATTTTGTCAAAGACTTTTCCGCATATTTTGAGATGATCTTATGGTTTGTCATTGATTCTATTTATGTGTGATATTATGTTTAGTGATTTTCATATGTTGAACTGTCCATGCATCACTGCAATGACATTGATTTGTTCATGGTATATATTTTTAATGCATTATTACTATTTTAAGCAGTTTCAATATATTAAGAATTTCTGCATCTATATTCATTGAGGATATTGGTTAGCAATTTTATTTTCTTGGTGTGTATTCATCCAATTTTGGAATCAGGGTGATACTGACTTTGTAGCATAGTTTAGAAACATTCATTCCTTTTTATCATGGACTTAACTGAGGAGCATTTGTGTTAGTTCTTTAAAGGCATTATAAAATATAGCTGTGAATCTGTTTATTTCTGGTTGGAAGGGTTTTTATTAGTGTTTTGATTTTATTGTTACTAATCTATGTAGGTTTTATATATCTTATTTATTCATTTTATTTCTTAGATTTTACAACTTAGTGGAATGTAAGTTTTTAAAATAATCTCTGTGATCTTCCTTGGAATACCCCTTTTTTATATACAATTTTATTAATTCGAGTCTTTCTTTTTGTTAGTTTGGCTAAGTGTTTCTAAAACTTGTTTATATATTTAAAGCACCAACTCTTTAGTTGAATCTTTGTATTATTTTATGCTCTATTTTATGTATTTATTAAGCTCTGATCTTCATTTTTTCTTTTGTTTTACTGGTTTTTCACTTAATGTGTTCTTATTGTTCTAAGAAATTGAGATAGATCATTAAGATATTTAATTGAGAGCATTTGACTTTTTTATATAGGCACTACAAGACATCAACTTTACTCTTAGAACTGCCTTCACTGTATCTCACAAGTTTTCATATGTCGTATTTCTACTCTCATTGGAGTTATGTATTTTTAAATTTCTTCCGTGATTTATTTGATGAGCCACTTATCTTTCAAAAATGTACTGTTCAATTTCTATGTGTTTGTATGAGTTCTGCTGTTTATCTTGCTATTGATCTCTAATTTTGTTCCATGTGATCCGATAATATTTAAGGAGTTGTTTCAAATTTTGTATTTTCCAAGTTTTTTTTGTAGTTTAATAAATGATCTATTTAGAAGAAATGTCCACGTGTAGCTGAAAAGAAAATTATTTAGCTCTTGTTGGTTAAAATACCTGTAAATGTCTGTTAAGTCCATTTAGTCTATAGTGCAGTTTAACTCTATAGTTACTTTGTTGTTGTTTTTTTTTTTTTTTTTTTTTTTTGGAATGACCTATCTGGTGAAAATAGTGTATTAAAGCCATCAACTATTATTGTATTGGATCCTATCCATCCCATTATATGTTGTGGTTTTAGTTTTATGAAGTTGAGGGCAACACTATTAATGGCATAAATATTTATAATTGTTATGTCTTCTTCTTGGATTGTTCCTTATACCAATTTTTAGTAATAGAGTTGGGTTTTATCTTTTAATCCAATCTACCAGTCTTTTAATTGAAGCATTAAACCCATTAGTATTCAATGTTTTTATATAGAAGTATGTATTCTCTCATTTTGTTTTTGTTTTCGTTTATTCTTTCTCTTTATTCATTTATTTATTTAGGTCATAGATGGACACAATACCTTTATTTATTTATTTTTATGTGGTACTGAGGATCAAATCCAGTGCCTCACACATGCTAGGCAAGTGCTCTACCACTGAGCCACAATGCCAGCCCCTCATTCTGTTTTATTTCTAATGTTTGTTTTTTTCCTAATTCTCATTTGATTACTGTTATAATGAGTTTTATTCTTTTCTACACTCTCTTCATTATTTGTATCTTCTTTGTGGAAAATTTCTTTAAGTATCTTCTAACTTTGTAATGCTAACTTTGTGGTCAGGGATTCCCTTACTTTATATTTATCTTGGAAGACTTAATTCTTCTTTAATTTTAAAGGAGAGATTTGCTGGATATAGTAATCCAGGTTGGTAGTTACTTTCTCTCAGTGCTTGAAATACATCATTCCATCCCCTCTTGACCTTTTCAGTTTCTTACAAGTAATCTGCTATTGTTCTGATGGATTTGTCTTTTATATGTGATTTGACATTTCAATGGCTTTTAAAATCTTTCCTTGCTCTGAATTTTTGGCATTTTAATTATAATATATCATGGTGAAATTCTCTTTGTGTGTATTTGGAGAGCTAAAGAATTCCAGTTACTGAATATCCATTGCATTCCCAAGATTTGAAAGTTTCTTCTATTATTACATTGAATAAGTTTTTTTATGTCATTAGCCTGTATCTCCACTCCTTTTATAAGATACATGAACCCTAAATTTGATCATTTAATGTTGTCCCAGTGCTCTTATATATTTTGTTCATAATTTATTTTTATCATTGTTGTTATAATGTTCTATTGTATTTATTTCTTCTTTAATCCCCCACAGGCTTTGTTCTGCTCAATTCAGTCTTTTTTGTGAGATTGTTAAATGTGTTTTTTATTTGATTTATTGAGTTTTCATTTTCAAGATTTCTGTTTCATTCTTTTTTAGACAGTATATCTCTATCAAAATGTTCTTTCATATTTTGTATTGTCTCACTTCAATCCTTAGTTGCTATTTTAATTCATGCAACATTTTGACAATCAATTTTTTTAATTCTTTGTCCAGCATTTTCTCCATTTTGATACCTGTGGATTCAGTTGTTGGAGATTTTTTAGTTTTTATAATTATCTTATTATTTTCTCATGTTTCCTATAAGTCTAAGTTGAGATTTGTAAATCTATTAAGATGGATATCTCTTCCACTGTTATGGAGGGTCTTTTTAATAAGATCCTTTCTCTTTATGCTCTTCCCCAGACTGGAGGTTTATCTCATCTTCTATGAACCCACTTAACAATTTCAAAATGATATATTCCGTTCCCAGGAGTGCTTTGAGAGGAAAGAATACCCATCAATATCAGCAATAATTTGACAGAAATCTCATACCAACATATAATAAAAACTTCTCGAAAATGCTCTGTACAACTCCATTTATCAAAGAGAAGGAAAGGGCATTAATAACATAGAAATCTTTGAAAAATCAGGCATTAAAGAATATAAAATTTATATTAAATTATAGAAAGTATATAAAAGAAAAAGCAAATAAATACTGGAAAAGAAGAAAGCGGAAAAATGCAGTGAAGTGGGGGAAAGAGACAGAAGAAGAAATGAGAAAAGGAAGCAAGACAAAACAAAATGGTGGAGTATAAAATGAGAAAGAAAAACCTGTGTGAATACATCCTATTAATGAATTAACTTAAAAGTAGAGGCAAGAGAAAATGCATATTTTGTATGTAAGTATTCATAGCAAATAATGAGTCAAATCAAAACAAACCAACACAGAAGGCAATATCAGTGAAATCAGAAACTCACACTGAAAATACTAAAGTTTTATCTTGCCAAGGGTTCCAAGGTAGAGGGAATACTTTCGTGGACTTCCACATTTGGAATGCACTAGATGTTGGAGTTAGGAAAAGTATTCAAAACTCAGAGGCACTTCCTCTGAATATCTCTGGGCATGGAGGATGCAACACTGTACTGGCATGGACTGTCAAATATTTACTTTTTCCTGTATCTAGATCAGATTCTGCTTAGGGGGAAAATAACACAATCAAAACTCAGGCTCTAAGGGGATGGTCCCCACTCAGATCAGAGAGGCCCCCCTCTGGAAGGAGCTCTGCATTGTGAATGCACAAGCCCTGGGCCTGATGCTCTTTATCCAATCCTTGGTTGCCCTTGGCTGTTGCTGTTAAGGTGGCTCTGTGAGCTCTGCCATGAACCTGGTAGCTATAGAGCTTCTTGCTTATGCAGAGGTGATGGTGTTGGAGAATTCTCAGCATTCTGGTTGGAACTTTGCATGAAAGGGAGATTTTGTGTGTGTGTGTGTGTGTGTGTGTGTGTCCATCCGTTCCTGGGGAGATCTGGGTGTGGGTGGAAAAGGACATTGTTTCTGGACTCCGAAATGCCCCAGCCTACCCTGCTCCTGATCTGGCCTTCAGCTTACAGTAATCTTACTGTAAATATTACTTAGAGGATGAGCTGCAGCAGTGTCCTCTATGGCAAAACTTGCTGCTATATATAGAAGAAATGAAGATGTATTTGTCTTTCCTGAAGTAGTAACTTTAATGCAACTTTTATAAAATGGCTTCCTGCCACACCTTTCCACTCCTAGTCAAGAGAATCAGGGCGATTCTCACTGACCATGGAACCATTCAACTGATGCATACAATCAGTTATGTTCAGCCTGATTTTCTTTTCAACTGTTTCTGAAGCAAATTTTCCAACCTCGCCTCTTCTTTCTCTTTTTTCTTTTTCTGTCCTTCCCTGCAACCTGTGCCAGCAAAGTGGCAGAAGGTTTGGACCTGAACTGTTGAACTATTTCGTTCTTTCTGTTTCGGTAACCAAAATCTCTGAGTTGTTCCAAGTCTGTCAGTCTAATATTGAACCTCAGTGTACGCCCTCCATCAACCACCTCAGCGTGTAATTGTTCAGCTGTTTCCTATTCAGAGTTTGCAGAGGAGCCAGAGTTTGTAGGCTCCTATTCTATCATCTAGTCCTCCTAACACAAGCACTTTTCTTGGTTTTATCAATAAGGGATTAGTAAAGCATCAATAAACTACTTTTATGAAAGTTTTATTTCTAAATTTATTGTCTAAATTTGCTTCTTTCTTTTTTTTTGTTGTCTTGTGTTTTCTTTGGCTTGAGTACTTTTTCTTTTGACTCATTATATTCCTCCTTCAGTTTGCACTTAAGAAGTTTATTTTTATTTATTGTTTTAGTGACTTTTATGGAAATTTTAACAAGTAAAACTAACAAGCTATTAACTTATCAATATTTGACCTTTCTGAAAATCAATACAATGACCTTAGAAAGCTTAAACTTCAGCCACCTGCTGAAATCTAATTTTAGTTCTAACCTGATTCTCATTTACCATCACAAATAATCTAATAATATTATTTATAGAATCATTATTAGCTTATACTGAAGATTTTTTGAACATATGTCACACATCCATTTGATTTACTCATTTATTGTCTATTCTGTTTTGTATCACAGACCTATCGGATCATATTTTCTTCTAGAATCTTCTCCTACATACACACACACACACACACACACACACACAATATAAGGACCTCTCACTTTGGAATAATCATTACAAATTTAAATGCAATTTGAGCTACACATAAACTTTGAAGTCAGTATTTGATAAATCAATATTTAGGAAGAAGAATAGGTGAATTTATTCTTTATGTAAACACTAAAGTTAGGTTGAAACATGAGATTGCTCTTTGAAGTTGAAAATGAAATATCAAGAACTTAATATGATCCAATCTGTACATTTTCCTCTCTCATGATGTTATTAAAAATTTTGCATAAGGTTTTCTTACCTTGTACCTGAATGTATAATCTTAAATATTACTTTAAGAGCAACTCTAAATTCTTTACCTTAGGTTATAATTCTGAAATTTCACAAGCTTCCTTAAGTCCCTGGGACTAGTTAAATTAAGAACCACTCTACGTTATTAAAATGCAGTTTCCTAAAAAAACAAACAAAAACAAAACAAACACTCACCCCCCCAAAATAAAACCCAAATAGTCCCACACAAAAACCTCATCTCTGCAGCACTGTTCAGTACCCACATATTCTGAAAGTGCCAGAGACCTGTCACCACTGTTTAAACCTTGGCAAAGTTCAAAGAGAGCTCATCAATGCACAGTGAGAATTAATGTGCACTACTCATTACCCTGCTGAGACCCTTTGTTAAAACAGTCAATTTCTATGCTGTTTGTAAGACTGTGCAGTTGTAATCCCTGGATAACTGCCAGGAATAGCCATAGTAACAAAATACCCAGTGTCCTTCTGTTTTCAAATCAATCTGTCATTGTGTGGAGAATTTTTTGAATTATGATGAATCTTATTGCCAGCCAGAGCTTTTAGGTTATTTTACCATCTTAAGTGGACAGTATTTTCTTCCTATGTATATGTTATTTTCTCGATAGAATCATTTTCAAACATTTCTTCTTATACATTATTATGTTCAGATTTGTCACAACAACTGAGGTCGAACTGGCTAGTTAAAATGAAACATGGAATGGGCATGCAAATAATTATGATCTGATATGTTTACATATTGTCTTTATATAAATCATGGTATATTTAAAAATAAACAAACGATCTGCACAATTATTTTAAAGACATTGATGCAATATTACAACTATACACATGCCATGTTTTTATATATTCATATTTATGCAGAAAGTATCTGTGTATGTGCTTATGTATGTCTACATATAAACATAATGTGTGTATCTGTGTACTAGAATCAATTTTGCAAGAATAAAAATATTTGAGCACCCAATTGGTATTTAAATAAACAAAGATTCAATGTTGCAGTCAAGGACAATGCCTTATGTTTAAAAGTCACTTAAACTCAGATAATTTAGTGAAGATTTGACACATCTGTATTTGATTTCCTCAATGACATCTTTACTTCATTATTTCTTAACACTTTTTCATACTATGTCCAGTCCACCAAATGTGTTTGGTTTTTAAAAATCTCTAAAAATGTCCTGTAGAATGACTGGAGACAGCCAGTTTTCCACATCTTCCTCCATTACTTATTACAATTGTGATCTTGAGTAATGTGTGTAAGTTCGTTCCCCGAACCTTGCTTATCTTATTTTAAAAAGGTCATTGATAAATAAATATACTTTATAGTAAAGGTTAAACAAGTTAAAATATATGACATGCTTCGAATAGCACCATTATAAGCACTCAATAATTATTAGTTGTCATTAGTTTGTTTTTCTTCATAGAAATATTAGCAAAATCTCTGAAATGGGAGAAAACAAAGTCAGGCATCTATCTGCCAGTTGCCCATTCCCCATGGAAATTATGAATAGAATAAACAAATAAGGAAATCTCTGCATTCCCACTGGAATTTAGGGGTGGAATCATCCGTATGGTAAATTTTTTTTCTGCATTTAGTAAAGTACAAACAAGAGTAGAAGGTTATAGCCAGTTGCACTCATCAAATCTGTGTGTCTAAGAATTTAGTGGAAAACCATAGAAGATTAGAAAATATACCTCACATATTTAATAAACAGTGAAAAATTGTAAGTATCTCAGATCTATTTAACTTTCTTTGTAAATTTTTTTCAAATTCCAGAATACACTGGGCTGTGTTGACTTTGTTCCAATCCTACTTACTGCTCTTTCCCATTCTTCAAAGTCATTCACAATACTCTCTGGATGCCTCTACTATTTCATCATTAATAATCTCCTCTCATTTCCAATCTCTTCCTTGATTATTTGCAGTCCTGTTTGGCCTCTCTCCTGCTGCATCTATTCACTCTGGAGCCTGTCTATGCTGGTTCTCTATCACTCTCTACTTTGAGTCTAGTTCAGATCCTTTTGGCTGCCTGGATTAGACACATGTTCTAGATTATTCCACTATAGCAAGATAAAACATTTAGTAATTTATACCTACAGAGATTGTTTCTCATTCCCTATATATAGATAACAGGTCATCTGTGGGCTCTAATCCATGCTTTGTCACTCAAGGACCCAAGTTAATAGAGTAACCACAACGTGACACACTTTCTCTTCTGGGAACTGAAAGGAGGGCTTGTAATGAATTGTACAGTGTCTCTTAAAAGCTTCTTCCCAGGAGTGAAAGCATGCCACTTTCTTCTGCTTCCATTCCCTTGACTGAAGTAATGCATACCATGTGCTCAACTTCTAGGGAGGAATGAAAGTGTAGTCTTCATGTACTCATGTACTCAAATTCAGACAAAATGCAACATATCTCAGTATCTAATGCTGACCATGATCTCCATAACTGTTTCAATTCCATGGTTCTTCTAGGGAGGAAACAAAACAAAACATAAAAACAATCTCCCCAAACAAACAAACAAAAGTCATGTTTTTTTAGAAGTTTATTCCTCTGGATATGCCATTCTTTTTCTTCGTGTGTTATCACCTACTCACTTCTTGATCAGAAGTATGTATTTACTGTTAATTTTGGCAACTGATTCATAGCCTTTCACTGAAATCAGTCAACTTCATTTTTCTTGGTGAATTCAGTGAACTCATGGAAGAATTATGCATCATCCTGGACACTAAACTTCTTGAACTTCTCATTTCTGGGTACCTCTCAGCCACACAGTCCTATGATTATGTCATTATCATTATTTTAATCTAACATACAATAACTTTTAGATAGATAATTGAGGTATTCATATAATTTTATTCTTTTTATTAATTGAGTTGTCCTTATTGCACTTGTTTTTGACCTTATCTAATGTACATGTTGACTAATCATTTGTTTTTATCCTCATATTTCTACCCCTCTAGACTTTCTACTTTCTACTTTCTGTGGTTGATTGATGTAGCCACTCTCTTTTGGTACTAAATTAATGTAACTTTTACTGTTTCAGTACCCACTCCCTCAAAACCTAAGCCTGTGCTAATGTCATTATCTTCTTCACTGTATCTGACTAGAATAGCAAACTCAGATGGAGAAAAAAATCACCTAACTGGCAAAAATGGAATGACCATTAGTCAACAATCTTGAGTGAACTGTCTCCACTGCCACAGATCTTACTGAGTCTCTTCAGCTACTAAATTCTCTAATATCCTGTGACAGTTCTTTAAACTCTCTTTTTTACTCCTCAAGTCTACCGATTCCTCCTCAACTTACAGTGTAAAAGCTGGTAATGTGCTTCTGAGAGAAGGAGAAGGCACTAGATGAGAATGGCTTCTCTCAACCTTCCTCCATCAAGTCCAAAAGCACTGCTTTGTTAACACACATTCTTTCCTCCATGCCTCTATATTTGATGGAGATGAAGTGCTTGCCTACTTAAGGCTATTCTTTTTATCTATTCTATTCTATTCTATTCTATTCTATTCTATTCTATTCTATTGTCTGTTTAGGGATTTTTGCACATATTATCTCTTTCTTTATCTACTCTGGACATCAACCCTTTCTCACCTGACTTTTTTTTATTTTTTAAATGATCAGATGATTTTATTTTTGAAAAGAATTTATTTCGCCTGCTAGTGACTTAGTTTTCCCTCTGAGGTAAACTTCTTTACACAATTGGCTTCACTAGCTATTTCCATTATCACTGGCCTCATCAATACTTTTTGAACTAACATGCAAAGCATAGTCAATACTCCTGTCAATGTCTTCAAGTTGCTAATCCTGTATATATTTTTCAGACTTTATCTTCATGCTTTTGTTTCTGTCTTACTTGTATTTTTTTTAAGTACTTTTGTCCATAACATTCTCCTTATTCTTTAATTGTTTCTTTTTGATCACTGCTTCTTAGTACTATTTGCTAGCTTTACATCTACTAACTTCTAACTTTAAAAGCTAACAGAGGGAGTGTGTATTACAGCAAACTTGGCAAAAATTGCTGCTTTATTTCTTGCCAAGATGGTATAGTAACATCAAGTCTGACAGATTTTCTTTGACCAATGCCTGTAACAAAATCCATATAGAACGAACAAAACTGGATCGCACTGTAAGCCTCAGATACCTGATCTAAAAGCAGCACATGTTGTTCTAGAATTATCCAGCGTTTACAAATGCTCCATGTGAAATCCAACTCTGAGGAGGCTTACTACTTAAAACCAGGGCATTAAGTGTAGCTTTCTTGCTTATGAACACAACATGGAAACACTGGAACATTAGGCTTCAATTTATTTTAAAGTTATACATCTAAGAAAAGAGAAAGACATAGATTAGCCATAAAACTAGGAATTTTGTTAAGAGAGATAATTGTTTTGGGACTAAGTAAGACATGCCATCAATATAATTATGGGATTTAAACCACAATTCACATTCAGAAAATAAAACTGTGAATTGAAAGACTAGGGAGGGAATACTGAGTTGAAGGAATAACAGAACCACTAGAAAGGTACATGTGAGGATTTATGAAAGTAAGAGAGAATTAAGGAGAGAAAAATAACAAAAATATGCAAACTTATGCTGAGACAACAATGAAGTCATGTTTTGATATGAAATGTTGTCATGAAAATTAACAATCTAAACAGTAA
Source organism: Glaucomys volans (assembly GCA_020662805.1). Lineage (NCBI taxonomy): Eukaryota > Metazoa > Chordata > Mammalia > Rodentia > Sciuridae > Glaucomys > Glaucomys volans. Next base: position 375,578 of record JAJEJO010000195.1, on the reverse strand, counting down.
ACATGAATTCAATTCTTTATATAATTCTATTCTTTATGAATTCAATTAAACTCAGAGGCACTTAACCACTGAGCCACATAAGCCTTTTTGTATTTCATTTTGAGTTAGAGTCTGCCTTAGTTGCTTAGAGTCTCACTAAGTTGCTGAGTTTGGCTTTGAACTCATGATCCTCCTGCCTCAGTCTCCTGAGCTCCTGGGGTTACAGGTATGCAATCATTGTGCCCAGCTTTTAATTCAGTTCTTATGAAGTACATTTTGTGACACTGAAAAAAGATTTTAAAGAAAAAGTCAAATGCAAAATATTTTTTAATCTATATAATTTCTATAATTATTAAAAATTGTAGAATAATCATAAATAAAAGAAAATGTTTAAATATGTTAAATAACTTAAAATGAAAATTTAAAATATGAGTTTTAAAATAGAAAACCTCAATAGACAAAGTATACTGAATGTGAAGAGAAAGTTAAATGGAGTAATACTTAACTGGTTTAGTCAACAGAAAATGGAAAATATACAAAAAGATACAACTTAAGAAAAAGTCCTAAGAGCTGTGGAGGCTAGATTGAGATACTATCCTATGCATTTAGCAGGAGTTCAAGAAAAAGATAATAGAAGGACTTGCAAGAACTGATTTTTAGGAACATTGCTGGGATTTTCTAGAATTTGGGGAAAACGTACTATTTAAATCAAAAGTCTGTACTTATAGGCAGAATAAATAAAGAATAAATCTATGCCACTGTGAAAAACACACAGGGAGAAAATATTTTTTTAAAAAAACATACATTAATTTCCAAGACATCTATTGATAAAGAATTTTAATTGTTTAGGCTAATGAAACTTCTAAAAATTTGCAGTGAGGTAGGTATAGAGATATGGTTGCAGGAAGATGAAGGACAAGGATTCCATGGACTAAGGTTTGTGATTTGAGAACACTGTCTGAAGTCTTGCAACTAATGCTTATTTGCAAATATTGAGCCAAGGATCAGATTAAGGGTCTCTCACTACCCCACTGATAGTGAATATAAAGACACAAAGCACCAAGATGTAGGAATGAGGTCAACTGTCCAAATGATGACTTGATAAGGGAGAAGAGTCTATATTATCATGAAAGTGATGCATAAAGTTTCGTGGCTCCAGAAATTGTATGTCTCCATTGTCTGACATTCCTTTCTTTGGGTAGAATGACTTGGACCCTAAAAGTTTCACTTTCAAATGGAAAGTAAAGTTCTGCTATTTCGAACAGAAATATTATATTAAAGAATTCTGCTATATAGACTTCCACGACATCTTGGTTTTACAAGTGGTAGCTTGTAAAAAAGTGGTAGCTATGTCTTTGGAGGAGTGTTCTTTCCCTCCCTTCCCACAGACTGAAATAAAGCTGCTTACCCAGTAGGGCCCTATATTCGTAAGTGCTTCTTTAAATACCTTGTGTTCGTCCACTGATAAGTGAAAATAATGTGGTGACCTTTGGGCTAGGGTGCCCATGTAACCTCAGTGTCCACAACAAAGAGCCAGAACCATACTTGAGCATTCTAATTAGAAAGCAAAACTCAAGGCTATTCCCATCACCAAGCTATGACTCCTGAGATATTGTGAATGGTCCTAATACTTGGTTCCTTTTGAAAATATGTTTTTCTTGGAGCAACTAAATATGAAAACAAACTATGACTGTTGAATGCACATTTCTGGTAACCAATGAGTTCAGAATCTGTTTATTAATTGCTATTTTGTTTTTTCTTCCTCATGGTCTCAAATATTTGATGGATCTTCTTCTAACTACTCCACCCATCTCTTCCTCATATTGATTCCTTGTGATTTCATTTTTCCTCTGGGTTATTTCTTGCTTCAAGGAAGTTTTGTATAAGTTCTGAGAGGGATCACTTTTAAATGTCTTTTCATTCCCACTCTGCCTAGTCTACTGGTAAATCCTGATTGATAGATTCTGTCATAGTGCTTCACAGCTGAGAAAATAGAAACTTATCATATTGTACTTTGAAATAAATTTATGTGAGCTTTTAAAATAAATGAAGGAATGGTGATTAATTTTTGAATTCATAAATATTTAACATTTTAATAATTTTGTTTTTGCTCCAAGTTTTACTTTTAGGTGTGAACAAAAAGATAATCTGATTGACTGTTGTTCCCTCCTATTCCTGGAAAAACTGCATGAACATATGAGAAAGATAAGAATTAGTAGCCTGTCAATCTAATAACAAACATTTCCCCCCATATAGAATTTAATATTTGATATCAAAGAGTCCATCTGACTATGCAGGTTAAAATATATTTATGAAAGATAAACTTATTTATCTTTGTTTTCAAAATATGAAATATATTGGCTGCATTTCAGAAACTAAAACCAAAGTGAAATAATCCTTTAAATTTTTACTTACTTCATGTTTTAGAGTTGGTTTATTTTCAGAAAGGATTTTGTTTTGTTGTTACTTTATAAGCTTAGGTCAAATAAAACTTTCTACCTCTGTAGTTTAGGATTTGCATTCTTAAATACAGTGACTATAAAATGCTATGGTTTGCTTTGTTGCTTATAATTGTGTTTTATTTATCTAGTGAAGGTTCATGGTGAAATTTAAATGGCATAACTTTTAAAAGGCATAGCATATGTTGTGTTTCTGTACTGAAGTAAAGAATATAGTCTCATGGTAAAATTATAAACTATGGAAATACTATAAATATATATCAAATTTTACTAACTAGAGATAGCTATTATTAACATTTTTTCTTAATTCTTCCTCTTATTGATTCCATACTTCTTAAACATATTATAGAACTTTACAAACCTGTAAAAATAGCAAAAGAAATTGAAGTTCCATATACCTATTACCAAGTTTCAAGAATTATAAATTCATGGCCTATTTCATTGTATCTTCACCCCACCAACTTCTTTCCTACTTGGACTATTTTGAAGCAGACTTGACTTTGTGTTATGTATATATTTCATTATTTATTAATAAAAGAGAGAGAGTAAAAACTAAAACTTAGACTATTATGTGCACATTTAAAAATTTCCATTTAGGTTTCTCAGAATAATCAATATCTAGCCATTATTTGATGATATATTTATGTGCATTTTCCCTTATTCTCTTGTAGTGTTATTTATGTATTCAGTATGATTTATGTGTTTAAATTTGAGATCTTTAATTTGTGGTTGGTTGATATATTTTATTACCCATTTAATTTATAAGTTACCCTTTTATTGTGGGTTTACTTAGTTGAACTAATGTTTAATATTTCACATATTAGTATACATTTGGCATGCTCCAGGTCCACTCCATTTTATTGGAAACACCAGAAAATGCTGGTTAACAATGCAAGAATAATAATCATTTCTTGTTATACTCTGATATATTTAATCATCCCCTTTTATGAGCACAATTATAGATTATGAACGATCACACAGGAAAAACATCATGTTTCAAATAGTTTTTGAACTTAGAGTTATTTCTCAAAATTACATGTCTGACATTACAGAGTTAAGTAATATAAATCTTACTTAACTAATGGTTCATTTTCATTCAATATAAAATATTCTTTGCTTATCATCTGTCTTGAATTCTACTCTATGTGCTATTAGATTTTTAATTTTATAATTAAAAAGTATCTCTGGGTTCAAAGTGACAAAAGGAAGGCAGGCAAAGAGAGAGGAAGAGAAAAAAATGAGGGAAGGATTAAGGAAAGATGGAGGGAGAGAGGAAAAAGTTTGGATATAATGATCCATAGAATGTCTCACCCTTTTCTTACAGACCTTTCTTTGTTTTTTCCTTCTTTTTATCTAATATATATAAAAAGGGCTATCACAACTACGGCAATTACTAATTTTTGCTTGCTCTTTGATGCTCTGTTGTTTAACCTTTACATTTAAATTTACCTATGAATAACTCCAACATCTTTACATGTGTCAACATACTAATAAACAGTGAAAATGGTCTTAATTATTTATTGAGAAAGGAGGGAGTGGTCTCATCTGTTATTATAATTAGAAAAAATATTAATTAGAAATAATTAATAAATAATTAATGAATAATTAGAAAAAAATAAATATAATGGAGAGAATTGCTCTTTGTTGATGATATTTGTGGAAAACCCAGAATTTGCTTTTATTTATCAAGAAGATATTTTTGTAGGGACTAATATGAAAAGTCATAGATGAGGTAGGAAAATGGTCATATCACAAGTTCAGAAATACTGTGTACAATGTGTTCAATGTTATTTTCTATTAAATACATAATTCTGAGTTACCATATCATGGGGATGATGTTGTTCTCAAATATTTAATGGGCAGTGTGGTATATTAAAGGCACAGTACAAAAGCACAATTTTCTTTATTATTATTATACTTAACATTTATATAAATTAAAGGAATTTACTATGAAATGTCCATGCTTTCAGACATCCTGTATTGATTATGTCCACCCACCCTTTATCTACCTTTGGCACTCTCTGTAGTACCCTTCTAAGTTCCTAGTAATACCTCTTCTATGTTCAGTTCCTGCCTTTCATTTGTTTCTAGATACAGGAGAACATGTAGTGTTTGTTTATCTGTGCCTGGCTTATTTAATTTAATACAATGTCCTCCTGTTGAATTCATTTTCCAAAAATTTCCAAGAAGATTTCATCCTTCTTTACAGTCAATAATATTCCATTATGCATTCATACCTTATTTTATTATCAATTCACCTGTCCAAAAGTACCTGGGATCATTCCATATCTTCATATGGACATTCTATATGTGCATAGTTGTGCATCATGTGACAATAAACATGGGCATGTAGACATCTCTTTTGCATAGCTTTATTTCCTTTTGATGTATACCCAGGGGTGTATAATGGGATCATATGGTGGTTTTTCTTTTTCTTTTTCTTCTTGAGAAACCTCCATATTGTTTTCCAGAATAGCTGACTAATAATTAACATTCCCACCAACAGTGTAGAGGGTTCCTTTTTCTTCATATCTTTTCTCATAACAAATAGTTTCTAGCAGCTAAATTTGGACAATCTAATTTGTAGAGGTTACATGTATAAGATAAAGATGAAAGAATAAACTTAACAGTAATATTGCGTTTTAGCAGAGAAAAACACAGAAAGATTGAAATTAGATTTGCATTGACACAAATTTTCTCTCCCTCCTCCCTTTCTTCTTCCCTTCTCCCTTCTCCTCTTCATCTCCTTCCTCTTATTCCTCCTAGTCCTCCTTTTCTTTCCCCTTCTTCTTATACTAGGGATTGAATCCAGGGTGCTCTACCACTGAGCTAAACCCCTAGTCCTTTTTGATATTTTATTTTGAGACAAAGTCTCATTAAATTGCTCAAGCTGACTGATCCTCTCCCATATCCTCCTGAGTAGTTGGACAGAATGTACCAATATGCTTGGTTTATGAATTTTCCCTGGTGGAATCTGAATACTTTTGTCTATGTAGTTTAATTGTAGGTGGTGTCTGTATACATTCATAGGATTTTCTGGAGAGGATCCACAGGATGTTGAAGTGGGAGGAGATAGGGAAAACTAATAAGTGTTCATCCCTCTGTCATCATACCCAGCTTGTTTCTTGCTCAGGGTCTTCATAACCCCCAAACCCCTCTGCCAGGAGAACTCTTCACTTAGACTCTATCAGGGTTTTTTATCCCTCTCACCTGAAATTAGGAGAATTGGGACTCAAATGTCAGGATCTTGGATAGGTTTCTTCTGTTCAGTTTCAAAAGGAACATCTTCCTATACCCCTTAGCCACACTGAACCTCTTCACTTAATTTTCCTTTGTAGCACTCTCTCCCCCCGATACTGCCTCTCTAAATGTTTTTTACTTAGAGTCTGTCTCCTCAACTTTTTCTGACTCTGCCCATATTATGAACATCTAGAGGTTCTCCTATTAATAGCAATCACTCAATAATATTTGTTGAATAATTAGTGAGTTGTTCAATACTAAGTTGGTGAAGAAATTGGTTAATGAATGATTACAAATAGGTGGAAAAAATTTTACATTATCTTACATTCCAAATCTTGAACAAATGATCACTAACATAGTTATAATTAAACCTTTACAAAATTTGATTTTATCATTCAAATTCATGAAATTTCACTGGATACTGGAACAATACAAAACAGCCTAAAATTTTTTTAGAGAATGAATTGTAAAGATATCTCCCTGGAACACTAATAATGACTAGCTATTTAGATATTATTTAATTTTTTTTTACAGAAAACTCTCTATTACAGTGTATTTTAATTGTTTGCCTACTTAGATAATATATACCTTGTATTTGTTTGTAGCATATAATTCAGGTTTTGAATGTATATAAAATAAATTTTTCTTTATATTGGACCTCTTCTAATAAAGATTTGCATAGTCATTCAACATATGTTGTAAATCCATGTTTAAAAAGCAAATTCTAACAAAAGTATATTCTGTGGAACAAAAAGTTATCCTTGTTCTGTTGGAAGATACACTGAAGATCTTCTTACAATTTGTTCTATTGTACTGAATAAGTGTAACACATGATTTAAGTCGAGAATAGGAGGGCTACTTAGGAAAATGATCTATTGTTTTTATGTGGTTTATCTGGAAAAGGGAATAGAGAGGCAGTTTGGGAGTGATTTCCTGTTTACTTATATGTCTTACAAGTGTTACCCTTCAACTCCTCTAATTTATTTTATATTGAAGAATGAACTTCTCAGCACAGCTTTTAAAAATCCACAAATTAAGAGCCAATAATCAGGAGCTATAACTATGTTATAATGCATGCCAATTTTCCCTCTTGGGTCCAATGTACTTTTTTTAGTGCTAACTATGGAATATTTGTTTGTTGACCCCATTTCAATGCCAAGATTTGCAGAAATAATGCCAACAAGTTAGAGAAAAAAATGAACAAAACAAATTTTAGCACAATTATACCTATAGATATTTCAACAGAAATACCTTTTTGACACTTCCAATACTTTCCATGTTAATCTTCCCTATGATGCTGTGTGCACTGATGAAATGAGATTATCATAAACACCTTCATAACCTCTCCATTGCCCTAGACCTAGTGCATAGAAGAATTTTGGTAATCCTTTATCAAAAGATTTTTTAATTGTGAAAATTATTCTACATAAGTAATAAAAGTTAATTAACTAATGTTCACCTTGAGAGTAATCTAATACTGGAAAGTTTTATGGCATTAATTATTTGTAAGGAGTATCATTTACCTATTGTTTAAAATAGACACTGGGAATTCAATGTTCTTAAACTATTATTCTGAAGAAGTTAACTACAACATAATTATGAGTGCAAAATTCCATTAAAAATGGGTTGCTTTTTGTAGTTCACAGTCATTCATTTTAGTGCAAGTGGTTGTTCTTGGTCCACTAGTTGTTTTTCCATAGTATTTTTTTTTTTTTTGGTGGGGGAGTGCCAGAGATTAAACACACAGGTACTCTACAACTAAGTCACATCCCCAACCCTTTTTGTATTTTTATTTTGAAACAGGTTCTCAACAAATAGCTTAGGGCCTCACTAAGTTGCTGAAGCTAGCTAGCCTTGAACACTCCTGCCTCAGCCTCCCAAGTTGCATAACAAAGACTGTGTGAATGTTATATAAATTCAAATACAAACATGAGATTTTAAGTAACATTTTGAATTATTTCCAAATTTCTGTTTAGAAAATTTGCATATCTGTTGTTTTCAAACAAGTCAATAATCTCCTTTTCCTCAAGTATTTGCTTAATAAATGTGTAATAACTTTAAATTTGGGTAATCCTTGTTTTGTTTTATGCATATCTAAATATAAGTACAAAATTGTGGAACGTAATGTTTTCATATATGCGGTTTTCCAGAAAAATTTTGCATTTAAATATTTAAAAACATGATGATTAATTTAAAACCAGAAAATCAATAATATCTAAAATCAAGAACATAAAATATCAGAGATTTTTTTTTCAGTGCTATGTTCTTGATAAATAATAGGTACACCAAATTGTACCTTGGGATATTGATAGAAACAATCTTGGACTTTTTCTCAAGAAAACTTTGTTTTTTTATTAAATTATGTGGGAAAAATACTTCAATTTCATGGCATATATTTTTTTCTAGGAAGTTAAACAAACTGAACTATCATTAAAATAAAAATTCTGTGGAAATATGAGAGTTAAAAAGAATGATATTTTGAGCATTATAGTGCTGGAATATTAATTCCTATGAAACATACAACCAAGAGCTTATAATAAAATCAGATCAATCGTGTTGGATGACAAAAAAAAAAAAGAACAACAACAACAAAAAAACTTAACCCTTCTCTCCCTCCCAAACACCCACTAAATCATAGAAACATTTTTGAGTCATGGACCTTCTGAAGACTAACCAGTTAAGAAGTTCATTTTTCATTCTATCACCAATGGCAAGTTTGGTAGATTTTGTTTGTATCATTTGAAATTAACAGCTGGCTTACTTAAGCATTAATAGAGTAACAGCTGCTGGAGCAGCAGCTAAACCCACTACTGTTTGTGTTTAATTCTTTCTAAATTACTCCTATGCAAGCCCTACAAATGGGAGAGAAATATCCATGTTTTATACAAGTTCTCTTCTTTCCACTGGGTACTTTTTAGTCATTATTTGGTTCTATGAGAAGGAACTAAAGATAAATTTCTATGCTTATGAAATTTAATATGTATTAGGTTTTCTGTAGTATGCAACAAATGCAATTTATAGATGCTTATAGATTTTTCTCACATTTAAAATATGTAATTTTAACCTCATCAGAATTTTTTCTTAAATACCTACCTACCATTGATACAATGTTATGAGGTAATTTGTTTGTTGTTTAAGCCCAGTTTATCACAGAGATGTTAATGATGAAATATTTTAGCAGTTATAAACAATTATTGTTTTAGCAAAAATGAAAATCATGCACATGAAAAATCTTACTTTTAAACTTCTTCTTCTTCCTCTTGTATAATCCTAAGATTAATCATGAGATCTAGGACCTCTCTTTAATATAGTCAAAGACAGATACTTGAGTACAAACAATGGGGTGAGTTTGTGGGGTGATGGAAGAGATACGTACGTACTTGAGTGTTTTTCATGAATGTCCCTGCTTTTGTTATTATGTGATAATTATAACAAAATGAAATGGTGAGCAATATAAACAAAATCTTCAGGACACCAATCTTTTAAAAGAATCTCAAGAGTACTCTCTTCTGAAATATCTTTAGGGTGGTTCTGAGTATAGAGTTTGCAATAGTGATAATGTTATTCATTCATTCATTTAAAAATTTTCATTTAGTGGTATATTCTGTGCCAGGTACTATGCTACTCAAAGAAGATACAGAATTTTACAAGAAAGAGCAGAAACAATGTACTCAAAAGGGACTTAATGTTCTAGTGGAGAGAGTTTGATAAATGACACAATTTTCATTCCTGATGCATTTTATGAAGAAAATGGAAACAAAGTATGAAAATAGGAATAGAATGACTGCTGATGAAGGATACCTCTGACTAAGTGTTTATCAAAACAGACCCATGAATGAAATAAGAGAATAAGCCATGTGGACCTATGAGGAGTAAGCTTTTCTCTAGGCAGAGGGAACACAGTGTGAAGGCCTGAAGAAAAGAAAGTGTGCACATCTTTGAGAATTAGCAAGGCAACCAGAGTTGTTAGGACAAGAGGGAGGGAGTGGGACTGGAAGAGTCTGGAACTGATGATGATAAAGTAGCCAGAGGCTGAGTCTTCTAGTACTTTTCAGGCCAAGATGAAGAGTGTAAACTGTAGATTGATTCTATGTGGATCAGAAGTCATTGGAAGGTTTTGAGCAGAAAGAGATACTCTGGTTTGTGTTTAAGAAAGAAAGACCTTTTTGATCTTTGGATCTAGAAAAGAGTCTAGCTGGGCAAGCATGGAAGTAAGAAACCAGTCAGAGGCTTCCTAGGTTGGTAGTGATGATGTGATATGCCTTGTGCACAGAAGGTGAACTCTTTTCTTGCAAGCCTGCAGAGGCAAAGGGTTTGTTCATGTAACGCATTGTGGAAAATTTAGGAAAGTGTGGCTGCACATACATTGGCAGTAAAATTAATATGCATAATTAGCTTGAATGTCTTAACTAAGTCAAATTTAAATATCACCTGTTTATTCACATGTACTTACTACTTCATTTTGTGAATAGCATTAAGCCTTTCACAATGATATGGACAAGAAAACAATGCTTAGAGTTGATTTTCCATGCTGAATTATAAAATCTTTCAAAAGTATACATGTTTCACTGACCAGATCATGTTATAGAAAAAGATATTATTATGTTGGTTTTAGTTAGTTTTATTGCTGCTGTGACTAAAGGATCTGACCAGAGCAACTGTAGGGGAGGAAAAGTTTATTTAAGGGCTCACTGTTTCAGAGATCTCAATCCATAGACAGCAGGCTACCTTCCTTGGGGCTCCAGGTGAGCTAAAACATTGTGGAAGAGTGTGGCAGAGGGTAGCAGCTCACATGATGATCAGGAAGCAGAGAGAGAGAAAGAGAGAGAGAGAGAGAGAGAGAGAGAGAGAGAGAGAGAGACACTCCACATGGCAGATGCAAATATATAGCCCAAAGCCATGCCCCCAAAGCCCACCTCCTCCAGACACAACCTACCACTTTAGTTGCCACTCACTTATTCCCTAATTAAGCGTTTAATCCCTAATTAAGGAGATTAATTCACTGAGTGGGTTATATCTCTCACAACCCAATCATGTCTCCTCTGAACCTTCTTGCATTTTCTCATCCATGAGCTTTTGGGGGACAACTCACATCTAAACCATAACAATGATTTTTGATTCTTGATAATCTATAAAGAAGGTTTTCATAGCATCATTCAATTTGTAGTCATTGCTCCATTTTTGCAGATCTACTTTGTTATCTAAGTTTTGTATAATGTATTTGTTGTACATTTTTTTTACCAATGTTCTATGAGACTAGAAGAATACTATGAGCAATATCACTGAAAAAGAGTTATTCTGTTTCCCTTAAGAGGTAGTAAACTCAGAGTTATATTACTATGAAAATAAATTTTGTTTCTAGATCAAACTGGAAAAAATTTACTTTAAAAATTCTCTGAGTAGTTTTCTTTTAAATTTTTGAAATTTTTAATAAGTTTAATTGAAACTGTATTGAGCAAACATTTGCTAGACAGTTCCTTGGTGTCAGATTTCATCCAGTGCCTTGGGATATTAGGTTCATTATGATCATAAAGATGAATAACACAATTTGGCAGAGTTTCACATAGAAAGTTAGAATATTAAATTAATACTTATGAATTTAGTAAGATAACTGCTACCTAGGTAACTGTATGAAATTTCCAGGGAGGGATGCCTTTTAATTCCTTCAGTTCAGAACTATGTGCTTTAACTGAAGGAAATGCCTGCAGGTTTTGAAGTGCTTATACTCTCATAGGCAACACAAATATAATAACAAGCACATTCAAATCTCTCACATCATATTGGCTGACTTACATGTAAAACAAACAGAAATAACAGAACATAAAACATTGTTCCATGTTAAGTTCTATAGTTTCGTTCATAAGTGCTACCCAAAACAAAAATCACTGAAATTAATGTTGACAAAAGCTTCAGGAAGTCTCACAGGAATGTATATCCTACAGAATTTGGATAGCACAGAAAAGGGAGGATCATTTTGGTCAGGAAAATACATAACCAGTATGGAAGTAAAATTGTCATATTTTTGAAATGATCATATAGAAAAATAGTTGGAAATGAGTATATCTGTCACCTTAGGTAATAATTTATTGTAATCTATCTCATGTTTCATGTGAACTACACGGGATTTTTCATTTGTAAAAAGGAAGTCACACTGTATTAGGTGAAGCTTTTGGGGTATTAATGGAAGTGATAAGGGCAAAGAATATAGCACAGTTTGGGCCCATAAAAGACATATAGAATACTAGTGATTACTATGATATTCCTATTTCTGGATGCTGTCATGCTTCCAGTTCAAGGCTTGGCCAATTCAGACCCAGACTTCAAACTGTAAACACTGGTGTTGTTCAGTGAGGGCTTCTCTGACTGACCCAGTCATATGTATCATTCATGTGACATAGAACAACTTCTTTATTTTTGTTTTGCTGAAATGATTTTTAAAAAATGTCCACTGTCATTTTCTACTGCAAGATTATTTTATAATTTTTTTAAATAGCAAATATCAGGAACCATATTTATTTAATCATATACATGCTGAGACATGATGAAGTAAATACTAAGTAAATGACCAAATGGTTTGCCTAGGTCTAGTACAGTATTGTCATGTCCATGTGAAACAATAAGAATAAAAATGAAAAGCAGGAATAATCAGTTGAAATTTCTCTACTTCTGTAAATATTTGCTATGTGTATTAGGAAAAAATAGATGATAACACACATGGTTTTTTGGTTGTTTTACCTATTTTTATAATATCCTTTTAAAATTTTTATTTGTTCTAATTAGATATAAATGACAACAGAACACATTTTGATTCATTGTACCCTAATGGAGCACAAGTATTCAGTTCTATGGTTGTAAATGATGTACATACCATTCATGTGATCATACAAGTACTTAGGTTAATGATATCAATTTCATTCCATCATCTTTCTCACCCCCTGTCCGCTCCCCTCCCCTCACTCCCCTCTGCCCAATCCAAAGTTCCTCCACGCATCCCCCATGCATTATGGATCAGCATCCATAACATAATATTTTCCAACTCCATCCAATTACCTGCAAATGCCATAATTTTAATCTCCTTTAAGGCTGAGTAATATTCCATTTTGCATGTATGCCACAGTTTCTTTATCTATTATCAAAGGGCATCTAGATTGATTCCATAGCTTAGCTATTGTAAATTGAGCTGTTAAAAACATTAATGTGGCTGCATCACTGCAGTATGCAGATTTTAAGTCTTTTGGGTATAGATCAAGGAGTGGGAGAGCTGGGTCAAATGGTGATTCCATTTCAAGTTTTTTAAGGAATCTCCATACTACTTTCCAGAGTCAGTGCACTAATTTGCAGTCCCACCATACATATATGAGTGTACCTTTTTCCCCACATCCTTGCCAACTCTTATTGTTGCTTGTATTCTTGATCACTGCCATTCTGACTAGAGTGAGGTGATATCTTAGAGTAGTTTTGATTTGCATTTCTCTAATTACAAGAGATGTTGAATATTTTTTCATATATTTGTTGATCAATTGTATATCTTCTTCTGTGAAGTATCTGCTCATTTCCTTAGCCCATTTATTAACTATATTATTTGTTTTTTGGTGTTAGGTTTTGAGATCTTTATATATTCTGGAGGTTAGTACTCTTATTTGATGTGCGTGTGGTAAAGATTTTCTCCCACTCTGCAGGCTCTCTCTTCATGTTATTGATTGTTTCCTTTGCTGAGAAGAAGCATTTTAATTTGAGTCCATCTCATTTGTTGATTCTTGGTTTTATTTCTTGTGCCTTTAAGAGTCTTGTTGAGGAAGTCAGGTCCTAAGTTGACATGATGAGATTTGGGCCTGCTTTTTCTTCTATTAGGTTCAGAGTCTCTGGTCTAATTCCTTGATCCACTTTGCGTTGAGCTTTGTGCAGGGTGAGAGATAGGGAATTAATTTCATTTTGCTGCATATGGATTTCCAGTTTTCCCAGCACTATTTGTTGAAGAGGCTATTTTTTCTCCAAAGTATGTATTTTGGTACCTTTGTCTAATATGAGATAACTATTTATATGGGTTTGTCTCTGAGTCTTCTATTCTGTAGTATTGGTCTACCTGTCTATTTTGGTGCCAATAACATGCCGTTTTTGTTACTATAGTTCTGTAGTACAATTTAAGTTCTGGTATTGTGGTGCCTCCTGCTTCACTCTTCTTGCTAAGGATTGCTTTGCTCTTCTGGGTCTCTTCATTATCCAAATGAATTTCATAATTGTTTTCTCTCTTTTCATGAGGAAAGATGTTGGGATTTTAATTGGGATTACATTGAATCTGTATAACTCTTTTGGTAGTATGGGCATTTTGACAATATTAATTCTACCTATCCTAGAAGATGGGAGATCTTTCCAACTTCTACTGTTTTCTTCAGTTTCTTTCTTTAATGTTCTGTAGTTTTCACTGTAGAGGTGTTTTCCTCTTTTGTTAGATTGATTCCTAAGTTTGATTGTTTTTTTTTTTTTTTGAGACTATTGTGAATTGCATAGTTTTCCTAATTTCTCTTTCAGAGGATTCATCACATATGAATAGAAATGCATTAGATTTATGAGTGTTGATTTTATATCCTGCTACTTTGCTGAATTCATTTATTAGTTCTTGAAGTTTTCTGGTGGAACTTTTTAATATAGAAAAAAATTTAGAGTCTCTAAATGGTCTTGGCAAATAGTGAAGTTTGAGTTCTTCTTTTCCTATTGGTATCCCTATAATTTCTTTCATCTAATGATCTAATGATGAAAGAAATCATATGCTATGCTAGAGTTTTCATCTAATGATGAAAGAAATTATATGCTGTGCTGGAGTTTCAAGGACTATATTGAATAGAAATAGTGAAAGAGGGCATCCCTGTTTTGTTCCAGTTTTTAGAAGGAATGCTTTCATATTCTCTCCATTTAGAATGATATTGGCCTTCAGCTTAGCATAGATAGTCTTTATAATTTTGAGATATTTTCCTACTATCCCCATTTTTTCTAGTGTTTTGAACATGAAGGATTGCTGTATTTTGCCAAATGTTTTTTCCGCATCTATTGAGATGACCATGTGATTCTTATATTTAAGTCTATTGATGTGATGTATTATGTTTATTGATTTCCATATGTTGAACCAACCTTGCATCCCTGGGATGAACCCCACTTGATCAGGGTGTACTATCTTTTTGATATATTTTGTATGTGATTTGCCAGAATTGTATGAAGAATTTTTGCATCAATGTTCATTAGGGATATTGGTCTGAACTATTCTCTCCTTGATGTGTCTTTGCCTGGTTTTGTTATCAGGGTGATACTAGCTTCATAGAATGAGTTTGGAAAGGTTTGCTCCTTTTCTATTTCATGGAATACTGTGAGGAGTATTGGTTTTAGTTCTTCTTTGAAGGTACAACTTTGTAGAACTCAGCTGAGAATCCATCTGGTCCTGGACTTTTCTTGATTGGTAGGCTTTTGATAGTGTCTTCTATTTTGTTATTTGAAATTGATCTGATTAAACTGTGTATGTCCTCCTGATTCATTTTGGGTAGTTCATGAATGTCTAGAAATTTGTCAGTGTCTTTGAGATTTTCTATTTTGTTGGAGTACAAATTTTCAAAATAGTTTCTAATTGGCTTCTGTATTTTAATAGTGTCCATCATGATATTTCCTTTTTCATCCTGAATTTTAGTAATTTGAGTTTTCTCTCTTTCTCTTCATTAGTGTCTCCAGGGGTTTATCAATTTTATTTATTTTTTCAAAGAATCAACTTTTTTTCAATTTTTAACTGTTTCTTTTGCTTCAATTTCATTTATTTCAGCTCTGATTTTAATTATTTCCTATATTCTACTACTTTTGCTGTTGATTTGTTCTTATTTTCATAGGGTTTTGAGATGAAATGTTATGTCATTTATTTTTTGACTTTTCATTCTTTTAATGGATGAACTCAATGCAATGAACTTTCCTCTTAATACTGCCTTCACAGTGTCCCAGAGATTTAAATATGTTGTATCAGTATTCTCATTTGCCTCTAAGAATCTTTTAATCTTCTCCTGATGTATTCTGTATCCATGTGTCATTCAATAGCGTATTATTTATCTCCGTGTTTTATTTTTTATTTTATTATTGGTTTCTAGTTTAAGTCCATTATGATCTGATAATTTTTTTTTTGTATTTGCTAAGAGTTGCTTTGTGGCATAACATGTGGTCCATTTTAGAGAAGGATCCATGTGCTGCTAAGAAAAAAGTGTATTCTCTTGTTTGTTGTTCCTTCCACACCGAACAACAAAGGTTGGGTGCCTACCCTGGACCAGCCAGAGGGGGCACGGGGTCAAACAGGATGGTGAGTGTCCACGGCTGAAAAACGCACACCAGCCGGGAGTCTGTCCAGTAGATTCTCGGTTTAATGGAGGAGGAGAACAGATATATAAGGGGGCGAGTGAGCGGGAAAGAAACAAAGAAAGGAGAGGAGATACCTGCAGGGCCAATCACCTTAAAGGTAAACAGCCCATGCAGCACACATCAAAGCCTGCAGGGCAAAGGTCTCCTAAGATTTGATGGTGGCCAGAGCTGCTCACGTTCACAGAGGTCGAATGGGCCAATCCTAGACCACCACCTTGGTGGTACCACTGGTGAGGGGGGCTTATGCCCCGAGGGTGGTGTTGTTGTTGGGGTCTCCATCTTAAGGTGTGTCCCTACACTTGTTGATGGGTGGAATAATCTATGTTGTTAAGTCTAAATTATTGATTGTATTACTGAGTTCTGTGGTTTCTTTGTTTAGTTTTTGTTTGGAAGATCTATCCAGTGGTGAGAGAGGTATGTTAAAGTCACCCAGTATTATTGTGTTGTTGTCTGTTTGGTTCTTGAAATTGAGGAGGGTTTGTTTGATATATGTAGATTCTGCATTTTGGGGGGCAAAAATATTTATGATTGTTAAGTCTTGTTGATGTATGATTCCCATAAGCAGTGTAAAATGTTCTTTATCTTTTCTAACTTTGGTTTGAAGTCCACTTTATCTAATATGAGGATGGAAACCCCTGCTTTTTTATGCAGACCATGAGAGTGACATGTTTTTCCCTCCCTTTCACTTTCAGTCTGTAGTGTCTTTTCCTATGAGATGGATCTCTTGAAGGCAGCATATCATTGGGTCTTTTTTAAAAATCCAATATGCCAGTCTGTGTCTTTTGATTAATGAGTTCAGACCATTAATATTCAGGATTATTGTTGAGATATGATTTATATTCCCACTCATTTTTGTTTATTTATGGTTTTTAACTTGACTTGGTATCTCTTTTGATTGGCATTCCCTTTGGTGATGTTCCTCCCTTTGCTGTCTTTTATTATTGTTTTTCCTTTCCTCTTCATGGAATGTTTTGCTGAGAATATTCCATAGTGCAGGCTCTCTAATTGTAAATTCTTTTCACTTTTGTTTATTGTGGAAGGTTTTTATCTCATCATCAAACCTGAAGCTTCATTTTGCTGGATATGATTCTTGGTTGGCATCCATTATCTTTCAGAGCTTGGTATGTGTTGTTTCAGGACCTCCCAATTTTGAGGGTGTGGGTTGAGAAATCTGCTGAGATCCAAATTGGTTACCCCTATGCGTAATCCAATACTTCTCTCATGCAGTCTTAAAGATTCTATGTTTTCTATGCTAGGCATTTTCATTATAACATGGTTTGGTATGGGTTTGTTGTAATTTTGTATATTTGGTGTCCTATAAGTCTCTTTTATTTGATTTTTCATTGCATTCTTCAAGTTTGGGAGATTTTCTGGTATTATTTCATTGAAAAGTTTGTGCATTCCTTTGGTTTGTGTCTCTGTGCCTTCCTCTATCCCAATAATTCTTAAATTGGTCTTTTCATGCTATCCCATATTTCTTCAATGTTCTGTTCATGGTTCTTTACTATCTTCTCTGTGTGATCAACTTTATTTTCTAGGTTACATACTTTTTTCTTCATTATCAAGATTCTGTCTTCCAAGTGATCTAGACTGTTGGTAATGTTTTCTATTGAGTTATTTAATTTGGTTGATTGTTTTCTTCATTTAAAGGATTTCTGTTTTTTTTTCTTCATTATCTTGTCATTGAAGTAATCTTTTGCTTCTTGCATTTGCTCTTGTAGCTCTTTATTGACTTGATCTTTTTCTGCCTAAATTTGCTCTCTTCTATCATCCTTTTCCTTACAGATCATTTTAATTATGTACATTCTGAATTCTCTCTCTGACATTTCTTCTACTGTGCTGTCAATGAATTCTTTCACTGTGGTGTCTTGGTTTGTTTGGGGTGTTTTTCATGTTGTTCACATTTCTTCCCCTCTAGCAGTGCAGATATGAGATATTAAGATCTCTACCCTATAGATTTGTAATGTCCCTGCAGGTTTCCAATACATGTCCTTTAAGGGGAAGCTCAATATTAATAGCACTTAGTGCAACGATATGCAGCTCTAAATCCGTTAACTCCTATTAAGATGTTTACAGTTTTGTTGCAATGAACAGAATTGATGTGTTCGATTATTCTCTATAATATAAACAGTAGGTTTGCAATAGTGTCTACAGTTTCTAATGGACAAAAAGAGAATGGTGTGTGTGTCCGGGTCTGATGTTTATGGAGTAGGAGGTCAGAATATAGAGGTATTAGAACACAGGAAGAGTGAAATAGGAATCAGTAGATTTTGACTGTTAGTAGGAGCAAAGAGAAAAAGGGACTTTCCAGTGTAAAGAAGCCTGTAGGGACCTTGGAAGTAGTCTTCCAGGTCCTGGCTATTGTCTATAGATGGAAGCAGCCGTGTCCCTACTTGATGGTGGTGGTGGTGGCTTACGTGTAGGTATATTGACCTCTAGTCTCTACTTGGTGTCCCATGATGGAAGATGCCCTAACTAAAGATGGTGGTGGTGGCAGCAGAGGTAACCCAAGATGGCCACAGAGGCAACACAGGATAGAGCTAACTGCTTTCAGAGATGGGACTGCAAGGGTGGGCCATGCTAGCCTGTTCAGTTATGAAGCCCTGTGATGTGCTTTATTGCAGTGGGTTATTGCCTCCAGGTCCTGTCTGTTGTCCTAGGGTGGGGGCTATGGCCTCAACTGTAGTGTCCCAAGAAGAAGTCCTGGCCTGGGGAGCCATAGGGACTGCAGCATGGGGGCTGTCCTCTCCTCCTCCTCCAGGCAGGCAGCCAACCAAGGGGACAGGTGCTCCCTTCTCCTTCCAGCAGCTGCCAGGGGCAAGTGTCTCCTCTCCTCCTCACAGGGTGGGTCTATTTTATAATTCTTTAAAATCAGAAATCATTTACTCAATATTTTCATTAAATTATATTAACCTCTATCTACAGAGCTAAAATGCATTGACATTATTCAATTTTACTCTTCAACTTTTTCTCTAACCACAGAGTCTTTAATAACATGAGATTTAAAGGGCAAATACTACAATTGTCATTTTGAACACATTTAATATAATAACATTTTTATTAGATTTCAAAATTATTTTATTATTAAGAAACTTGTAATGAAGTTGGATCTTATTATTAGAAAAGGCAACTATGTATAAACAAATTTTCATTTTTACTGTTCAAGATGGTCCTGAGGTTTCATTTCTTAAATGGATTTTAAAATCCACTTGCAATTAAAAACTATTTTGATAATTGACATTTGATTAATCTTGTATCACTATTATTAGGAAAAATCAAATCTAACTAATCAGCATAACTTGTACTAAATGAGGATATGGTAAAACAAACTGTTATAAAAATTAATATAACTTAATTTATAGAGGAATTTTAGGTCTGTAGAAAAATTATGCAGAAAGTAGTTTCTCTATACCATCTCCCCTTCAACCACAATACAGATTCCCTGTTATTAAGACCTTCCATTAGTATAGCATATTACAACTGATGAACAATACTGGCATATATATTTTTAGCAAAACCCATTTATACTAAGGTTTACTCTTTGTATTGCACAATGTTATGACTTTTAAGATCAATGTGTAATGCTCATATCAACCATTACAGTAGCCTGCAGAGTAGTTTCATGCCCTAAGCATGCTCCATGTTCTGCCTTTTCATTACTCCCTCTTACCCATGAATCCTTGGAAATCACTGATTATTTTTCCTGCTTCTATAAGTTTGCCTTTTCCAGAATGCCATATTGCTGGTATCATGCAATATGTAGACTTTCCAGACTGGCTCTTTTTCTTAGCATATTCATTTAATGCCATTTTATGGCTTGACAGCTCTTATTTTTTTATTTTTATTTTTATTTTTTTTTTAAATTTAATAATATGTCATTTTGTGGATGTAACACTTAATCCATTTATTTGTTTACTCAATGTTTCAAAGGATCTACTTATAACTTTTCTTTTGAATGGCTATTATTTTATACTTGAAAATTAAGTTTTCCTATTTAACTTTTATCCTTTTTCTATTTTATATTTGGGATAAAATTTTTGTTTTAGGCAATGCAAAGTAAATTTGAAATTTGACATGTTTAGTACTTCCTATTAATAAATGCCTAGAGAACTTAGCTAGATTTATTTATTTCATATATAGGTATACATACACATATATGTACCTCAAAACATATTGTAGACAATAAATACATACAATTTTATTTATAAATTTAAGGAAGTTTACTATTGTACAGCATCTTCACTTAAATTTTTGTGTATGATGAAATTTTGCTTTTCGTTTGTGTAGGAGGAGGGGAGGGACCAGAGTGAAGTAGCAGGATAAAGTATACTCTATTTTCAACTTCCAAAATAATATCTAACTACCATATCCTATTGCCCATCTATGGCCAAAATCTATCTTTTTTTCTCCTTTAACAAAATTGTTCACTTTTTAAAATTCTTATTACTTCCTTCCCTTTTGTCTCCTTCCTGTGGAGGACATTCCCTCTGCCTGAACTCTGCATCTGCCCTCTAAATTCTCAGAGATTATAATTTATCAATTGCTAGCCTTGTTTCTAAATTTTCCCTTTCCATCTCTACACACTATTTCATGAATTAATGGACAACATTTTTTGATTCCTTTGCTGGTTTCTGAAATGCATGGCATGGGTAAGTTCTAGGCACAGGCTGATGGGACTTGCATTTATACCCTGACCCAATGCTAAATTAGCTCTATGGCAATTGACACATTCTCTGACTTCTTAAGGTTTCAGTGTTATTTTCTGAAAAAGGGAATAATAGTTAGATTGTGTGGATATGATATATGATAATTCAAGTGAATTTCTGAACACAGTACCAGTTTCACAGTGAATGATTACAGAACATTAGCTATTTCTATTCTTTTTTTTAATTTTTTTTTCTTTTTTTTAAATTAATTTATTTATGTTTCAATTTTAGGTCATTGTACAGGAATGGAGTACAACTATCATTTTTCTGGTTGTACACAAAGTAGAATCATACAATTTGCATATTTATACATATACATACAGTATAGATGTTTGTCTCATTCTATTATCTTTCCTTCCCCACCCCCGCCCCACCCCTCATTTTCTTCTATACAATCCATCCCTTCTCCATTCTTCCCAATTGATATTTTTCTTGATTTGTGAATAAAAAATGAGAATTTCTTCCTTCAGTATCTTTTTTCTTCTTAGTTTTTAGAGACATGTCTTTCTTCATAGGTACTCTCAAAGACTATCTCCATGCATTTGAGTGTTCCTCCCCACACACACACCACCAACAATCGTATATACACAAATACACAGGGCAATATTGTCAATGAACAGTTTCTAAGACAAATTTCTTTGGCACACATCTTTATACACATTAAATTCAATTTTATTTGTCAATTTAAGAAATGTTTCTGCTCTATGTCCTTCAATAATGCCTAAAAATAGTTAATTTTATTCTTTTATAATTCTTTCTGCTGCTCTCTCAAATGCATATTTTTATTTATTCTCTGAATGCTTTGTATGTTTATCAGAAATAAAAAGAATGTAGCCATATAGCTTCTCATCATGATGCCTTTGTTATTTTAAAATATTATAATTATTCTTGCAATGTATTAGAGCATAAATTCAGCCCTGACAGATGGTTATAACATGATGAGTGAAAAGCATTAGTAATTTAACATACTTAAGCTACCGTGGAAAATTAGCAACTTTGTGAAAATTGAAAAACTCATTTCCTAATGCGATTTGGGCAATGCTGCAAGGATTTTCATTAAATAATATAAAACAAATTAGAGGGATAGAAATAAAACTCAGGGGTAGTAAACAGATTCATATTAAAGGATGATTTTAAGAATGATTTAACTATTTCAAGGCCAAAACCTTTAAACTGCATTCTTCTGTGATTGCAAAACCAGGAAAACCTTTCTTGATTCCCAGATCAATTTTTGGATGTAGTTCCTATTTTAATTTATTAGTTTTTTTTTTGTTATTGTTGTTTGTTTGCTTGTTTTGGTACCAGGGACTGAACTCAGGGTCACTTAACCACTGAGCCACATTCCCAACCCTTTTTTGTGTATTTTTTAGAGACAGGGTCTTGCTGAGTTGCTAAGGGCCTCACTAAGTTGCTGAGACTGGTTTTGAACTCGCGATCCTCCTGCCTCAGCCTCCCGAGTCACTGGGATTACAAGTGTGTGCCACTGCACCCAGCTTATGTAGTTATTATTGCAACTAGAATTTGACCAAGGTATTCAGAATGATAATTGATGTTAAATGAGTTTTTAGAGCTTAAAATAAAAATAATTATGCAAAGGCTCAGTACCATAATTGTTCATGGGCTGAATGTACAACAGTTTCTCCAGTTTTTCATCCTATATAGTAATTTTTTTTCTATATCTAGTTATGATAAATGCTGATTTGCTATACTAGGAGCATATAGAAATGAGTAGCAAAGAAAATCAAATGCTTCACATGGGAGTGAAGAATGCTTTAAATTTTAGCATAATAATTACTGAAACAATCATTCAAGTATAAAATCTGTTTAATTTAGTTGTTGACTTTTTTCATGTGACTTAGAAGCAATTTTTCTCTTTCTTTTTTCTTCCTTTTTATGTTTCTCTCTACAGAAAGCTGACCTTGCAGTTGCACCACTGGCTATTACCTACGTTCGAGAGAAGGTCATCGACTTTTCCAAGCCCTTTATGACACTTGGAATAAGTATTTTGTACCGCAAGCCCAATGGTACAAACCCAGGCGTCTTCTCCTTCCTGAATCCTCTCTCCCCTGATATCTGGATGTATATTCTGCTGGCTTACTTGGGTGTCAGTTGTGTGCTCTTTGTCATAGCCAGGTAACATGCTCACTTTTGTGATTTTTTTGGCAATTGTTACCTCCTTTTTCTAACTAATGATTGTCAAAAGTCACAATTGATTTTATTATTATTTTTCTTTTTTTCCTATGGGGTGCTAAATAACAATGAAGTTTTAAGAGTCACATCCACTTATTACAATGTACTGTATTGCCTATTTGGGCAGAAAGCATGCTAGTTGTGCCAGTAAGCTATAAGTGTGGTAGGCTGTGCTGTTCCTAATTAGAACCAAAAATCAATCCAAATTATTATGCTAAAACAAATCATTTTTTATTTCAAATGAAAAAGATAGCACATTTCACTAACTTGAATTAATAATTCAGTCCTAAGGAAAAAAAAGTAGTAAAATTTCAAGAGACCCTTTTATTTAATGTGACCAAGGCTGTTTTAAACATTCTAAATTTTAAAAACAAAGATCATCATGGTTTTCTATGTAAACCTTGTCATTTTTTTCACAGAATAAATATATCACTACAAAACAATTGTCTATTGACACTGAAAGGTAATATGTATTTCAAATCATAGGATCAGAATTTCAAATAGCTAATTTAATAATATATAGTTTCACATTTTTTTAAACTTTATTGTATTTATTCTTATGTGGTGCTGAGGATCAAATCCAGTCGCCTCACATATGCTAGGCAAGCGCTCTACCAGGGAACTTTATCTCCAGCTCCTAGTTTCACATTTTTGTAATGACTTTTAAGATCATGACCTTTGATACAGCTCAATCTTTGTTGATTTTCCTACTTCATTGCTCATGGAGGTGAAAATGAATAATTTCCATCCAAGTTTAACTCACTATCAAATTTGCAATTGATAGGTCATTTCAATATCATTTCTTCTTTTTAGGGGGGGTCTTATTTAAGAAGATCCAAACTATGCCTCAGGACTCAGAATTCTATTGTTACATTGAAGGCTATATATTCTTTAAATTTTTAATTTGATTAAATACCAAAAAGATAGTTTTGAATCGAAACTAAGAATTTCATGTATTTTTTTGTATTGCACAGATTATTTAATGTATAATTATATATACACCTGTGTCCTATAATAAATATTAAATACACATTTTTTCATTTATATTATACTAATTTTTTTAATAAATTTATCATTAAGGATATTTGTCCTTCCATGAACTCATTCTTTTTCTGACAATCTTGTATTTTTTCCTAACAGTAAAATTTCATTCCATTCAGTTTAAAAAGGAATGAAATTAATTATAGATGTGTAAAAATAATTTGATATGTTTTGATAAATTTATACACAAATATTAAATAAATGGTTTTTTTTACTAATTGGTTCAATATTAAAACATGAATACTTCAGAGAACCATTATTCATATTTGCCTGAAAATCTGCATTGGAACTATCTAACTTATAGTATTTGAAGCTGTATGGTAGAGCCTGTTAAAATTCCGTAGTTTGGGATGCTTTATAAACTTTTAACTCCAACTCTGTCCCCATATTTCTTGAAAACAAAAGAACTTTCTCATTTTTAAGTATCTTCAGACCAATTATATCTTTTTATACTGACCAAACAAGCCAACCTGTTTTATATATATTTAGGAAAATGCATTTCAGCTCAAGTAGTTCAATGGCTTGGGAACTCTTCTGCTAGTACACAGGCAAAACAGAAAAATTTTAAAAAACGTTCAAATATATGGAAAAGTCTTCCTTGATGTCTGTGTGCACCTTTTCTTCTGAATCACATTAGCAGAAGTCCCCAGAAAGGCTGTAAATAGTCTGAGAAAGGGTCCTGAGACATTTCTGAGGTAGCTGAATCTAACATTTTTCTGGAGCTCTTGAACACAGACTTTAGAATCAAAAGTAAATACCAAAACATCTAGTTTCTTTCCCAACTTAAAAGTATATTACCTAATAGAGACATATCACGTGGATATGTACTTTTATAACTTTTAAAATTATTTCTATAACTCTCACTTTTATAAACCACCAAAAGGAATTGCATTATAGTAATCTGTATTGGTTAAAATGTACATAAATATGGCAACCTGTATTGACTTACACAGAAGAAATATGTCCATGTCATTCTATCTGAAAACATGAAGTCAAGGGCTCTGCCATTTTCCAGGGACTTTTAATTTTAGAGTGTTACCATTATATTTTCATTAATTATTAAATGAATGGATCTGAAAAAGATCCTACTCCAGCTTCTTATTAAAAAATGTGAAAACAAACCATCACAAATACTTTTGCAGGGGATTGTACTGGGGATTTAACGCAGGGGCACATGACCACTGAGCCACATCCCTAGCCCTATTTTGTATTTTATTTAGAGACAGGGTCTCAGTCACCTGAGCTGCTGGAATTATAGGTGTGCACCACTATACCCTGCACAAATACTTTCTTAAAAAATGGGTAAAATCTTCATTTAAGGACAAATTAGTAGACATACTACTCAATAATTATGCTAAATACCATATTAAATAATCAATAATATAGTTATTCTTGTTAAATAAGTACATAAGACTGGAATGTGTTACATATTCTCTCATTTTGTGTTACAGAATTCTCTCATTCTCTCTAATATTTTGTTCATTTAACAATATTAAAATAGTCATGTTTAAAACATTTCCAAATTTGAAAAAATAACTAAAAACTCAGATTAAAAGAAAAATCTTTAAATAGATTCAATTTAAATTCTAAATTGAACCTCCAAATTGAAATGAATCTGTATGATTAAAATTTATGCCGATGTGGTATTGAAATCTTGCTAGAATGAAAGAAGTTTATGAAGAGAAAATTCAGATAAAATGTCCAAGTTTTGATTGTAGAACTTGTACGTTGAATTATAATTGAATCATACATTTTATTAGAATTTCAAATACATGTAGTATTTTGTTTTATACATCAGTAAAAATTAGGTTATAGTGTATGAAGAAAAGTGTGTTTTTGACATCATTATTGATGTCAAAATAAATTTGGTATTTTGTTTATCTTTATGTATATTCTTTATCTCCTGGACAATTATGGAGAAAAGAAAAATTACATTTAAAAGAAGTCTTAGATAAACATCTAATTTCCTTTGAAAATCATTGAAATAAAGGTTGAAAATACCAGGATTAATCTTTAGATATTATTGGGTTATGTCATATTAAATTTGTGTATTACATAACACATATATTGGAATGAAAACTAAAATATATCAAAAATAAATTTTTCAGAACTAAACTAGAGTAAATGATTTAAATATTGTCAAAAGTTTTAATTATTGTTATTTTTACTTTTGCTTTGGTCATCATTTGATATTATTTCTATTGTTATTGTTACAGTCCATTTTTTATATTTTTTTATCTACCAAGCTGCATTTTCAATTTTTCTTCTGATTTCACTTTAATTTACTATTCCACCAATCACTCACTCAATTAGTCAAATTTTTTTTGATTCTTCAATAAGGATTAATAAGGGTCCCCAAAATGTAAAAATCTGTTCTTCATCTATTCTTTATTCAACAAGTATCTCTTTGCTACCTATAATGTTAAGAATTTTACCAGATGAATAAATCCCAGAATAGACATGACTTGATGCATTATTTTTTATCAAAAATCTCACAATCAGTCCATGAGTCTGATTTTAAATACCTATTGCCCTTGAGTAAATTTATGTAAATATAATAATCCTAATTTTTTATGAATGCCATATAATTCAAGCCTGTTTTCCTAGGCAAATGAATTGTAATATATATTTCACTAGAGAGAAGCATACAACTAAAAATGAAATAAGATATTAAGTAGATTATTAGCTATCATTATACTGCTACTAGATTTTGAACTTCTTGAAGGTCTATTAATATTCAGCAATATTAGTTTTATGACAAATTAAGAACCAATACTAAGTGCTAGAATTCATATTTCTAAGTTGGATATAAAAGTACTTAGTTTGGTGATGCCTTTGAAATATTTTCCCTCATCTTTTATTTATAAGAAACACATCTAAGAATACTTAAATGCTCTAAACACATTTAACCAATATCATGAAAGAAATAAATGGCCTTATTTTTTGTCTTGGTATAGTTTTATATTACATGGTCTCTTGCAAGCAGTTGTTTTATTACTTATAGCATAATGACATAATTGGCATGCTTATTATAATTAACTAGAACTCATTTAAGAGAATAGATGAACCTGGGATATTGCATTCTAGAAATAGAATGTCTTTATCCCAAGTATCCTAACAGTAGCTCTTGGCAGGATTAGAAAGAAGTCTTGTCCATGCTGGACTTGCATTTATTTTCCCCTAAATCTTTTTCCTTATCTTTCCTTCTGTTTTTCTTTGACCTAGATATATTATATGGAGATGGCAGTTAGTCATATAGAAAAGGCTGGTTAGGGCACCCACCCTTTATGCTGACAAGAGGTATTTTTCACCTTGCTTCAAATATTTCCTATATTAAACAACTGATACTATTGACATAGGTACTATTTATAAAATGAGTTCATTTACATTTTTATAGATATTAGAGAGGGTTTTTATTTTTTTATTTCTTTTAAATTTTTCTTTTATTCATAGATACCTCCAACACAACCACAGTTGTCCTGAAATTCTGCATGTAATCTTGGTCTAAGGTTCTTAGTAGTTTGGTATACAGAGATCAATAATTGAAGACAAAAACTAAAAGAAATGAATAATATATTTATTTTTCTCCAACAGGATTGATGCAATCTTAACAATTATTCATTAAGCCTATGAGAAATTTGCATTTTTCCTACACTGACATTTTAAAATTAAATACAAATAAACTATGGCAAGATAGTTGATAAGAGTACTATGACACAAAACTTTTTAGAGTGTTTAAATGTACAAATTAATATGATCAGATATAGGAAAAAGAGGAAAATCCAAACAGTATTAACTAATCCATTCTTAACTAGTGTAGCAAATCAAAGATTATTCAATGTGTTAAATATATAACATTAGTTTTACTAAGTAGAAAGGAATATAGGAATTGCTTGTGTGTTTTGTGTTGAATTACCCTGCATGATTTTCAAAACATCAGACTACAACCTATTCTGATGTTGGAATAGGCAGCAGGGGATGGTCTTGCAGCTCTGCTCAATGGTTTACTATTTCAGTGTTCACCAGAACAGTCTGGACATGTAGTTTATCTCTGACCTGGCTTGTGGTCACAAGATGATAAAGCTGCTGCCTTACTCGGAGTCCTAATACTTTCTTAAATATTCTGTATTTCCTTGGACCTTACAAGAAAAAACATTCTAAACATAGTGTTTTTGATAGTTTAACTGACTTTAGAAAACCATGTCCGATGCGCTTGCATTAACAGCTTTGATCTTGGCCCCCAACTCGTGTACAGTAGCTTTTATAGTCCTGTCACAATGATGGGTGACATTTAGTATACCGCGAAGGGCAGCAATGGATTATTATGCACTTAGAAATGGATAGCTGTTTTGGTGGGACGTTCAATGTTAAACTAATCTGCTGTCAAAAAGACAATTGTAACATTAAAATGAAATGCCAATTTTGTTGTGTAGGCCTGTGCCACCAACTTGCCAACTTCTTAGTCAGAAAACCATTTTAATTTTAGTTTTTTAACATAATTCTATGTATATAGTATACTTTTATCTTTGATGTCATATTTTTATTGAATTACAGAGAAGCCTATTTGCTATCTCTATCCATTTAGCAATTTTCCTAGAACTTGCTGAAAATTTGGTTTTAATAAATGTTTTTCTATTAATATGCCTTTCAAACATATGAAAATGATTTTTAAGATTGACTATGTATTAAAAATATTTCTCCAAGTAATACATCTAATCAACACTGATTTAAATTAAAAGTACTTTCAAATTATAGACTGACATGTTTCCAGAGGTGGTGAGTCCACTCTACACTGAATGGCATTTTTTCCTCAATTGTTGTATGGTAAATTCATCATGAAATAATGGATATCTTTTCTTTAAGGGTTTTTCATAATTTTCAGGGTTGTAATGTGACATTCTTGGTTTGAATCACAGTGGAACCAAACCAAATGAAATTAAGTTGAGTCAATCACTTATTTTTAGCTATGATGAAAATGTTATCTAGATAATTCAGGCAGCAAAGGTCTTTACTTAAATTATGTTTCTGGACAAAGAAGAGAATCCCAAAATATATTTATTTTCCACCTCTCTGTTTTATAATAGGCTAGACCCTAATAAAAACAAATGATTTGAGACAAAAATTGAATAATACAAAGACAATTTAAGATTAAAGTGGTTTATTTTCTATAATCATAATTAAATTAAATGCTTATTAGCATTTTAAGATAATTGTTTTTGAAGATCTTTTGCAAGTTTTAAAATCTCTGTCCAAATTATTTTTCCCAATATGGTGCTGGGATTGAACCCAGGATCTCATACATACTAGGAAAGTGTTCTACCACTGAGCTACATCCCTGACCCCAATTTAATTTTTCTTGATTGTTAGGCCAAAATCAAATATAAATGCAGAATTGTGATAACCCATTTTTGTTTTTTAGAGTCTATAAATGAGTCATTCACCTCTGTGGCTTTTTCTGTGCCTTTACTAGAATTGAGTCCAAAGGCTCCTGGCAACCAAAAGGCTGTCTTTCTTTAGTCGTTAAGTGTGTCCACTCAATAGTTCTGAGAACAATGGTCATGCTATAATGCTTTGTTTCCAATTAGAAGTCGCACAATGTCTACCTCATTAAGCCACAGAAACCATTTATCATAATTTACAGTGCATAAAGCAATATTAAGACATTAGAGCATGCTGCTAAACATTTGAAGTTTAATGAATATTAAATTGTTATATTTCCTACCAAAATGGTATCTCTGTTCATAATGAATATATTATGATTTTTCACACACAGACACACACTCACACACACACACACACACACTCACTTTTTTTTTTTGATGAAATATTGCTCCCTTGTAAGAATGTTTTCCTTTGAAAAATTTAGAAAATGCAGTGCAGTGGTTTCTTTGGCAGTTGTCTTCCATGCTGTCAATGGATGTTTCTCTCCCTTTTCATTTATTCTATCCTTTATTTTATTTTATTTTATTTTATTTTATTTATTTTTTGAACCATACAAAAGTAATTTTTGAGCCAGCAAGACAAGGAAGATCAAGCATTTTTCCCCAATGAACGATATGCTTACTTTTCTGTTTTGTAGTTTCCAGGTAG
This sequence comes from Glaucomys volans, assembly GCA_020662805.1. NCBI lineage: Eukaryota > Metazoa > Chordata > Mammalia > Rodentia > Sciuridae > Glaucomys > Glaucomys volans. Next base: position 345,490 of record JAJEJO010000195.1, on the reverse strand, counting down.
CTACATTTCACACAACTTTACTACTGTGAAACACTTAAGAGAAGCCACCTTCTTATCTTAGGCTTGTGCCTCTTAATTCTCAAAACAGAGTTGCACCTCTATTTTGCCTTAGTTGGTAGAAAAGTGCTCCACTTTGACTTTTTGGGAGACCTTTCAGTCAATGTAAGAAAGAGCTTCTTAATTTCAAACTATCCTAGGAAAGCCAATTACTTTATTTTATGGTGTTTTTATGATTTTTTTAAAATTTAAAATGCCTAGTTAAGAATGGTCAAGGCTTTTTGTGTGAACTTGTACCTTGAAACAGTAGAGTCTATGCAGGAAGCCAGTGAAACAAAGATAACAAGAAAATGAATGTTCACTAAGGCTTATTTAGCTTTCTGTGTGTCAGGGAGAGTACACTGCTCTTAGAAAGGCAATCGACTTGAAAAATGCAGAGAAACAGATCATTTTTTTCCTCTACTGATAAACATGACACCTAAATTTGTATTAGGGTTTTAAAGCTGTCCTTTGACTGTGGATTCTTTGGTGTTCAAGTTCTCCCAGATACGTTTTCCTATATAGTCTTCTCATGTGGTGGTAGAGCATGTCAGGAAACTGTTGAGAGAAAAAGAAGAAAAGCCAGTATATATTGCCTGTCAGTAGCAGCCAGATTGTATTTGAGAACCATCTTAAGATTTATTTACTACTTGTTTTTTTTCAAGCAGTTGTGTTTTTATGATTGGATATATGGAACATATAACATGTACCTCAGCCTCTGTTCCCTACAACTGCACAATTGAGAGTGTAGGTGTTTACTCTTTGTTTGATATTAATATTGTTGCATTTTAAAATTCTAATTTGCTATAGAAGGGAAAGTTGTTCTAAAAAACAGAAAATAGACTTAAAAATTAGAAAACACTTAGAGAAGAAAGTTGTATTACTCGGTATGTTTTGATTATGATAGTAAATTCACTTTCTGCTTTTTCCTCAGATTCTAGGGAAAAAAAACCTTTGGTTACCTTTAATTTTCTTTTAAAGAATGTTCTATTAAATTTTTCTGCTATATATTAACAGAACATTTCTTTACAATGACAGCTAATTCCAGGGGGAAAAATTACCTTAATTAGCTACACTTCAGAAGTGTGTCTTTCTCAGTAGTCTGCAAAAAAGAGACTGAAAAAAAAAACACCCTATCAGTTGAGCGTCTAGACAGGAGACATTATTAGTAAGCCATTGTTGCTTTATAAAGCTATTTTTTGGAAATCATAACTTTCTTTTCCTGAAATTTATTAGTTACATGTAATAAAAGAATAGAATCACTGTGAGTTTTTCTGAGGACTCAAATGCTACTTGGTATTATTCTGATTTTTCCGCATGATTTATAGATGTGAGAGAAGTGTCATTGATATTACATGAAAATGTATGGCCAAAATTTTGGTAATTTATGATTTTATTTTTTCCTATTAAGTAAAATAATGCACTCTATCCAAATAATTAATGAGTAGGAGATACAGTATCATCAACCAGTGCAACTTCATTCATTAGAGCATGTCACAACACCCTAATTGCTATAATTTTTTTTTACATTCCATTACATAATTACATCATTCAAGTTAAATTGTTTTCTTATCAATCCTGTTGATTACATAGGTATATGTATATATATATATATACACACATTTGAGGAAAGAAAGATTTTTTTAGGAAAAAATATGACTCTTCCAAATAGTAATGAGAAAGTCAATATATTTGGATACTATTTTGAATGTAAATAGAACTGATAAAAACAAATTATAAAATAAACTATTCCATTGATTTTTGAATATTTATAGTTTTAAATATTCCAAGTTAACCCTTGCATAAGGGACACCCTAAAATGGTAAAGTTATTTCTGTCATAACTTTGTTAATTTAACACCTATTTTTGAAATTTTATTGGAAGCCCCAAATTAACCTTACTTTTCTTATAATAAAAATAGTATTAATGAAATCATATTATACATCTGCCATTTAAAACTATAGTGGTTATTTCCATTTTACCTAATGTACATTAAATTTAAACCAACTTTTGGTATAAGTGCCTTGTAACTTACAGTAAATGTGACTATCCTTTTTCCCAGGGTAGATATAACAGTTTCCTGCTATTCTTTGTGAAAAATGTATAATACTAAATTATTATAAAACATTTTGCATCCTATGTACTCCTCTTTCTTAGTATACTTGAGATGACAAAATGAGGTTAATGAGTTTACAATAGATTTTCCTATAGTATTGACAGACTTAATAATATTTGAAGCAAAGGTGAAATTATAGGGTTTTCAATGTTACTGGCATGATAAACATTATAAACAGATTAGGGCTACAACTGTCATCTAAGTTGGTTCAGAATATGCACCTGAATATTATTTTAGCATAATAAAATTAGGTAAGTGTTTCCCTACTTCCCTTACTATATTACTGGTAATGAGAATGGGGGGTGTTGGGAGGTATATTTCAACATAAGTTTAGTAATTCACTAGACTGAAGATATGTTTTGGAAACTTGTATACTAAAGTCATTTTACAAAAAAAAGTGGAAATTTTACTTGTATATGGAGATGTAAAAATGAGATTTCCACTTAGAAATATATGTGAATTGCAAAACGTTCAAATTCCTATTTTATTTTCAATTAGGAATTCTATTTTTTAAAAATTAGAAACATTACAAATAATGTTATAGATCTATCAAATATTTTAAATTATTTATTTTGCTGATTGTTAATTTGGATACTTTAGTTTAAAATAAAATTAGTGAATGATTTCCAAACATACTTCAGTTGTTATAGGTAGTAAAATGCATATGCAGTGCACACATATAATTTTAAAATATTTTATTAATTTGATAAAGACAATGTCTATATTTTCAAAAAAATTTCCAACATTTTAGTTGGAAAAACAGCCCACCAATTATTAAATTTTGTGAAATCTCTAATAAAAATAAATTTTACAGTTAAAATTTTATTACTAAAAAAGCCTTTTGTGCCTTGCATGTTTATAGTTGCTGAGTTTGCTATTTTCAATATAGCTCTGCTAACTGCATATTAATTAAATCTGCATATTAATTAATTTAAATGTCCAAATGATGCTTAAAAATCAAATGTTACCTTTCCAATGCTAGCTTCAAGATCTTGTTGATAACATCATTTACTCTTTGAGTGTCCATTTTTAAAAAGGCATAGTTTGTTTCATTTTTCAGTATTAGATACCACATGACCACCTGACTGATCTGCAGAAAGTTTGCCTTGAGCCTTTTAATTCTGGACTTACTGCTTTTATAATCCTTAGCAAGTGCATTGCAAGCTAACCACTTGCTTCAGATCTGTAAGTCTAAGAAAGAATTTTTTTAAATGTAAATTATGCTCGTGTTTACTTAAAATAATTCCTTTTTTATACTTGGTATTTCAATTGCAAACAACTAACTTGGTGAAGAATAAATTGATAGGACATTGATAGGACAAATCTATGTTTTCCTTTGCAACATTGATATTTGAGCCATTTTCCTTATTATTCTTAATTTAAAGCCACTCGATTTAGCTTGATTAGACAAATAGGTATTTTCGCAAAAACTCTTATTGATATTCATGTAATGGGATGATATAAAAGCCATCATATAATTTTAAAAATGGATTCTAGTTTTGTAAGTAGAAATACATTTTTCTTTTACTTTGACATAGTAAAATTACCTGAATTTTAGAGCAACCAATAGTATTACTTTCCCAAAAAAATAAAGACCTAAAATTATCACTTGATGATTACAATAAATATTTTTAAATCCCATAACAAAGGAAAATAATTTTGGATAGATTTAATATATAATTTAACTAATTTACAGTGCTCCATTGAATCAACTTTACTTTAAAAGTGTTTTTAAAATAGTAATCAGCTTATTGAGGAAGCTGATTTTCTATTTCAAATTTGAAATAAGTTAGCAAGAATTCCTAGGTTTTAAAGATGCTCATTGTTTTCTTTTTTAATTGTTTATCCACAATTTAAATTTGTTTTCATTAATAAATCGCAAGTCAATGGAAATGATCATTGTTACCATTTCATTAAGCTCTTTCAATCCATTTAGATCTATTAAATAATATGTTCAATAGCATATTATTATAGTGTTCCTGTGAAAGCGTCCTTGTACTTCACTGAGTAGGATCTGGTGACTTTATGTTGCTAAATCTACCAATTAAACAATGAAGATTAATTAATGAATTATGTATAAAATTGGCTTAAAACTTTACATGAATTTTGTGCTTTGTTCAGTGATCTGAGGGTAATTGCTTAATAATTATCTGTGGTGGTAAAGGATGCTTTGGTTTGTAGTGCTTGCCATTTTTAATGGTTTAAGTATTCCCACTATGGCCAATATCAAGCTAGAAATGGAGTGTCATCGAATGCAGAATTGGGTAAATAAATGCAAAATTGGCTCTCACAGTCAGTATGAGGAGGCTTCAGGGTATCATTAATGTGGTTATAAAATACATTCACATGAAGGGAAATGTGAATAAACAGTAGTTCAGGGGCAATGGATTTACATACAGTTTGTGGTATGTGTGAGAAGGACATTTAGAAGACAATGGCAATGTCATGAAAAGCCTTTACAGCAAAGTCAAAAGTTGGGTTTTTATTAAGATATTTAGAACTTTGGAAGTAACTCATGAAATAATTTGATATGTAAACAATTAATCATAAAATTTTAAGTTAACTGCATATGAAAATATCTATGGAGGACTGGGGATGTGATTCAGTAGTACAATATTTGCTTGAAATGGCAAGGCTGTGGGTTCAATCTCCAGCACCGTAAAGACAAACAAAACAAAAAACCTTACAGAAAAAAGGAAATACATCAGGAATATTTTAACTGTATGATGAAATCATGGAATGAATCATTGTAGGTATTAAAAGTTTCTGAATTATTGAGCTTTTCCCACTATGGTAGAAAACTGAAACTCCTTCCATGAAATTTTTATATCAAGGTAGTCTCAGCTGCATGTAATTTTCAATCAAAATCCTAAAATGAATAATGTTTTCTTAGATCACTTAGTGGTAATATTAGCAATATTATAAACATTAATTTTTCTCCTTTGTATGTAATAAGAGTCTGTTTTCATAGAAATGGGCAACTTGTGCATAATAAAAAAACCTGACCAACAGTTACTTAAATGAATAGGGATGATTGTTCTCATTGTCTTAAATTATGGAGGGCAAGTTGAAACAGTTGTGAAGGGTAATAGCAAAGAATCTGAGGGCTGTGGCAGCATGCACATGACCCTGGGATCCATCCCTAGTCCAATAAGGAAGACAGAGAAAAGGAACCTCCTATATTCTGCCTAGCTGATAACACTACTCCTTGCATGAGGTTTTCATCCTCATGGTTGCAAATTGATCATTGTCAGACCAGATGTCCTATCTGTATCCCAGGGCAGGAAGGAGGGAGAAAGGAGAAGAACAAAGCAGAATTCATTGCCTTTTTATTTTCAAAGAAAATTCTTCATATATCTCTATCTGATAAACTAGAATTATTTTGCCTGGATAACACTAGTGGCAAAAGAGTTTGGACAAGTCTTTCATCTGGGTATACTGCCACCCCAGTTCTGCAAAGTCAGAAAAGTGATCTTACTGGATATGTAATTGGCAATGACTTCTCCAGAGAGTCATTGAATTGTGAAGTAAGGTTTTACCAACATGTAATGATCTCAAATTTTTAATTTAAAATGTCCATTTTTGAAGTTTCCTGTTTTCCTTTTGGTCATCTATTAGTAGAATGCCTGTCTCTAAATAGTCTAGTTTTCTTTCCTTGTTTGTTATTTTAAACCATCCTTCTTTAAAAACAAGTTTGTGAAATTTGTTTAGAAAGTATGAAAAATAAGCACAAATATTTTTCATTTTAGATGTATTCATACTTTCCTTCTGGTCCTGGGCTGTATTCTTAAGAACTTGCAAAACTAGTTTTAGTATGAAATATTCATTTTTATTCTAATCTCTGAAGGGGTGGATCAAAATATAAATTTTCAATGATGTAGAAAAGAATTCTAGATTGTTTATACTATAAGGTATTCTAATGTGTCAGTATTTCCCCAACTTTTCCAGAGCTCTATAAGAATTTGGGCAAAAGCTCATGCAATATATATGTACTACAGAATATGTGAGGACACCTTTTATGAAACATCAGATGCTTAACTGTTTCTAGGGGGAAAATTTCCATAATTAAATAAGGTCAGGAAAATTAGGTGTCAGATTCTTCCCTTGGGATTCACTATTAAAAAATGAAAGACTAAAAAGTTTTGCAATAGAGAAATAGATTAGGTTGATTTACTCAACATTTCCCTAACATTTTTGGCCATGAAAAATCTATTATCTCTTATTATAGATTTTCTGTTAATAGCTTGTCAATTAATCTTCTGCCAAGTCAAGTGTGTAAAGCATTGCTTTAGCATATCAGTTCATTTCCATTTTTTATCTTCATCATACACATATGATGTATATTAAATCTCCTGTACCAAGACTAAATTATCATTCTTGCACCTGGTACCTCATGGAATTGCTGTAAATGCTCATTTTGCTGATTTCCATAGAAACATGAGACTCTATCACATTTACTTATTTATTAGATATTAATAAGATTTTAATAATGTTGGTTAGGAGCCAAATTACAAAATAACCTAGAACACAGGAGTGCAAAAAATGATAATTTATGAATGGGTGATTGTATTGTTAACCAACAAAGCATTATACATAATAAGAATATGTATTAAATTATAAAAATTTCTAAGAATGAGTGTAATTTAAATTTAATTATGGAGTTCCATTTTAAAATCTCTGGTTTTAGGACTATTACTTATTTGTGAGCTTGATTTGAAAATTAAGTTTTGTTATTAAATTATCAGAAAGATGCTCATTTGTGAAAGAATTTTCCTATATGCTTTAAAACTTGCAAGATAATTAGAAATTTGGGGGCTAAAAACCAAGCAAAAAAGATTTCTATTTTATACTGGCAAGTTATGATTTAGACTTAAATAAATTCCAATTTTATTGATAATATTATCATGTTTTTAAAAAGAAGTTTGCTATAAAGTAGTTGATAGCTTACTTTGTGTTTACTGTAATAACAAAATTATATATTTATGCTTTGTAAATAATCAGTGCTTATGATAGATGAGTTATGTAGTTTTAATTTGTCACAATTTTGAAGCTACATATTTTTATGAGGTTGTAATCTTTTCTGTTGAGTGTCCTATTTGCCCAGTTTATGACACACACTGTATAAATAAGCCTGAAAGAGGTCACTGTGTTCTGAATCTCATTAACATATTAGACAACACCAAGTGATAATTATTAATGCTCTACTTCTATTGGAATGTAAGAAACATAAATACAAAGAGCCATAGGATAAGTAGTAAATTCAGCACACATGTGAGCCTAGAATGTCAACTTGATATTAAAATGACCTGTTTAAGGACAACCAGCAATTTATATTTGCATACTCCCAGTTTGCTCATCTCATGCAGCCTGGACAGGTAGCAATTTAGAATGGCTCATCTTAAAATGAATGTAATTATCAAAGGTTTATATGGTCCATACTGGAAGGCATTCATTCACTTTAATCTTTTGTTTGCAACCTCCTGGCTGCTTTTATACACTTCAGTTATAGTTAATGTAAACTGTTATAGCTTAGGTCTTAGCCTAACTCAAATATGTTGTTAAATAAAAGCTTCATAATTGGATGTTGCTTCCCAAATTTATGCCAAGTGTTGTTTTTTTGATTCCTAAAACCACAGACAACTTCCTATTTATGTAATTTATGATCAGAAGATATTATATATCCAATATATTAAGTCTGAATATTAATACTCCATGTTTTTTAAGTATTTTTGACTGAAAATTATTAATCATCTATATATCATATATCATCTATTTAGCATCAAATTATTTCTATCCATCTTATCAGCATTATACCTGACATTTATTATTTTTCTCTATCACTCATAATTTTTAATATATATTTACCTATGAACACCTGCCAGGATCTATTGCTAAACTTTTTTAACAAACTTTTCTGTGAAAAGATTTCTTACAAATTCTTTAACTTTATTAAATTTTAATCAAAAGCAAGATTTTTATTATGAATATAATTTTTTAATATCTCAGAATAAAGATTTTTAAGTTCCAGAGATTTAAAACTACTCACTTCTAAGTTTTTGAGTATCCACTCTGATCAAGACATCTAGGAAATGCAAATGTACTGTGTGGATTGGGAAATTTTTAAATTTAATGTTGAAAAGGACAAATGTACATGATAAGGCCCAAGATATTAATAAACTAATCCATCAAGAGACAGCACTCTAAATGGCATAGAAGATGGGCAGAATTCCAAAAGGGCCTAAGATCTACACAGTAGGCTCAAGAAGAAGTCAGAAAAATGGCAGGCATTTCCATGTTGAGCATTATCGACAGAGGATGTTGTTCTATTGATATGCTTGTTTATAATGGATCTAAAGACCATATGCTATACTATAATAATTAGCAGTATAATTTGTAGTTTTTGACTCTATTACTTTCTATTTATCTACTTGATATTTGACCTTACTAGTCTAGAAAATATTAATCTACACTTGAACATGGTAGCCTAGCAAATGATGGTTTTCTTTTGATTGTTATTTTTCTTCCTTTATTATTTTAAAAGTCAACCAGTTCTTCAACATTTATCCAGTTATGGACAAAGGCAAAAAACATTATTAGCAAAGCAATAGCATGACTACTATCTTGAAAAGATTGCAAGCAGCATGAAGAAATTTGTAATATAAAAGCAATAAAATTCTGAAAATTTTATGAATTTGAAAGCATAAATACAAATAAGTATAGCAAACTATATAAATCCCTGAATGAATATAATCAGATATGCAGTGTTTAAATGATACTTCAGGACATAAATCCGCTACTTAATATAACATCTTAAGTTCTTGCAAAACTTTCAATAGGCAAATTAGGTTAGTGAAATGACAAGAATGGTATGGAAATGCCATGTAAATGCATCATGACATTTAGGAAAACTGAAATATGTGTTGAAGAAACTAAAAGTTTATATATACATATAAACTTTATATATAATGATATATATATCATCTCAAATAAAATAACACTCTGTGAAATTCCAGGTCCCTGCTTTATTTTAAAAAAATATTTAACATATAATCAATGGAGGCTCATGCAATAAATGAAGAAATAAAGCAAAATCTAAAGAAATAAAACAATCTGGTCCAGATCTCTGTTCAGTTAAGCAACTGAAACCAGAGTATTAACAGCACTCAACACAACACAGAGCATGAAGGCAAGTTTTTGCCACCCATTAGGAGAATTTCACATTCACCTTTCTTTTTTTTAAGGTTGCTATTATTAAAATATTTTTATTTTTTTATTTTAATTTAGTTCATTGTACACAAATGGAGTACAACTATCATTTTTCTGGTTGTACACAAAGAAGAATCATATAATTTGCCTATTCATACGTACACATAGGGTAAAGATGTTTGTCTCATTCAATTATCTTTACAAGCTAAGTTCAAACTGTTGAACCTGTAGGACTAGAAACCCTTAGCTAACAATGTGTTCCATAACTTCTTGAAGAAACCTGTTTCTTAATTATATTTACTTGTATTTTACACATTAGATCATTGAGTTTTGATATTTTTCTCTTCCTCATCCCCTAGAAGTTCTTAGAATATTTTTAGTCTTTAATATATGACTGTAGTATAAACTTACTTTTCCCTCAGCTATACAGTATTCAGCAACAGGCTACACTTTAGTTTTTCTCTTAGTTCCTCATTTATTTTTTTAAACCAGTAAGTAGATTCTAAAATGCTGTTTCTTTCATTGCTCTCAAGGTCATTTGCATTTCCTAATCTCCTATTCCCCTTTCTTCTTCCTTGTTCATCTGGTTATTGTGGAATACTTGTTTCTGAATTTCTTCATTCTTTCTCTTCTTTCTGACATTTATTGAGCTTGATTTTTCAGCAAGGTTTGGCCACTTTTTCTTTTGACCAAACATGTTGTTTGGTATAGATTTAATTAGGAATCTTCTGAAAATTTCATTTGTTCTATTGTTGTTTATTGTTTAAAATATACATTAAAAGATGAAGGTGGACCACATTCAGTGAGAAATCTTTGTGCTATTTTATTATGTGTAGCTGCTTTCTGTACCAACATTTATTAAATTTGCTCATTATTGTCTTTCATGTAGTTTTGAGAATGTGTAAATGTCCTTATCTAAATGAATTTGAATGAGGTAAAATTTTCCCCCAATTCATCTATTTTTGATTATCATCTCTTTTCAACAAAGAGGAATATATGTAATGTAAATATTCTTACCTAAAATATTATATTTTTATGAAAATTTCAGGAACTATAACTTAATGTTATCATAAGAAATGAAAGAGGAGGGAGAAAGAGAGAATATAGGTAATAAGATTTAGGAGAAATAATAAATAATTGCCTAAAATGTAGATTAATTTATTAAATTCACTAGGTTGCAATTAACATTTTTTCAGTACATAAATTAAATGTAGATTAATTTATTAAATTCACTAGGTTGCAATTAACATTTTTTCAGTACATAATATCTAAAAAATGAGTATGTACATTCAAGGAATAATATTTCTATGAATAGATATCAGTGAGGAGTAGAAATGAAGACTTCATAAAAAGTAGCAGATATACATAAAGTAAAGCAAATGAAATAAAGCAAACATTTTGAGAGCGTTATAAATTTTTTGAAATAACAAGGTAATTTTACACAACTCTCTTATTTTATACATAAGAAAACTGAGGTATCAAGTAGTTGAAAGACTTCCTGGAAGTCACATAGTCATAAGGTTTGGCAGGTGTAGATATTGGTCTCTCAAATACATCATAGGAATGAGTATTTTCTCAAAAGAATTTTAATGTTTAAAATTATTAATAAAACAAAATCTAAAAGTAAAAAAGATAATTTAAAAATTTACCAAAACGAGTTCTTATATATGGGATAAATCATCATCAATAAAAATTTGATTAAATTCTTGGCTCTGAAATCGATGCAGAAGAGATTTTGATTTTAAATATTTAGACAGATTCTACTGAAGTATCTCAAATTATGAGATAACTTTTTAGAAACATGATTATTTTGATAATATCTTGAAAATCTCTACAAAGAGGTACAGAAATGAAAATTTTAAATCCCTTTAATATATACTCAGAGGGGTTTGGAGTTAAGTGGAAAAATTTAGACATTGAAGAAAGAAAAGTTTCTCTTTTTTATCATGATCATTTGGGATTTAGAAAGAGTATCTGCTGCTTGAAGTTGGAGCAGTCTATTTGTTTAGTGAAGCAGAGAGTCAATCTTGAGATGAAAAAATATTTTGAGAAATTAAAGAACTGATAGCTCAGAGAAATGAAGAGACACAGATGGGCTTCTTGGCCTTCTTTCATGAACACATTTCCTATTTTATTGGCTAGTATATATAAAGCTCTCTAAAAATGAATAAAAAATGCAGAATAAAAATATATCTTTTAGAAATATATAAATGTTTACAGCCCTTTCAAAAAAATAAATACTAAGTGTTTGTGTGTATATGCATAAAAAAGACATACTTATGTATGTGTACATACATTTTATATATGTGTGTGTGTGTATATACAAAACACATAAAAGAATACCATACATATAGATATGAATATGCATTCTCAATGACCAGGAGTCAAATCCATTGCTAATAAGTAAAAAATATTAAGAATAAGAAATTTATATTAATATTTAAACCTAACATAAAGACACACTGATATAAATAAAAATATGATATAATTGGAGATATTTACAGTTTTGAAAACATATAAATTGACATATATAATATGTAAAGATAATTATTTAATAATTATTTTATGATATGCATTCTAAAACCATTATATGCAGTTATAGAGTTTTAGCATTAAAAAGAGTCATTTAAATTATTTTTTATATTTTCTACAGAATGAGAGCAACATTTATTGAATATTACCAGTGGCAACTTTTTCCTACATTAAAGAAAAAATGAAATGTGATTGTAATCTAATATAAAAATATGGCTAAATATGTCATCATTGAGAGTAATTCTTTCACTAAAAATTATTATATGTAAGTTTAAATATAAATGAATGGTAATTTTATGAAGATTGACAAATATAATTTTATCTATTTCTAAGGTCCATTTCATTAGGGAATTTTTGTTATTAAAGAACAATATAATTTAGCAAATGTTATACTTTTCTATGGAAATTATTAATTTATTCTAAAACTTTATACCTAATGTAGAAGGAATAGAAATGAAAATAATTTTGCAGATTACAGTGATTAATAGAGAATTTATGTCTCCACTTTAAATTTAGTCAATGGTTGCTATTCTACTATCTACTGCTACCATCTATTAATTTTCATGTCTCATAAAACTGCAACTCTTTGCATCATCTATTTTTCTACATTTTGTTTTACTCTAAATAAATACTAGGTGATGAAGAATTATGTAAAATGTTATATTAATTCTTGATAATCAAATTATATAAAAAGTCAAAACATTAATATGTTTTCTAAACCACCATTTGGATTCAAATGTGTTACTATTTTTATTGCCATTTATTATAGGATTCAGTTAATCTTTGAGCTTCCATATAACTATAATGGCTGTGAGTCATTGTATTTCAAATACTGTTTGTAATTAACTTTGTTTTAATATATGAAAACATTCACTCATATTTGTAAAAAGGAATTTTATTTGAATCAAAGCCAGCCTGTTTTGCAGTGAAGTAAAATCTCTAAACATATTAGCAATTCATGCATTAGAGCAGAGAATAATTTTACTAGGTGCAAAATCCAAACTAATCTAATGTTTGCTTTGACCAGAGGTGGAAACACCAAACAAAATATATTTCCCCATTCTTAATATGATGGGAGATAGAAATTAAGTACATATGGATGTCATCAACTCAAACCAAGTTTAAGTAATTTGTAATTTTGTGAGGTTTTTTTTAGTTTAAAAATGTGGCATGCATTTATAAATAAAGCAAACAACTCTAATGATACTGCATATCTGAACATGTACATTTAATCACATAATTTTCAGATGTTTATCTTAATTTTAAAATTTCGTTCAAATTATAGCAAAGCCTGCATTTAAATAATAGATATTGTTGTATATCTTGAAATTTAAAAAAGCAAGATAGAGCATAGGGCTAAACAATGCTCTAGACATTCTAACAAATGAACTGGATGACCATAAGTGGAGTCATAGAAACCTACAAGCCATACCCCTTCGCCCATGCACTGTGACTAATAATTTCTTCAAATGTCTGTCTGCATTATCAGAGTTAATTGTACTTTTCAGTTGATTGACTTCACATATAAGAATATTTATCACTTAAAGAGAAGCAGCCAGTCACTGCACTTGTTGTTGCTTTTTTATCCCTACCATGTCAACATTAGGGCTTTTTAAAAACTCATATATAGTAAACAAGAAAGAAATGAACTGCAAATGAGATAATACTTTATATTTGCGAAAATTAGAGCTAGTTTGGGTTGGTTGCACATAAAAGGAAGATAGAAAGGAGGGTAGCAGGAATAATGAGTGGTGATCAGGATGTGTAGCGATAGTAGCACACTTTCCAAGCTGCCCACCAAAAAGGAATACCCACCTGACACCACCACTAAATCAGTTGCCTCTCTACATGGATGTGTCAAACACGTAGACCTAAATGGTTATTATTTTTGATCAATAGATTTTTTATATTATTTATTTGATTTAAGTAACTTTTTCAGCTAGAAATCAAGATTTTGAATGTTTTCATCATAAGGAAATTATAACTGAGGAGACAGATCTGTTTTACCCCAGTTTAAACATTTTACCATGTGTAAAAAATTGCCAAAGGGAAACTACTCACTTTGAGCACTATAAAATTTTTCGTAAGCTGAACAAGTTTTCCAGCCCTCTCAAATACAATAGTAAGAAGCAAATGATTAATTTGCACTAAATTATGATTCATAAAGAGATAAAAGTTTTCAAAGCTTGCCTGGCTACCCTCGCACAATGCCTGTAATTGTAGTGAGTTGGGAGACTGACACAGGAGGATTGCAAGTGTGAGGTCAACCTCAGCAACTTAGTGAGTCCCTGTCTTAAAGTAAAAAGATCTGGGGATGTGTCTCAAGGGCTAAGCACTCCTGAGTTCAATCCCCAGTACCATAAACACACACAAGTTTTCAAAGTCCTTGCCAAGGGAAGACTTTCAAAACTACCTTTGTTTGGAATCATAATTAAAATAGGTATATTGAAATTAATGAGCTATAATTGCATTATTTTTATAAAACTTTCACAAGAACTTAACTCATAATTATCCTTTCAATGTCTGCCTTTTTGTGTAGATCAATATTAAGTAAGAAAATGCTTTCAATGAGTAATGAAATCTTGGATTATCAATTTGTAAAGAAAGTTTTAATGATGACCAATGGTAACCTTCTCACTCTAAAGAACGTGAGATGAGAAAAGAGAAAACTTTTCTTTGGAGAAAAGTTTCTCTAAAGAAACTAAGGATGAGAGAGAAGAGAACAGATCATCATAGATGATAATGCAAATAGTAATGGAAAACTCAGTAATTCTCTCTCATATATTTGTTCAACAGTGTCTATACATATAGCATATAATATACAATTCTGATTTTTTATATGTATGTCTCTATATATTTATAAATACATATAAAATAGGTTTTTTTTTAATTTAGAAGCAATTACATTTCAGAAATAACAAAGAAATGATCTTTCATCAATTTGCCCATATTGGGTAAGCAAAATATTTGAAGGTGATAGAATTGAATTCAAAGTGACAAATTTGTTTTTGAGTGTTTCTTAAATTGTTCTTAAATAAACTATAGTATATGTTTAAAGTTGCTGAGATGATGTTGAATAATGGCTTCTGATTCTCTGAAGGGTTAATATACATAACATTTTATATAGAGATTTTTAACCTACCTGAGTGCAGTGTAGAGAAGCACCAGTTGTACTGAATGAAGAAAAGCACCTATAAAAATACACAAAATATTTTTAAATTTTTAAGGAATTAAGTGAATGAATATCTATTCCTGTTGTATAATGATTATCTGAGTAGTATTAGTATATTTGCTACTGTTTCAGAATATTTCATTTTATGTGCTATTGATTTAAAGATCAACCTAGATGTAATTTAAATTTAATCATTATAATAATTAGATGCATTTGTTTAAATATTTGAGTGTTTAAATATTTTCATCTTTTAATATTAGCCTTCTACTTCATCTTGATTCTGTCTCAAATGGAAGATCTTATTCTCCAGAATCTGACTTTACTAATGATTCGAACAATGTTTTCGTCCAAGCTGTTCCCCAAACATTCTTGTTCTCATTGTAGAAGTCACATTAACAGAGAAAAGAGAACTTGAGAACTTTTAGCCCTAAACAATCATTTTGCTGAGAAGGAAAGTGAGATGAAATGACTTGTCTTACTACGCAATTAGTGAAAGAAAAGCAAAGAAGAAATGCAAGAGCACCATAGACAGGATTGAACAACTTGTTACATCAAAGTAACAATTGTATTTTTCACTGGGCATCCAATTTGCACAGAGGCATTAAAGCATTTCATACAATGGCAGGCAAAAAAAGCAAAAAAATATAACCTTGTTTTAGGTAAGAGAAAGAGTAGGGTTTTTTCTTCTTTTCTTTTCTTTTCTTTTCTTTTTCTTTCTTTTTTTTTTTTTGTTTTATTTTTTTTTTTTTTTTTTTTTGTAATAATTCTTTGTAAGGCCAGCAAGAAAGAAAAAAAAAAAAAAAAAAAGGCTCTGTAAACAACCATTTCAGTTCCCAGTACTTAGCATGACTAAGTGTGGAAAGGATTCCCAGTCTCAACCCTACATAGCTGTCAGCTCTCAGTATTTATGTGCACCTCTTTAATTCATGCTCAAGGATTATGTTATCGGCAGTGATTACCAGGGTGGGAAAGCTGTGCTTCAAAGGGCTGAATAATGGCTAAGCCTCGCTTCTCTCTGTGCACATTTAAAAGCAGAGCTTTCATTCATAGCCAAGATTCTGCTAACAGGGGTGGTATTATTGTTCCTACTCCTCAGTTTCATGAACAGATTTGTTGTTTCTTGGAAATTCTGAGCCACCTCATCTAGTTTCATGTTTTTTTTTTTTTCCTCATACTATTAAAAAATAACTCCTGCTGACTTTTGAATGGGCTGTTTCCACTGAGGCTGGTCATCCAATAGTTGCATGAGGTTCATAATATTATTCTCTATTTTAAGGGAAATGCATCTTATGAGGTAGAGTTTACAGACCAGGCATAGCTTAGATCTCACCAATTGCTCTATTGAGAAAACTTAAGTTTATGATTAAAGTCATAGTTAATTTTTTAACTTCTCTAAGTTTATAGGTTGATAGTCATTATGGCATTTTGTTTATTATTCAGAGAAAGACTTGTCTAGATAAAATATAGAATTTTTTTATTCTAGATACATTTTATTATCTGTGGATTTAAAGTAGTAGGATTTATTCCATCAGAAGTTTGTGAAATAATCCTATACAGGAAGTAGGTCACAAAAGTAACAGGTATGTAGGGTAAACAGGGAATTAAGACAAATACTATTTGTCTAAAGCATCAAATATTAATGAACTGCTGATATTAACACACTGTACCTGCTTGATAACAGAAAATGAAAAACAGATAAAGATAAATCTTTGTAATTGTTTTATAAACTCCACAGTATTTCTTTATAATATCTAAGAAACTCCTGTATATGTTTTGTTGAAAAACATTGTTATAATAATTATTCACATCTAGTAGTATCACATATTCTGGTTAACAGTGAAGAGAGTACTAAAGGAGTTTATTTTTATGTATACATAGACTAAATAAAATAACACTATTCACTGAATATTTATTCTACTTCCAGTATTGTTTTATTGCCTTTTAAGAGGTATAAAATTAAAATGACATAGTCTCTTTCTTTAAAGAGTCTGCTATCACAAAAAGTAAATTAGACTTTAAGAGATGAAGAAAATGGTATTAAAAAGAGGATAATGGAGAAGGCATTTCAAATTGAGAAGGTTAAAATAGTAGGGCTTATCATCCAATAGGTAAATTAGACCTTAAAATGTAAGTAGGATATTAATTAATGGACAAAAATGGGGATACAGTTTAGCTGGGAGAAGGAATATCAACTGAAATGTGGAGTGTTGATATGAATCCCATTTAAGATGTTAAAATTAATTCTACATATGAGTTATTTTTTGATTTACTTAAGTAAACTGTAAGATTTGTGTTAGAACATAGTGGAAACCATGAATATATGAGAGTTTTCTAAAGCCTTGAAAGTTTGGCAGAAGATGTTGGAGTTGATTGGACAGCAATATTGATTTCTTGCAGAATTTTTATTAAATAATAAAAAGTATTAAAGATTGTGAAGATTTGCCTAATAGTTATATGTATAATGGACCAAACATATGTAGATAAGAAAATCAAAAGGTAGGGAGATCTTTTGGGTTATAGAAAACTCAATGCTCAAGCTAAAATTATAATAATATGGGGGAAGTGAAAAAGGAATTGAAGGGCAAATCAAATATTGATTTTGAGGAAAAGAAGAAATGTGGCAATATGGTGAATATAAGAGATTAGAGAAAGACAAGTGACTTCAAGAATTTTCATCTAAATAGTTGGAAGATGCCTAAATTACCTGTCAAACTGATTTCATATGGAAAGGATATTAGCTGGTAACAGGGAGGATGAACATTTGATATTGGCCATGCTGGGTTCAAGGTACAGCAGTACATCCAGATTGAGATTTCTTATAAGTATCTAGAAATAAATAACTGGAACAAAAGTGATTTATAAGTGAGATTCTGCTAGAGGTTGCAGTTAATTACAGATCAGCAAGCTACTATACCAAAAACAAATACATAAAAATTGCAAAAAAGCTAGCTTTCCATCAATATAGATAATAATGACTGTGTGAAGAATCTGTTGGCATTACAGTCCTCACAGTGTTGGAGTTACTTTGGTTTGGAGTGTTAAGTCATGTTACTTGCATCAACGACGTGTTTGTTTTGAAATGAGAATGTATTGTAAAAATTGTCACACTTTCTATTTGGATATCTTTTAGCATAGCATTAATAAGCTGTAAGTTGCCATAATTTTTATTTACTTTACACAAATGAGATCATAAGTCTATGAATGACTAGTAACTCTTAAGCCATAAGCCTTGAAGTGACTATGTTTATGTTCAATAGTGTTTACTTGAGAGAAAATTAGCTTTGTAAATTCTAAACTTTGGTATTATGCATAGTTTATGCAATAATGTTTTCCAATTGTTTTGTTCCTTTCATTTCTTTCTTAACCATAGTTTAACTTCATTCAACTTCAAAACTTCACCATATCATTTTACATTATGAAACCTTTTACATCTGAACATAGAAAACACAGTAGACTTAACTAACATCCTGCTCATTAATGATTTGGAAGGTAATTAAAATTAACTCTACTAGGAAAGTCTTTTCCTTAGAAACTAGTTCTTAAAGTACGGAAAATATGCACGATTAAAAAAATCCCATAGGGCTTATGCGAGTTATTCTAAAACACACACAGTTACTTTTTAAGACCTACAAATTTAATTTATGGAGCAAAAAATAATTTGAAATACATGTTGTCATTGATAACTAGCAGAATTGAATATATAATATTTGATATGGAATATCTATTATCCTTAGTTCTTAGTTCTTAGTCCATATAAACTCTATATTTGGAATTAATACAAGGTTACTAGCTAGTAAGAACATTTAGAATTAATTAAGAACGTTAAAAAAGAAAACAAGCAAATAAACAACAAAACCTAAAAATGAAGCTATACTTCTAAAATATATGTAGATCATGCCCATACAGCAATTTCTCAAAATCAGTTTGGTGGAGTAGGCCACTGAAGAGATGCAGTTGTTTTATTTGGTATGGAGTAAAGCAGTATTCCAGGAAATTACCCTGTATCTTAGATTTCTTGTAACACTATAAAAGATATCTCCACTGACTAAACTGGAGGGAGGTCAGGCTATTTTCACAGAACATGAACTCTGGGTTTCATGTTGGTATTAGTAAGATAACTAAGTGCACTGTTTGAGATGGTGCATTTTTCAGTTATGTGACCTTACCTTTGACAATTGTTTACAGTAGGCAGGTAAAGTTTTTAAGGTTTCTTCTTGATATCTTCTTTTCTGAGATCCAAGTTAATTTTAAATGAATCGTTTTGAAAAATAAGCCGTCTACCCTCAAAGAATTTTTGTTTTTGTTTTTCTCTTCCAATATATTGAACAAAATTTCTTTACCTTGATTGATTTTCTCAAAGTTGCTGTGATGGCTCACAAAAATGTCTTGTAGCAATTCTTCTTCGATTCAAAGAGATAAGTTTTCCTGATGGTGTAAAAGAAGGAATCTTCTATTCCACATGTAAAATAGTTAGGATTCAGGTGGCAATGATAAAGTATAAAGATAATACTGTAAAAATAATTTAGACTTCAAATAAGTTTGAATATTTCTTAAGGATTTCACATCTATGAATATATTACTTAATTTTAATGTTTGCAGTATTATTAGGCTTGATATGGTGGTGAATAAAATTAGCATAAAGTTTTAATAGAAATCAGATGGCAGTTAATTAATTTATTAACAAAGACACAAGCTTTTGCTGAGCATTTCTGAATTTTTGGTATTCTGCTGATGTGATTAGCATGATGACCAAATCTTAATTTTTTAAACCATCTCAAGGTAAATAATTTGGCCCTAAAAAGTACAGGTCATAAATGTGCTTTAAAAAAGGATAAAATAAGGAGTATTCTATTGAGTGAAACTTGATCAATTTTTCATTTATTGGAGGATTGGAATACTAGAAATGGTATTCTTCTGTCACTGGAACATGAATTAGATCACAGGAATTTCCTTTTTTGGTCTGCTTACACTACAATTGTCACCAAAATGGTATAATTTCTACTGGATGCTCATGTCTTATTGTAGAGATCATCAGGTTATCTATTATCTTTAAACCTGTAGAGAGCCCGTTTTCCTTAATCTCTAAATTTTAATCTACCTTCCTACCAAGTAAGACAGCTCTTATACCCGTTCCTCTTCATGGCTTTCCTTAGTTAATCTATCAGGAATTCTCACCCACTCAATGTAACCTTACCCTGATGGCTATCATTCCATCTAGCTTGAATTTCTAGAAACACTGTTTCTTTTTTGGTATTTGGCTTAATTATGGAGATAGCTGTGAAATCCACTGCTGTGCTCTGGTTCTGAAGTAAAGCATTTCAGAGGTTTCATGCTCCTCAAGCACATTAGCACCAAACTGGCCCCATTGTCTATGTTCAAACAACACATGGTTCATTTTAGTAATCACAAAAGGCTAAAGTGTGCTGTCATTTAAAAAATCCAGAATTGGGGCTGAAAATATGGCATATAGTATTTCTGTGAAGGGTTTTAATGTTTATAGATGTTCTATATAGCGATTACCTGCTTCTTATTTCTCCCTAACATAATCAGGTTAGCATTACCTTGTCACCTGCTTTACTAAAGAAAAAATAAATGATTATAACTTACTAAGAACAATAATTTTCTTTTAAGAATCCTTCATTTTATTCAATAAAATGCATGAATACTTCACAAATAATTATTGTCATTAGAAATAATCTTGTTTTCACAAATCAGAGAAATAACTATTGAAAATTGAAATATTCATCTTTTGATTTTTCAGTTACTTGGAAATTCAACTGCAAAGTAATAAGAGATCATCAGTTTAATAATTTGACCATGAAAGGAAAAACAAAGCTCCCATCTATAAGTGTTATATAATGCTAAAATCCTTTTTATTTCTCATACTTGAATGCTTATTCATATTTGACTTTGAAAATAATCATGTTTATTTAAGACAAATTCAATAGGGAAGCTATTTATTTTACCTATTCTAACCTGTGTAGCCCCATGTATAAGATGAGGTCAGACAGTACTGTGCCAAATAATTAGGCAGAACATGACCCATAAAAACCAGAATCTAGTAATGACAGGTAAATTTTTAAAGAAGGTTTGTTTTGAATTTGTTATAGTTCAGGTGAACTAAGCAACTCACAGTGAATTTGAATTCTGAAATGTGAATAGGACGCATTGTGGGAAGGTCATTCCAGGTGAAGGAACAAGGAAAAACACACATTTAAATATGTGGAATTATAGAACCAATACTCAAAGTAATGCATAATGTTATAAAATCATTTTATACTCTCCACTAATTATAATGTAGTTTGCTTCTAAATGATAAAGTGTTAAAATTAATATTGAATTAGAATTTTGCTGGATATGGTAAAAATATTCCCTCAGTGAGGTGTAGATTATTTCATATATTCTCTAAATTGTTTCTTTTATATAAGGATATAGAGTAAGAAAGTTTTTAAAAAAGATTGTATGTTTTTAGCTATCATTTATGTGGCAATATATAACATGCTAAATGCTTTGCATATATTATCTCTCATACTCAGCTTTTCGTCTCTGTTTTAGAGATGAATATTCAGCTCAGAAAGATTTAGTCATCTGTCACCAAATGCAAAGAAAATACGTGATTAGAAGTTAAGTCTTCTAACCTCCAACCCTGTGCTCATTCTAGTATGAGTAATAGAAATAATAATGATAATGGTAACAATGAGGATAATGATAAAAGCCCATCTCTCAAGGATCTCATGAAGAGTCGAGAAATACAGAATTCATCACAAAATCTCCAATAGTAGAACATAAGGCAATAGATAATAAGTAGAGATTTGAAATAAGTAAACCTTGGGTTCAAAGTAAACATAATGGAATTTCAGAAAGGAATAGGATAGAAACTAGTTGGCTGAATCAACTGAAGAGAAGAGAACTTTTCACTTAGTGCAAATAGCAGAGATGAAAACATAATGAGGTGTTTGGCCTGTATGTGTGACATTTTGACTAAAGGTAATAATATTGAGTCATAATGCATAGAAGCTTGAAATTTAGAGGTAAAGAATATCAAACCTGACTCAGACAAATTGGTTGACTCTAGAGAAAGGGAGTTGCATGATGTATACCTTAGTGTGAAGAATGTTTTAAAGACAAAAATAGAGACCAAGAAGAATTACCTTTTTGGAAAACCATGATTCAGAACTGAGATGAAAGTACAGTAGAAGTTGGTGGAATCAATCAAAGAGGCATTATTTTAAAAGAAGTTTAAACACAGTTTAAGGAAGGAAATTTAAAAAAAAAACATGAGTCTCAAGAACTCAGAGAAGTGATATATCAATTTAAATATGGTGAAGCTGAGAAGGAAAACTCATGGTAGCAGTTATTGGGTTCAGTTAAAACATGTTAAGTGTGA
The DNA here is from genome assembly GCA_020662805.1 of Glaucomys volans. NCBI lineage: Eukaryota > Metazoa > Chordata > Mammalia > Rodentia > Sciuridae > Glaucomys > Glaucomys volans. Next base: position 323,041 of record JAJEJO010000195.1, on the reverse strand, counting down.
GGTAATGGTGAGCTGTCTAAGAAGTAAAGTACAGACTTGGATGAAGAAACACTGAGGGAGAATTTATGGTTGTAAGTTGAGAATTTTGGAATCATTATCATAAAGGTTAAGGGCATGAATATTTTAGATGATTAAAAAGAAGGGAAAATCTCAGAGCTAAGGCCAAGACATGAGAGATGCCTTTAAGTGAGGAAGAAAATACAGAAGCAGGAGTACACACTACAAAAGTTAAAAGAGAAGTATTGTTTGACAATATTGTTATTAGAAATTCAAAATCAGTTAAAAAATCGACTGAGGGAATTTTCTAAAACAAGATTTTAAAAGTCCGTTAGTTTTAAAAGCTTGTGCTGGAGATTGGAGGAGATATAAAGATAAATCAGAAACAGTATTTGTGTGTATTTAGAATCTACTAGAAAAAGGGAGAAATATGAGTGTATTAATTTATAGTGAAGGAATCAGATTTGGATAAATACAACTTGAAGTTCTTAGTACTACAGGTGGTAGAAGGAAGAGAAAGATACCAATGGTATTCAAGTACTCTGTTGACAAAGAAAAGCCTTGCTTATGAAGATAACCTAAAATACAGCATATTGCATTGCAAACATTTATTTCTCTCTTATTCACAATCTATAGGAAAACAGTACAAACCAGTGGGGCAGTTCTGTTATCCTCAGGACAGGGCTTCCAAGACTTCTCTAGTCCTCATGCGTCCTCAAGAAAGAAGCAAAATAAAGAATAAAGGGCAAATACCTGAAGAAGCATTCTTGGAAAGTTGCCCACATAGGTTCTGTCCATATTTCAAAACTCAAATTGAGTAGCTTAACAAAAGAAGGTGGAAAGTGAATAAGGAGGGTGAGGCATCAGTTTCTATTACAGATACTCCAAGAACGAGAATCAGGAAAGCTAAGCCTACAAAATGAAAAACTGAGTAGAACTAGAGGAGGGATGTATGATTTCAATATCTGCGGAGTGGAGAGTAGGGAATTACAAGATAAATGACATGAGAAAAGGAATTGACAAGAATAAACATAGCCTTTTTTTGAAAAGTAACTAATTTCTGAGCTGAGAAGAGATCAGAATTTCCAAGTAGAAGTAGATGATCATAATATTAGATATATGATCCTAATATTTTGGAATGAAATGTGAAGGAATCATGAATTCCATGCTTAAGCCTAGGTTTTTCATATTTATAGTTAAAATGACTGAATACTTGTTTTTAATATATTTGTGATATTACAGGGATTATTCTACATTAAAAATAACTGGAAAACAGAATTTAGAAATTAAAAATTCATGATAAACAGAGGAAAGTCTAGTTAGGATAGTGTTGCTCCATGATATGACAGCCCAACCTAGTATAATGTCAATGGGATAGATGGGGGAAAGAGAGACATCTGGGAGGCATACTGATACAATTTGGCAACAGTTTCAAGTTTAGGTTTGTGAGGTAAAAGAATGTGAAAAACTAACAATAACTCATCCGGTGTTCTGCATAAGCAAGCTAAGGTCTAGTGGCAAGATTACTACAATTGATCAAACGAAGATGCTGGATTGTGATGTTATTAACAGATGGGGAAGGCAGCAGAAAGGGATGGATGAGGAAAAGAGATTATGAATTAATATTGGACATATAAATTTGAAAAGTCAGATTATTGAAAATCTACTTTAGGTCAAGAAAGTGAATAGGGTTAAATACATGGATTTGAAGCAATTTAAATAATTTTTATAAGAAGAAAAATATAAATTTGAAGCCTAATAGAATTTTTATCTATCTATTTATTTATGGTATATATTTATTTGTTTGGTATCAGGGATTAAACCCAGGCATGCTTACACTGAGCCACATCCCCAACCCTTTTTATTTTTTGAGAGAGGGTCTCACTAAGATACGTAGGGCCTGGCCCACTAGAACTTTTAAAAGTAACTGAAGGAATTGGAAGGTGAAGACAGATACTGAAGAAAAATTTGTTGGAAATAAATAAAATAGAGTTAAGTGGAGCAGTTAATCTTAGAGGGACTAAGTGATTTAGTTTAGAAAGAAATGAAGGATGATACTAGAATAAAAGTCGTGTTGACAGAAGTGAAGGAAAGGAAGCATACCACTGAGAAAGAAAGCAAGTGTGTGCTAGAGGTATTTCTTGAAAGTGGGAATTTGAGAAGAAAAGAAGTGGCTTACATTACTACCATTAGAAGAGTGTTAGTGAATCAAATCAAAACAAAGAAAAGTTTCCGAAGTGTTAACAGAAGGATCAAATTAGAAACTCAAGGGAGACATTTTTGTTGGCTAGGTATGCATCTCTGGAGATTTTGTCAGCTGAATCTCTGAAGTTTAAGGGAAAAAAAGCAAGAAAAAATAGAGGTTCTCCTTCCGTGTCTCTCTCCCCTCCCTCCCTTTTTTCCTTCCTTCCTTTTTATTTCCTTCTAAATATACGTATGGAAGGGCAATCAGACCCTGTGTATGTATTTTCCCACTTCCCCAACACGGCCAGCACACCTCTCTCTCCCCCCATTTTACAGAATCCCTTGACTTGTCTATATAAAACTCAAGGGCTCATGGAACTCTGAAATAACTAGTAATCTCAGTCATCCAAATTATACAGTTCTGATTCAGTGGATATATTTCTAAGATTTGTCTTGGGATAAAGCTAAATCTAGCTCTTAGAGACCAGCTTTATGTTTATAGTTCATACTTTTTTAAGAAGAGTATGATATTTAAAAAATTAAGCTTAGAATTTGAGTGTGTTAACTGTAGGTGAAATCACATTTATCTAAAACTATTATTGTTCCATGTAATTAAGCAATTTCAATCTACAGAAACTATATTAATTCAAAGAATCCTTACAACTCTTACTAGTTAGGTCTTACTACCATTTTCATTTTTGAGGTGGAAAAAACAAAGGCATGTAGTTATGAGGGTAGAGATGCGCAGAGCCCATAATCTGCTACTAGATTACATTGTCTCTCATGAATAATGAATTTTTAGATAATTTAAAATTCCAATATTTAAAAGAAAATATTATTGTTTTAAGATTGATGGCCAACATTCTGATTCCTGGAAATATTTTTTAAAATGTGTATAAACTTTCGTCACTAGCATAAGAGTAAAAAGGAAATTTAAGTAAAAATAAAGATCTACAACTAAAGCTACTTATATTTTAGTCAGACACACAAATCATATCAGAGTATTTAATTCCTATTCAATGAACCTTTCTATTCATTGTGTCAGTTTAACTTAGAAAACCAAACAAAACACTACTTTGTTTGTCAAGGATAGGCGATTAAAGAGCAAGGGTGCTTAAAATTATATTAGAAAGATGAAAATGGTTTTTTTGATCTTCTGAATTCTAATATATCAGAAAATTATTGTGAAGAAAATTGGGCTCTCTGATGTGGCAGATACATTATTCAAGTAACTTTGATTGCAAGATATTTTAATTCTTTCATAAAGGAAACATACTAATTTGGTTTATAAAAGAGTGGCTTTAAATTTTGAGATATTGGGGAAAATATTTTGTTAGTTTAGTAATTAGAATGAGTATATTTAATTATGGGGATGATGTTTTTGAATGTTCTATTAATTGATAAGTATGTCTGGATTGTTATTAGCATAAATTAATTTATGTGCACTGTTGATAATTTGAAACGTCCTCAGTTTGAATTATATGAGAGATGTTCATAATATTTCTAAAACCATCTGCA